>OZ007562.1:93914692-94514692 GCA_963931875.1 Pollenia griseotomentosa
TAACTTATATATACCATATAGAGCCTACTCCTGAAATAGTCTTAATATAGGCGGAGGGTATTAAAGATTCGTCACAGCCAAATATAGCACTCTAAGTTATTTTAACGAAAGTTGTGGACTGTTACTTTTCAGCTTAAGTATTTCGAAAAAATAATAAAAAATAATGTAATTGAACAAATTATTTTTTGGGCATATCAAATACTGCAATCTTCAAAAAATCATATACAAATATTTCTTAGATAGACATGGCCCAAAAATAGGTTCGCCTAAATAATAATAAGAGCAGCTATTCCTCAGGTTTCATTGCAGATCTTAACCAGTTCGTTTTCCTAATAAAAGAAGACGCAACATTTATTCTATTCTATGTAAATCATCCAAGATTATGACACAGAAAATTACACACAGTGATGTCTTTCGATTCGATAGGTTATAAAGTATTTATTAAATTCCAGACTCATTCTCCTCGCATGAGTCCCTACCGGAAAGCTCCTTCCAGTAAGCCAGTGATACACAAATCTGCCATCCAGAATACGACCCTGTTTGGGAAGCTCATTTCCTATTTGGTTACCCCGACAGTCCGTGTGCCGAAGTTATGACATGCTGACGAATTGTTCGGCGCAAAAAATCCAATAAATTCTCAATGGGCTTAAGATATGATAAAGATCGCAGCTGGTTTGGCACATTATAAAGCAATCAAAGCTACAAAATATCGCTGTGTACTTGAAACCGTTAAAGTGAAGAAACAAATAATTGTTTACTTGACCAAGGTTCGCAGCTGTTCAATTTAAAATTGGATTGAAAATATAGATATATGTTGTATTGTCCTTGGTGGACTTAATTAACACAAGATTACGTACTCCTTAGCCGGTTTGTATGTACCTCTAAAACCATAACATATCTACCACCATTTTTGACTGAACGACACCGATTGGCTTTATCTAGTGCTGTAACGTGTTTTCAACACACAAATCGACGATCTTTTATTTCAAAATTGCAATATTTGCTATTTTACGTAGAAATGTAACTTATACCTCTTAAGAACTCTAAAGATCTATTTAACTGCCTTTTGGCAAATCTTATCGCACCATAGAGAAGAGTATATAAGATTCGACATAGCCGAATATTTTGTTAATAAAATTGCTAAAGATTCCAAATTTTTTGGAGACATGTGTGGTAGTGCAATACGTCAGAATCAATGAAAAATTCGATTTTTAATTTTTGGATAGTTAGAGCCCTTTTCGTTTTAGGTAACGATATATTTTATTAATATCTGAGGGTGCTAAAAATGATTAAAACAGGTAAACTTGGTAACCGCTCTCCAAAACTAAAAGAGGTACTACACAAAAGTTAAGATTATCATTGCTAATTAGAAAAATAAACGGACAGGTGTTGAGTTTCGGTCCTTTTGGGGAGTTAACGGGTACAATAACCTAAGCCAATTACCATAGAAATAATGACCAAATTCGTAACTTATCTAAAAAATACAAAAATATATTTGGTTCTTTTCGAAATTCTAAACGTTCGAATTATGGGCTCCAACTACAACATTGAAATTTTTGATAACTCAAAGCGGAAAAAAAAGTATCAAAAATCGGAAATACGGGAAAATAAATTTCTTTGTTGTACTTTTCCGCGCTGCAAGTGGTAATATATGAATTTTCTATAAAATTGTACTTAGAACCATAAAATATAAGGACTGGGTCCTGAGTGATTGAGAACCTATAAGATGAAAAATTGTACTTTTTTCCTTTTCAGCAGGTACTTTTCGAATTTTCATTTATATTTGACCTAGAAACATAAAATAAAACATGCATTGTCCTAAGTGAATTAGAATCTGTTAGGGGGAGCTTTTTAGTACTTTTTTTCTACAACTAGTACTTTTCAATATTCGTTAATATTGCAGCTTGAAACATAAAAATTAACATGTAGTGTGCTGAGTGAATGAGAATCTATAAGAGGGTACTTTTTGTTCTTTAACTGGTGCTTTTTTGAATTTCCGTTAATATTGGACCTAGATACATAAAATTAATCACGCTTGGCTTTGAGTGAGTGATAATCTGTATGAGGGTTCTTTTATAGTAATTTTCCATTTTTTGACTGGTACCTTTTGAATTTTTATTAATACTGAACCTAGAAACATAAAATTAGACAGAGTGCTTGAGAAACTATCAGGGGTGTCATGTCAAATCAAAAACGTAAAACAAAAATATTTGGTAGTACTTTTTAATAAACTTTTAATCTAATTTTTAAACTTTTTGTCAAAGAATTATGTTTAATGGAGCAATATTTGTATAATAATTGTCAAACAATTTTTTTTATTACAGAAATCTTATTGAAAAGCGACGTTTAAAATTCTTTCGTTTTTCGTTTTCGATTTCTGTGACACCCCTGTATAAGAGGAGACTTTTTGCTACTTTTTTGTTTTACAATTTTTACTTTCTGATTTTTTATACTATTGAATTTATAAAATTAAATTAAACATTCACAGAATTGAATGGAAGGGAACATATGGGCCGGAGGTTGGTCCCTCGCGAAATAAATCCACTAGTTAAGACTGAAAAAAACAAATGCTCGAAAAGTGTGTATACTTGCACATATGTTTTCTTCAAAATTGCGTAAATAATTATGTTCAAATTTCGACCACTAGGCAAACACGAGTAATTATTTACTTTGAAGCAGATGTTTCTTACTTTACGTCCATGTCAAAAATACAACAATATTTTTGATTTTTTCCACCCATTTTTTCGGCACTCTATAAATGTAATTTCAGACATTTATGTAGAATAGTTAGTATGTATAAGTGCTTTGCACATTCTGTATTGCAACGTGTTTAAAAGATAATGTAACTGTAACACAAACAATCACTTAAACATCAACATTGTAACAAATTAACAAACAAAACGTAAAAGAAACAGAAAAACAATTTTCACAACGTAAAATGGAAATTTTTAGGGTTCTTCTTGTTTTTTTTTCAGTGTCGTTGTATGAAAGAGCAAGTAATGTTTGCTTTCAACAAGAAACAAGTATGTTTATTAAAAATAAAGTTTTATTCAGATTTAAATAATATTTTTTTAATTAAAAAGTTTTATATTTAATTAATTTATTTTAGTTACCATACACTAAAGACTTTTTGGTTTTAAATTGAAGCTATTACAGTTGACTTAAAACGTTTAAAGAGTGACTAACAACAGTAGTCATTGTTTAATTTCATTGAATAATAAACTTTACGAAGGATTTTTGTATTAGTGAAGAGGTTAAGATCTTAATTGCCAAATTCCATAGTACAAACGTTATAGGACTAGACTAAATTATAGACAAACTTGACCTCTATAAAGGTTTTTCAAACCCATATCTGACCTAATGTACACTGATCATACTAAAACCGCCTTTCATAACGGATCATGTATGCTTTGTGATGTATTTTACTTACGAATAAGAGTTGATTAATCACTTTGAGAAGATGTTTTTACCGTAAATCATCTTAAGTTAGGAAGGTATTTAACTAATACTGATCATAAATATATGCTTAAGTACCGAATGTTTAATATCTTTAAAGCGCTTAAAAAGTACAGATATTTTTCAGATAATTCAAACTATGGTTTGCAATTTCATATAATCACAACTACTAGGAGCCCTATAATATAGGCCCTAAAGCCCTATCCCCAAGATAACTTTTACTGCAAGAGTTTCCCACAAAAATGTTGTTATTTTAATAAAAATCACAAATTGCTTTGCTGTTGGTCTTTATCTTATATCAAAATGTTGGTGTGCTAAACCCATAATATGCTATAGCTCCGATTTAAAACTCATTAAAAAATATTAATTTAACTGCCATTCAACTGCACTTCTTACCACTAAAAAAATATGTGACCCGGGTCATATTATTTGATAATTTGAATATCCCAATAAAAAATGGAGCTTTAAACGAAGCGGGTTTCTAAGGGAGCAACATAAAGTTTCGCTTATCATTGCGCTTACGGAAGACATGAATTTTATATGGCGAGTTCCCACTTTGAAGCAATATATATTTTGACACATAAAGCGCATTATGCAGCACAAAAAAAATTTTTTGGATGTAACGATCAGTTTTACACACTGAATGTTTGGATACAGTTATTTTTAGTATTCTCCCTTACAAACCTGCTTCGTAGTAAGGAAATGCCGTAGCACTTGAAATGTTATTCTTTTTTATAAAAGTTGTTGAGAGTTCTTTCACTTACTTTACTGCATTTCTGTATGTCTTATTGCGTAGCGCATAATTGTGCGCTTATATTTTTTTATTGGACCATTACTGCTTCGCAAAATGATAAAATTTTTTATTGGGATATAACTAACTTTTTTAATCAACCTTCAATTTTTAAAATCCGAAATTTTTTTTTCACTGCAAATGGAAAATATTTTATTCCTTTGTTTTTTAGCTTAGTTCTAAAATGTCTCGGGTTTGTTTTTACAATTCGTGGAAAAAACTCTTTATGACTTAATTTAAAAGTGTTATATAGAGCATAACCCTATACAATATCACAAACATGATAATCTCTCAAGTTATAAATAAAGGGCTATCACCTGCATTCGATCCGGTACTCCACCACGAGCAGGCTAGTTTCCGTTCCCAAAAAGCATTCATTGACCATGTCAACGGCTTACGTATCATAATTGAGCAATCGTTTCAGTGGAGGACGCTGTTTTACTAGGTATACATCGATATCGAATACAATAGCATGCAAAGGCATTCCAACAAAGATCACTGATATAATAAATGCCCTATATCACAGTGCAGACTGTCATTCACAGTTAAAACAGGAGTGAGGCAAACTGTCGCCCCTACTTTTTAATATCGTCTTGGAAGCGAAAAGAGAAGAGCCTCTTGTGAGCAAATTGAAATAGCATGGGGATTCAATAAAATCCCCAGAATTGTCCCACCCTTAACATTCGGTTCTGCTTAAGATATAAGAAGCAGAATGAAATGCTAGATTCAGTTGGTGTTCTGAACCTTATATGGCGTTCTGCCAAAATCTCAAGAAGAACCAAGCTAACTAACCATTTTTTACTCCTGTGTAAAATTGACTTCATTCTATGTCTGCGAACCGTGGAATGCAGCTCAGAGGGGTATTAACACGCTACAAGCTTACATAAATCAATTTATGCTAATGGAATCAGTAAAACGTAAAATCAAAATTTGGATGCGATGAGACCTAAATATAGTACCACTTACGACTTCAATGAAAATACTGGAAAAAAGAGACTGCTGGGCATGCCAAGTTCACTACTCCTGGAGAAAAAGTAATAACAAAATTGGTTTCTTCTTTTGGCGAGAAAGATGTGGACTAACTTTAATTAATTAATTGGAAACTATTGCATATTCCGCAATTGGAAAGCTAAACAGAGAAGACAGCCAACTTGAAACTCACTCTGGTGGAATTTTCACTAGCTCGATGGTGGATTCCAAAGAAGTCTTTTAATCTTCTTCTTGTCATGCGCCATCGCACACTGGGAAATTCCGGCCAAAAATAATTTTTAAAAGATAATGTAACTGTAACACAAACAATCACTTAAACATCAACATTGTAACAAATTAACAAACAAAACGTAAAAGAAACAGAAAAACAATTTTCACAACGTAAAATGGAAATTTTTAGGGTTCTTCTTGTTTTTTTTTCAGTGTCGTTGTATGAAAGAGCAAGTAATGTTTGCTTTCAACAAGAAACAAGTATGTTTATTAAAAATAAAGTTTTATTCAGATTTAAATAATATTTTTTTAATTAAAAAGTTTTATATTTAATTAATTTATTTTAGTTACCATACACTAAAGACTTTTTGGTTTTAAATTGAAGCTATTACAGTTGACTTAAAACGTTTAAAGAGTGACTAACAACAGTAGTCATTGTTTAATTTCATTGAATAATAAACTTTACGAAGGATTTTTGTATTAGTGAAGAGGTTAAGATCTTAATTGCCAAATTCCATAGTACAAACGTTATAGGACTAGACTAAATTATAGACAAACTTGACCTCTATAAAGGTTTTTCAAACCCATATCTGACCTAATGTACACTGATCATACTAAAACCGCCTTTCATAACGGATCATGTATGCTTTGTGATGTATTTTACTTACGAATAAGAGTTGATTAATCACTTTGAGAAGATGTTTTTACCGTAAATCATCTTAAGTTAGGAAGGTATTTAACTAATACTGATCATAAATATATGCTTAAGTACCGAATGTTTAATATCTTTAAAGCGCTTAAAAAGTACAGATATTTTTCAGATAATTCAAACTATGGTTTGCAATTTCATATAATCACAACTACTAGGAGCCCTATAATATAGGCCCTAAAGCCCTATCCCCAAGATAACTTTTACTGCAAGAGTTTCCCACAAAAATGTTGTTATTTTAATAAAAATCACAAATTGCTTTGCTGTTGGTCTTTATCTTATATCAAAATGTTGGTGTGCTAAACCCATAATATGCTATAGCTCCGATTTAAAACTCATTAAAAAATATTAATTTAACTGCCATTCAACTGCACTTCTTACCACTAAAAAAATATGTGACCCGGGTCATATTATTTGATAATTTGAATATCCCAATAAAAAATGGAGCTTTAAACGAAGCGGGTTTCTAAGGGAGCAACATAAAGTTTCGCTTATCATTGCGCTTACGGAAGACATGAATTTTATATGGCGAGTTCCCACTTTGAAGCAATATATATTTTGACACATAAAGCGCATTATGCAGCACAAAAAAAATTTTTTGGATGTAACGATCAGTTTTACACACTGAATGTTTGGATACAGTTATTTTTAGTATTCTCCCTTACAAACCTGCTTCGTAGTAAGGAAATGCCGTAGCACTTGAAATGTTATTCTTTTTTATAAAAGTTGTTGAGAGTTCTTTCACTTACTTTACTGCATTTCTGTATGTCTTATTGCGTAGCGCATAATTGTGCGCTTATATTTTTTTATTGGACCATTACTGCTTCGCAAAATGATAAAATTTTTTATTGGGATATAACTAACTTTTTTAATCAACCTTCAATTTTTAAAATCCGAAATTTTTTTTTCACTGCAAATGGAAAATATTTTATTCCTTTGTTTTTTAGCTTAGTTCTAAAATGTCTCGGGTTTGTTTTTACAATTCGTGGAAAAAACTCTTTATGACTTAATTTAAAAGTGTTATATAGAGCATAACCCTATACAATATCACAAACATGATAATCTCTCAAGTTATAAATAAAGGGCTATCACCTGCATTCGATCCGGTACTCCACCACGAGCAGGCTAGTTTCCGTTCCCAAAAAGCATTCATTGACCATGTCAACGGCTTACGTATCATAATTGAGCAATCGTTTCAGTGGAGGACGCTGTTTTACTAGGTATACATCGATATCGAATACAATAGCATGCAAAGGCATTCCAACAAAGATCACTGATATAATAAATGCCCTATATCACAGTGCAGACTGTCATTCACAGTTAAAACAGGAGTGAGGCAAACTGTCGCCCCTACTTTTTAATATCGTCTTGGAAGCGAAAAGAGAAGAGCCTCTTGTGAGCAAATTGAAATAGCATGGGGATTCAATAAAATCCCCAGAATTGTCCCACCCTTAACATTCGGTTCTGCTTAAGATATAAGAAGCAGAATGAAATGCTAGATTCAGTTGGTGTTCTGAACCTTATATGGCGTTCTGCCAAAATCTCAAGAAGAACCAAGCTAACTAACCATTTTTTACTCCTGTGTAAAATTGACTTCATTCTATGTCTGCGAACCGTGGAATGCAGCTCAGAGGGGTATTAACACGCTACAAGCTTACATAAATCAATTTATGCTAATGGAATCAGTAAAACGTAAAATCAAAATTTGGATGCGATGAGACCTAAATATAGTACCACTTACGACTTCAATGAAAATACTGGAAAAAAGAGACTGCTGGGCATGCCAAGTTCACTACTCCTGGAGAAAAAGTAATAACAAAATTGGTTTCTTCTTTTGGCGAGAAAGATGTGGACTAACTTTAATTAATTAATTGGAAACTATTGCATATTCCGCAATTGGAAAGCTAAACAGAGAAGACAGCCAACTTGAAACTCACTCTGGTGGAATTTTCACTAGCTCGATGGTGGATTCCAAAGAAGTCTTTTAATCTTCTTCTTGTCATGCGCCATCGCACACTGGGAAATTCCGGCCAAAAATAATTTTTTTTTTTTAATTTTAATAAAATTTTCATGACAGATTATAGCGAACACTTTAAAACATACAACTCATTTCTTAATTTGGTTCTTGGATAACTATTTTACTGTTAATACTGGAGCAAAGTAGATAATTTTTTTTTACAAATTTAAGTTTTTCAAAGTTGATTTTTGTACTTTGAAATAAAAGTAAGCTATGATTTTGCTTAAAAAATTTTTTTGAAAATAAGCACGTTATATTTAAACCGTATTAGTAATTAATCATTTAATGTGATAATTGTGATTTTGTGTGCGTTATTTTATTGGATAAGTGAAGTAATGGTGAGTTAAATAAAACCTTAAGTTAGCCAAATTTAAACAGACTATAACAAAAAAGGTGGGGCTAGGGGAGGTTAAGTGATAATCATATCTAGTACTGTTGAATATCAAAGGTAAGTAATATACATTTCAGCTGCCACCACCTGCCACCCTAGTAACCAGATCATTTTTAGTGATTTCATATATTTTTATAAGATAAGCGTGACTGACTGGGTGATCCTCGCCCAGCCTAAAAAACTTAAGCCAGACACTTGAAATTTTGTATGTGACTCCCCTCCCAATGAGTAAATAAAAAAAGTAGAGACTTTTGGAAATTTAATTCATAAGGGGTTAGAAAAGGGTAAAGACGGGTAAAATCAGTTACATAATATCTCGTGATCTAACAGAGGTACGCGTAAAATTCAAAAAATACCATTATCGAATCGAAAATTGAGTTGTCGTGTGTTTGGTACTTTTTTGAAATTTGCACATTTTGGGTATAAAAAAGGGCAAAAATATAATTAAATAAAAATATAAAAAAGGGCAAAAATATAATTTTTGCACTTTTTTTGGTAAACAATTTATCTTGTTAAGTAATAAAGATAAAAATAAAATTTAAATTGTGTTCTCTTCTCTTTAAAAGCTCCCATACAAGTTTTGGTACCTTTTGGAAGTTTGAATATATAAATATCGTTGGTACTTTTTTTCTATTTAGCTATTTTTATTTTTATACTGAATATATGCCCAATATTTGAATGTTAAACTTCAGCTATTTAAAGAAGGAACAGATATTTGCTATATAAAGTTATGCAGTCGCGAGTACAGGGGAAGAAAAATTAATTGGTACTCATCGCAACACACCTCAACCCCAACCAACCTTAAACGGAAAAATATATAGTATTTCTATGGTCTTTCCAAAAGAAATATTGCAAAATGGTATGTTTCAGTTGAAGGTTCCTAAACAATACCCCCCCTCACCCATCCCACAGGAGCTCAAGTCGGATCCACGTCTGAGTTATGTAAAGATATATGTGTATGTTTATAATCACATACGTTTACATATTATATTATAGCCTTATATGATCATATCTACTTTTATTTTCTCAGAAAGGCAAAAAGATGGGGACAGGAGATGAGCATATATAGATATTCCACAAAATATTAATGTTATCGCTACAAATGATCATATTTTATTACACCTCCAAAGCCCTTTTTTTTATTAAGTTCGATACTTTTGGGTCGTCATTTATTACCTGATAAGCTTTATGTACGTGTTCAAAATTTTACCTAGGGATCAAACATGCTATTCTTAAGTTGCAAACCAAATTTCAACCATTTACGTAAAGAAATAAAGAAGTTATGGATTTTTGGCCGGAATTTCCCAGTGTGCATCGCTTGAAGACATTGGTAAGAAGCAAAAAGACAGCTGGAAGAAGAAAATTAAGTAACACAAAAGTACCAGAGTCTATAACTGAATTATTGGAGGATTTGACTTAGCCAACCAGAAGATTACCGCTTATTATTTTAACCACAAGTCCCACAAATTGTGGAAGAAAGTAGTTTTCAAAGTGCTGATAGTTCATTTCGGGAATTGTGTACATCGAATGCAAGAAATTAAAATTATCGTTAAAAGGCTTTATGGTTTCTCTTGCTGAAGTTACGATTTACAAAGAATATATAACACGATAAACAATGCCACTTCGCACGTAAGAAGGAATTTTTTAAACGTCCAAAAACTAATAGCCTCACTGTTGTCGTTGTGTCCACTGTGGTTCTCTTGGTATCGAAAAGTGAACATCCCTGGCTACTACAATACTTTTTGCTACAGGTGTTTTGGATTCCTGCACAAATTAAAGCCCTAATGATATTAAATAAAAAAAAAATAAACGGGAATTTTCATTGAACTCTATTAAATTTCTGATATTTTTATACTTTTTTTTTTTAATTCGAATCGCCCATCAAAAACATTAAATGAGATTTTACATCCCACGAAAAATTGTCATTCCGATTACATATCCCAGAATAAAAGGACGATTTCCTTGTTTCTGAGTATGCAGAACTTATTTCTTCGCAATATTTCTAAAAATATGAAAAAATTTCCACCATAAATATTTCGGATTTCAAAATAAAACTTCGTCCGAAAAGTTTAAAATATGGCTGTTTATCTGGATATTAATTTGAATTTTCAATTTTAATTTTAAATATTGGACTTTATTCTATTATGATCTTTTTTCTTTATCTCTAAAGGCTTTTAATAAGAACTTTGCACAACAGAATATTGATTTGTTTAAGGACTTCAAAAACATTTAAGCAGCACTTATCTACGGCTAATAAAAGCAATAAAATTGCATTTCAATGCAGTTAACCCTATTTTCTTTTTTCACTTTCAACTATCATATGAAAGTAAAAATAATTTTTCATCTGGAAATTTAACATAAATAAAACATTTAATGATTCTATTTTCATTCACCAAAAATGATGCAATCAAGTGAATACGCCATTTATTATGCACAAAAAGGATTTTCCGTTTTTGTTTTCTTATTTTAATTTATTATTTAAGAAAAGTATTTTCTCTCTTTTAATGAGCTAAATGTAGAAAATGGATGAAGAAAAATTGTAAAAATAAATAACTAAGGGCATTTTATACTAACAAGTAAGTTAAACTAAAGAAAACGTAAAGTGCTGCATACTAAATATCGGTTTATAGTAATAAATAATTGCAAGCGTAAAGAAAATGTGAAAGAAAAATTTAACAAAAGTTAGAATTAAATACACAACTTAGATCGAATAAGAAAATTGTCTTAAAATAATAAAATTACGCGCTTTCCAATAAACGTTTTCTTATTTTGCACTTATGTTACTTTTTAAAAAGTACACACAGAAAACAAATTGGTTGGGAAACGGTTGCAGTAATAAAATATAGATCAAGTAGCATAATTTATTATTGCAACTATTAAAAATGTATAGTTCTAACTGATTTTTAATTCTCTTTATTATTAAAACGTTGCTTTAACTGAAATATGATTTCTTCAATTCTTTTATTAGTTATGATTATTGATTGTTGGAATAGTTTCAATTCGAGTACAACAAATGAAAATATAATTATTCGGAATTCACAACCAAAAAATAGTTAAAAGCCCCAATTGCTAACTAAATTTTCTGTCAAAACATTTGATAGATTAAAATAATTTTTTTTATTTTATATTTAAAAAATATCTTGCAGGCAAAAATGGAAAATGTGCAAAAAGGGGTAAGTAATTTACGTATTCTTATAGGTATGAACAAATACACGTACATATGTATGTATGTATTATTTGTTTATACCCTGCAAATTATATTGGACTTATTGATCCTGGGCTGGTCCAATGTAATGCAAGTATGGACCATGTCATTATTAAAAAGAGTTTGCAGTGAAACGACATGTCTTCGTTTTTTAACGACATGTTTTCGTTTTGAAACGATTGCAAAGCTAATCCTCTGAAGTATACCATGGAGTAGTTTTAAGACTTCTCCTTTGTAATCCAAAGCTGGGTTATATGGTCCTGCCCTAGGACATCGTGCTAAAATTAATATTTTAGAAAATAACAACAAAATACCAAACATTTTATGTACGTATACTCTGACAAATCATCATGAATAGACTCACGCTTGAACAACGCTACGGAATTATCCAAATTTACTTTGAAAATCAGTCGTCGATTCGCGCAACTTATGAACACAATTTCAGCGATGAGGCGCATTTTTGGCTTAACGGGTTTGTTAATAAGCAAAATTGCCGCATATGGAGCGAGACCAATCCACAAGAGACCCTACAGACTCCATTACATCCAGAAAAATGCACCGTTTGGTGCGGTTTTCACGCTGGTGGCATCATCGGACCTTATTTCTTTAAAAATGAGGCCGGAGCTCACGTTACGGTCAATGGAGATCGTTACCGCACCATGATCAATGATTTTTTGTTTGAAAATATGGATGACATTGATCCGTGCCATACGGCGAACGCAACCATCGACTTATTGAAATCAAAATTTGGCGATAAGTTGATTTCGAGAAATGGACCTGTCAATTGGCCTCCAAGGTCGTGCGATTTGACACCTCTCGATTATTTCCTGTGGGGCTACGTGAAGTCACTGGTTTATGCTGATAAACCAGCAACAATTGACGCCTTGGAGGCCAGCATTGTTCGTGTTATTCGTGACATACGGCCAGCAGTGCTCGAAAAAGTGGCCCAAAATTGGACGTCCAGAATGCGCTTCGTCAAGAACAGCCGCGGTGCCCATATGCCCGAAATAATTTTCAAATGTTAATGTCACGTATTGATCTTTCGAATAAAAAAAAAATTTTTATTACAGTTTAATTTTTTGTGTTATTTTTTACAATTTCAAGTTCTATTGGGCTTAAAAAAACACCCTTTATATAAAAGGGGAATTTAATGTCAAGTGAC
Source organism: Pollenia griseotomentosa (assembly GCA_963931875.1). Taxonomy (NCBI): domain Eukaryota; kingdom Metazoa; phylum Arthropoda; class Insecta; order Diptera; family Polleniidae; genus Pollenia; species Pollenia griseotomentosa. The sequence continues at coordinate 93,927,623 of OZ007562.1, forward strand.
CCAATTTTGAAATCGATGTCTTTCGATTTGGATTTACACTAAGGCTAGTCCTATTGGATAGTAGTTTAGACACAAATTTTCAACAAGATCGGATAAAAAGTTTTTAAGTTAGAGGGTGTCAAAGTTTGACATTTTGGCCATACAGGTGTTCTTTCTCATCCATGCAACTTATTACCTATTGGTGTAAGCAAAATTTGTTCCCAGTAGCTTAGATAGCTATTTAATCAATCTTTTTAAAAAATATTTTTGTTTGTAAGTTGAGATAGTTCTTATAAGGTCACCACAAATTCTGAAAAAGTACTTCAATACGCATCTAATGGCAATGACCGTATATGTAGGTTCCCGTTGACTATCATACTATGTAGAGTTTTCGAGTTTGAATTATCTGTATTACTGTTATTTAGGGTCCCTGTATTATAAACCAATGAGCATAGCTATGTTTTTAATTTTTATGTCTTTGTTTAAAATAATATTTTAAATGTAATAGAGGTTTACATAACAGATTTTCGATGATAATTTTACTTAGTAAATGTTTGTACTTTTATTTTAAAACGAATAATAAAGTTCCCTTTGATTCAAATTTTTCGTTTCTGTACCTTAATTTCTGTGGTTTTCACGAATAATCGCGTAAGTTATAAAACCAAACTTTTCAGGAGAGCAAAAACAATTATTTTTTTTCAATTGCGGCTTCTGTAGATGCTTTTTTAAACTTTTTTCTTTACTATCCTCTTAACAGTGACTTTCTACGTATTATACATAGTTTTCATGAAAAAATTCTCACAGGATCACAATCTGTAAAAGGATTAAAAATGCATGTGTTTGATTGACTCATTAAGTGTGTGCAATATAAAATCATATCTTCACATAAGTTCTTTTTTGTGAAAATAAATGTTATCATATTAATCACACATGACGACTTACGTTGTTATTTTTAGCACACAAGTTGGCGTCATATTCAGAGCTTTTGATACTTATAGCACAACGTATGGACTTAAAATTACAAACAACCGCTCATCTGCTGTTGTTGCAACTAAAGAAGTCAACAATAAACGCACATGTACATATAGAAAAATTTTCAAAAAATACTTTCATATTTTTTGCACGAATAACAACATAACATCACATATGCTTTTTATTTAGAAACATATTCAGCAATTTTACAATTTTTGGCGATGTATGTCGACATAAATCGTTATATGTAATAGCAAAATATTTTATTAAACAGTTAACTTAAGTTGTTTTTAGCAGAAAAAAATTAATAATAATACTACATTATATTCTAAAAAGCTTAATACTTATAAAAACCTAATGCAAAATGTAGCACTTTGACATCATTATCTCAATCTCGGTAAAACCCGACAAAAAAAACCACAGATTTAACGTACTATTCAGTAAAGTCCTTAGTATAGTCTATACTAAAGAACAAAAGTTTCAAGTTCGGTAAAAATTATTTTGAAAAAGTCCTGTTCACAAAAAGTACCAGTTATTAACAATGTTTGCCCCTTCAAGCTAAAATTTTATAAACCTATGCTTTCTTGGGAAATGTGGAAAAGGGGCTAAACTTGAACCAGATCTAACTCTTATATAATTTCACATTTTTATTTCTCGTTATACATTTTAGATAGGTTTAGATTTAGTCTAAGATAATAGCGTGCCCCTAATTCCCTTAAATATACGAAAACTTTATATTTATGTTTGTCCACTTTAATGATTAGAGCGATATTGTTCATTTAATAGAACTATAAATAATATTTTAAAAAATAATTTATTTTCAATATAACCGCGTTTTTTTTTACCAGGAGTCAAGTTTCATTTACGTACATACATACTTTTAAAAGTTTTCTTTTTATACCCACACCACAATAGCGCAGAGGGTTTGGTGCGTTTGTGATAACGCTTGTAACACATACAGTCATTGGTTATAGAATCCCTCACCACTTTTATTATATACTTTATATTTTTTTCCCTTTAAGCACAAAGTCAAACCATTATCAACACTATGACTTGCAATGCTTTACGATAAGTAAGCATGTAACATATTTTTAAATTCTTTTATCGAATGTGCAAAATGCATTTCTATGGTATTCTGTAGTTCCATATCCTACAAACTCTTACAACAAACGATGGACTTACAATCAGAGAATTAAAAAGTGGGCATATAGGTATTTGAGATTAAGATGATCTTCCAAACACAAGTCGTGAGAAAATATATGCAGGTGTGCCAAACTTTAAGGCTTTATAAAAAAGCAAAGCAGACCAAAAAAGTTTTTAACATACGATGATACAGGATCCCGTACTTGCAATCCATATCCAAAAGGTACAATTCTATTAATATACTTCCTAATACGATCCAGATTTGTCTCACTTGTACATAAATACAATTCAATCCCATACAATATTACCGGCATTAGATTAGCATGTGCAACTAGTTTTCTTATTGTCAACGGAAAATTATATGGCAATTGTAGAGCCTTCGCAGCCTTACTGTTAGACAGGAAAAATATGTAATTAATATGACAATCAACTGTAAGTTTGTTATCAATGAAAAATCCAAGTATTTTAGAATAAATAACATTTAATATAACAATAAGATATCATTGCCTTAGACTTTGTCGTATTAATCACAATAAAATTATAACTACAACACCTTTTAATCCTCCCTATGCAATTTCCTGTTTCTGTAAATTGCATTAATATATCTGTTTTCTCCACAGAAAACAATATCTGCAAGTCATCTGCATAAAGACAAGTAAATGTTTCGCCAATTCTATCAACAATATCGTGCTAGCTATATTTTAATACCCTGAAATGCTTTTCCCGCATTGATAGATGAAATTGAAGAAAATAATTTATTTTATATCAAGTATTATTGACCAATCCACTCAGATTCACTTTTTGAATCAATAAACCGATACGCGACCCTCTGTCAATGTAAGCCTTGTGCGCAGTTTTTAAATACTTTAATAAAGTTTGGTACACTAGGACAAAGTCTATTTAAATGGCTAGAATCGGCTCACCACTTCACATCGCTTATAATTTTTTACTTGTTTCATATATATTTTATTTAATGAATATTCCTTTATTTAATATGAACTAAAAGCAATTAATAAAACCTTAATGATGTATTTATTGTTTATATCCTGCCAATTTCGGATTCAAAATTTTTTTCTTCGCAGACGATTATGGCTGTTTGCTTTAAAAATATTTCGGGTTATAACGATTAGGTGGCGTTCTAACTATTTCATATATTTTATTCAATATTTTGTGATCATGGTTTTTACTAATAGCACATTATGATCTTTTGTGACGATGCGAAGAACTTTGTTTTGTCGCCTTTGTATTCTCTTTATGTTGGAGGTCTATACAGTGCCCCATACATATATGAATACCACAGCACTAGATTGACTTTAAGATATACCAAGCGCAGAATTTCGTTCCAATGACAAAATTTATTTAAACATTTTCATTTGAGTTAATTTTGCCTATATAAACCCAGATGTTAAACAACCGAATTTTTAGATATTATTTGGTTAAAAATTAGAATCATGAATCTTTACGTAAAGTTATGAGTTATATGTTTATAATTTGGTTAATTAACCTCTATTTTTTTTCCTTGCTTAAACCATTTTTCCAATTGAAATATACACTCAAACAAGTTTTTCAGTTAACGATTGTAGTATAAAAAAATGATCAAGCTTGAGGTCTTTTTTTATTTTTATATAAAACTGGAAAAGACTCATTTAGGTGATTTTTTTAAAAAATTATAACCCAAATGTTAGCTGGGTATACAAAAGATAAACATAAGTATGTACTTTTAAATCCTATTAACCCAAATGTTCCTGATGAGGGTACCCCAGTTTATTTTATTTAGAATTAATAGTTTATTATATTTTACTTGGTATTGATATTATTAAAATTTTTTTTTCCCGGACTTTTTCGATTCACGGGAAAGCGGAAAATTTTTTTAAATTTCCCGGGATCCCGGGATCCCGCTCCATACAAATAATACAAAGTGAAAGTGAAAAAAACGTAAGAGAACTTGTTTACAAAGAAAGTAAATGAAATGGTTCAATACTAAAAAATTAATTGAAGATTGAAATAGAAACTTTAATTATTATCACCTCACGCCTTTATTCCCTATTATTATGCTTTTATTCAGTATTATTATGCTCTGGATACAAGATAAAAAGATAACATAAGCATAACAATTTAATTCATAAAACAATAATAAAAACAAAATAAAAATTAAGGTATTCAAGATATGAGATTAAAAAGTTAATTAATAAAATATTTTAAAGAAATATGTTAAATTTTTTAACGGCTTAGGAAATAACTTTCTGACACACGCAAAGCGCTTAGTAAGTCGTCAAAAAGTATATTCCTGATTTTATTTACTAATTATCATGTTTCCAAAAAATTTCGTTCATTTTTTACCGAGGTTGGACAAATAGTTAAAAGTACACCGTTTTAGCATGCTTCGGATTCACAATCAAAAGCAATTTTTTCTTTTTTATAAACAACGTCTATATCAGTCAAATGTATGTGAAGGTTGATGCAAAAATAGCATCAACCGGACTGCTTCTTACAAACCTTTTCATTTCAATAGGTCCATTTGTAATCTTTAGGACAATGTGTTTTTCAAGTCGTATGTTGTAGTATCTTACACGAGTTTCCAAAATGTGATTTTATTTCGGTGTCCCCGCAGTTCACGAGTATATAAACCAACACAAATTGAAATTGAAAACTTGTGTTTATCACCTAATAAACATATCGCTCCTTCATTGCATCATAGTCATATATCAAAATTTAAAGTAACTTTAGCAAAGTTTTCCTTCATACCTTCTCTTATTATATCTCAAACTGAACCGAAGTTATAGCAAAATATATCTTTAAATCGGTACATTTGGAAAACTTTAATCGCTTTTTGCCAAGAACGTTTGTTTTTGTAGATATTACTATGTTGCAATAAAGGAGCGATATGTTTGTGTATCTCCTATTTTTAAGACTTGTTCATGGACAATGAAACTTTACTGCCTGCATCTTATTTTGAATTAATGTACTTTATTAACTCTTCACTTCACTAAATGTAATAATTATCAACTGTTGCACTGCCCATTCTGCTTTTAGTAGATTTATTGCATCAGGAGACATTGATTTAAATACATGTACTCACTTCTTTTGATTTGATCTAGTCCACAACCCATCCACAGATGCTAATTTTTAGAGAATATAAAACTAAATTTCAAAGTATAAATAGCTATTTTCTGAAATTATGAGGAATTTTTTATTTCCCGGGTTCCCGCAAGAAAAATCCCTGGAAAACGGGAATTCCCGGGAAAAAACCCTAATATTATTGCATAAAATAGACCTTATGAAATTAGCATTTTGTGCGTGGAGCAATTATTTTCCTATGCGTGATGCACATTGGCCGCTTACAGCCATCACATATTTTGCGATCAGATTTCGAATCAATAGCCACACAAAGGTAGCCGATCAGTTTTATCCCGCTTTGAAGTTTCCGATTGGCCTAAAGAATCTGAGAAATGGTTTTATTTGTTATTAGTTGAAAAGCTGCTCGGAAGTTAGCGTATCGTATTATGCGATTTTCATGTTTTCAGTTGAGAATCCAACACCATGTGATGTCAAAAAAAACAACAACGGAAGTTTCTAGTTTATTGACACTTCGCTTGAGGCTGCTTTGGGTGTAAAGCAGCTACATAAAACAAAAAATGTTTAAGGGCCAGCTATTTGTTACTATATTTCGACACCATTTGGTCCATAATATCTACCCGGTTTTTGTTTTATTGTAACAATCATTGATTTCTTCCTTTTCGTAAAAAATCTAGCTTCCCTCGAGTATAGTGCACTGACGACAAAAAAATAAACACTTTTCTTCTTCTTTAATGCAACAGACAAAAGAGTCCCGCTCTTACTGAAACCTTATCGTGGCATGCCTACATTATCCGTTTGGTTTATCCGTTGCTCTTTCGGAATATAAGCTTTGTTTTGCCAAATGGTCAAAGGAAGTGACATAAAAAAATTATCTGTTGCTATTGATTTCAATTGATTGCAAATCGGATCACAAAACACGCAAAATATGTGATGGCTGTAGACATTTAATGTGCAACACACTCGCTGTGCAGAACGTTGATTTCAAAAGGTTTATTTTATGCAATGATATCGCTACAAAGTTAAATATGAAAACGTTTTAATTCTAAATAAAATATAAAGCAAAAACAACCATTATCATTACTTTTTCTATACAAAAGGCTTTTACTTACATACGGTTACCCAGGTACCCTTATCAGGAGTCTACGTATACAAATGTTGTTAGTACGGTTAGGGTTAATATAACAAATGTCAAAGTCAATCAAGCGAAACCAGCGTGATGGATTTGGATAAAATTTGGTAGACATCCGGCATATGGACCACGTTCAAATAAAGGATACTTTTTAAGAGGTAAAAGCGGAGAGAAAAAAATGGAGAATATGGTCCAGTCGCCGGAATATGCATTTTTAGACACCCCTTGCATTTCATATGGACGCTTGAAAGCAGGTTGCTCAAGATTGACTTGATAGAGTGCTCAAATGCGAAAAATGCCTCTATTCTAAATTAAATGTAAATGGTCCGGCTTTTATTTGAATTTTTGGTTAGTTCAACTTAATATTCTTATGAATTCACCTTCATAATATTTTTAAAGTGCAATGGTCTTTAAAAATCGAGATCTTTCATTGCGATTTTCGTTGATGCTCAGAAAAGCAGTATGTATCATCAGCAAAAAGTCATGTTTGCGGCTTATAATGCCTCCCTGTGGATGTTCAACATAAAGTGATTTAGCAGAACTTAATAAATTTCTTTTTTAATTACAAAATTGTTGAGCAACTAAATAGCTCTGTAACTTCTTGTAAGTATTTATGGCTAGATTTATCTTTTAAAAGTAAATACAAAACATTCAACTAGAATTTTGTCAGTAAAATGTAAAGAATAAAAGTGATGATGTTTTATTAGAAAACTTTTTTACTAAACAAAAAGAAGAGGAAAAAACGCAGAATTACACTGTCATAAGATAAAGTGAATTCTGAATAGAATTCTGCTTTGACGGAAGAAAAAAAATTTATTTTAGCAAACGGAAACTGTCTGTTGTAGCATTGCAAGAATATCAAGCACAAAAATAGAATTTTGTTTAAAAAAAAAGTAAGAAAATATATCAGCAAACCAAATAAAAGTAAAGTAAGAAATGAAAAATTTCAACTAAAAGAAAAACAACATTGAACGAGTTTTCTATTTGTAACTTTATTTTCAAAAAATATTTGTAACACGCAGTTGCTGTTATTGTTGTTCTGCATTTTAGTACAAGCACTTACGTGTATTATCTTCATTGTAGTGTTTAGTTGCTAAAGCATAAGAAACATCCGCTTCCGGTGTCCTTTTCGTTTATATCCCGCAGTCAGTCAATCACTCCTACCACTCATCCCTTAACTAACTCTGCTTCCTTTTGCATTGTTGTTATGACTCAACACTTCTTCATATCCAATTTCAAATATTGAGTTCTATCTGCCTTCGTTTGTCGACATTTTTTTCCTGTTCCTTTTTTACAATTTCTATTCATTGTATTTGATTGCGCATTAGGGGAATAGCGAGTGTAATGTAATATTACTGAAAAGCCATTTTTCCTCGCAGTTTATCTGTTTGTCGAAAACCGTTTTTTAAATATGTAGTTCAGTTTCGTTTAAATTTTTTATAATCTTGTCGACGTATACAATATTTTTACAAGCTCAATAAAAGATAAACAACTATTTCAATAAAAAAACATTTGGATTGAGAAAAATAAAGCGAAGTGCATTTACTCAGTTGTATATTTGTCTTAACTGCACAAATAAATTGTTTTTGTTGTGAATGAATTGAACTGTAGTGCTTTGGGACTTTGAGACTCTGCTTGGCATTTGATATTGCAAAACACTTTGTTTTGGCTTAATTTAGCGCGATATTTGAATGAAAATTTATATGAAAATAAACGAAAAACGATAAAACTTATTTAAAAAAATTTTATTGATAGTGCAAATAAGTTTTCACATTTTGTCAGTGACGTCAAAAGTACGGTAAGACCACAGATCCAGGGTTTAAAAAGCTGCAGTAAAAATCAAAAAATTGCTTTTTCTTCCACTTTCTGATTTTTCATTGGACAAAAATAAACCGTTGCTTTTACTTCTGATTTATTAAATGAAAACAGTTGCAGTGAAGGCAAAAGCAAAAAAACGAAATGTTGTACACAACAAAAACCATCGGCAGTCGACATGTTCGAAATTGTTTGGTTTGACAGACTGAAACTTTTAATAAATCCCGAAGTTAACGAAGATTGGACGTTGTGTTCATTGTACGTATATGAAAGCGATAATGTTATTTAAAGTTTTATTTCGTTTAAAATATTAAAAAGATTTGTTAAGCCTAAAAATAAATAAATTTGTATGTACATATTTATGTATTTATGAACGCATCAGAGATCAGCAATGAGTAGTGAAAAAGTGAGTAGAGCTAAATCATGACTCAAAAATTATTGTACTTATACGCACTCATACTTATTCCAATGTTATTCAAACTCATATTCACTCAGAAGTTTTATTTTGCTCATCGTGCTCATACTTAGCAACATTTGAAGTGGTTGATTTAAGGCCCAACCATAATGTGCTCAAGTTGGCTTAAGCAAATGTACGAATACATGTCAATTATATGAGGCAAACCATATTGAACTTAAGGAAACTTATTGTTAAATTTTATGAAACTGTCATTTGCTTAAGCAAAGTGCGAAATTGATCGCACATTCCGTACGGAATCAAATGTTTGTTGGTTTTGTTTTTGTTTTTTTAAATACATTTGAGAGACTTTTTGTTAATTTTTGACAGTAGGTTAAGCAAGGCTATGCATATTATGGTTGGGCCTTTAGAATCTACTCAAATCAATGTGTATAGGCGAAGCAAAATGCGAGGCTGCCAGATTTGTCCCCGAAATAGCAAAGTGACGATTTGGCAATTACAGTTTACTAAAGTTACATGTATGAAGTTGACGATTTTTCGGCAAATTTATATGGCAGCACTGATTATGAAGTTGTGTGTTTTATCTGTTGTGTTAAAACGGTAAATGGATGAGCTTAATGAGTTGAATCATTGTGAGTATTGTCAGTATTTTCCTGAAATTATAAATCAAACTGACGTCATTTATGAGTATGCGTATAATGTCGACGTCGCACTAATATTCATTTCTCTTCTGAGTATGACTGAATCAGAGTAGTTTAGTTAAAATACGCACTTATACTTACAATTTCATAAGTCATTATGAGTAGCGAAAAAACGATTCATTGCTGATATCTGGTACGCATGTATTATTTAAAAAAAATATGGAAAACACAAACACAACGTCCCATTTCGTTAACTACGGAATTTTTTAAAAGTTTCAGTCTGTCAAACCAAACACTCAAACATGTCGACTGCCGATGTTCTTTATCGTGTACAACATATCGTTTTTTACTTTTGCCTTCACTGCGACTGTTTTCATTTAATAAATCATAAGTAAAGGCAACAGTTTATTTTTGTCCAGTGACAAATGAAGATGTCGAAGTTACAGCACAATCTTATGACTTTTACTATCTCAACTGCAGCTTTTTAAACGCTGCACAGATCCATTGCGACACCACGGAATTGTATTTAGAAAGGATTTCTCGCAATATATACAATTATATAGGCAATTTAGGCAATATATACAATTATTATGGCAAGCCACGCTCTCGCCAGAGCAGGACAGTTCAGATGTTTTACGGTCTTCTGCTCCCTTTATTATCCATTGGTTGCTAAACTTTCAATTAGTTTGAGTCTACACCCAGAGAAAAAACGTGTTTTAAAATGGTCACCTGCAACAAAACTATTTTTAAAGAAAGTGTTAAACATATTATGTTTAATTAATTAATTTTTGATGCCTTTTAACCATTTTCGCCCATAGGTGCTACACTGTAGGAAGATCAGAGAATTAGTCTAAAAAATATACCCTATAATATAATTCATATCTTTTTAGAACATAATAACACTGGAAAATGCTATTTTCGTATTTTTTGAGAAATGTAGGAAAAATTTACCAAAAGGCTAAAAATATGAATTAATCTGTATCCATTGAAGTACAATCATCTGAGCTTGAGAGTACTTCAAGAAATACCACACGAGAAGAAGTTAGCACTTTATGACTTCAAAAATTTGACACTTTCTTCCGGAACTTCTTTCTGGAATAGTATTGGGGCCATAAACCATTTTATTATGTTTGTATTTAGATTGAATTTAACCGAATAATATTATATTGTAACGTTAATGCATATGGGTGTTTCTCTGGTTATGCACGCGACATTTGTACGCGTTTTATTGTGTTTGAATATTAAAAAAATAGAAGTGGATTGGAATTTTAGAATGAATTCTAGAATCGTTACATTGTTTGTGATGAGTTCTTTCTAAAAAGTATATATAATGGTAAATTGAGCACTGGGTACCCAAATGCCATGCAATCAAAGTTGACTTACTCAAGTGACAAAAATAGAATTTCCTTTTAGGACCGTAAGAAAAAGTGCGAAAGTAAGTGAATTGTAGGAGGTTTTTATTTCGGAAAAAATGTTTTTATAAAGGTTAGTAATGGGCCTTTATAATCATGTTTTGTTCAAAAGCAACTATGCATGGGTTGGCGAAGAAAAAAATAAATTGTAAATTACGCACGTGACATTACGCACGTGACATTACGCACGTGACACTTTTTACATATATGTTTTTTTATTATTATCACCATGCAGATTCCCATAAATATCTTCAAATTTGCTTAACAAGCAACTTAATACTCAATTTGCAATTGTTTGTAATGGAGAGATAATGAAGAAAGAGTGTACACATAACATATTTTTTGCATGTAAAATAAGTACATAAAAATGTCTTTAGAGGTAGAAAATAAAAGAAAATATAAAATTTTCCAGTTTCCAGCGCAATTTGCTCAAGTAAAACAGCTGAGATATGCTATGAAACCATTCTTTTATAACAACATAGATTTTTTTATAATAATAAACAATAAAAGACGATGATTATCAACATTTAAATTTTTCATCCTGGTAGACCATTCTGGAGAAATGCCCATATATATCTTTTATCGAGGGCTCTTTCTTTATATCGTGCCTGCTAAAAAGTTATTTTTTGTTATCCGATACCTCTACATTTTCCACTGCCTTGGTAATTTTTTCCAAATAGACTTCCCTTTTTGGCTTCTTTTTATTTTTATTTATTAGCTTGAACTCGTCTCTCATTAACGTTTTTTAACGGGTTAATCTTATTTTTTAACATTGTACGATCATCAATAATCTCCTAAGTACACAAATTCAATACCATCTTTGCATAATTTTTATTCTAAATCTTCTCCAGTTTTGCTCAGTGCTTTTAGAGGCGTTTGTTTACTCATCTTAGGCTGTAGTGAGTTCGAAAATACAGACGTTTTTTGCGAAAGCTTAAATTTATAAGCATTGTACTTTACTCTGTGCAATGATTTTTTTATATGGTTATTTAACTAATTTTATTAAATAAAACGTTATAAATGGTTCACTTTCAATATTTAAAACTTTTTTTCAGGGACCGTAACGGTTATAAGTGATATCAAAAAAGTTATTTTTTAACAGTTATTTTAAGAATTAAAAAAAAAAACTCAATCTTTAACAGTTATTTTTCAACGTAAAAATAAAAGGTCGAATAAACTCTTAAAAATGGAGTTTTATTTTGCCATCAAAAAATAAAACTCATTTAGGAGTTTTATTTTTTCTGTCTAAAATAAAACTCAGTTTTGGAGTTTTATTTTTTCCGTCTAAAATAAAACTCATTTTAGGAGTTTTATTTTTTCCGTCTGAAGTAAAACTCATTTTAGGAGTTTTATTTTTTCCGTCTAAAATAAAAATCATTTTAGGAGTTTTATTTTTTCCATCAAAAAATAAAACTCGTTTGAGTTTTATTTTTTCTGTCAGAAACAATTTTGCATATTAATACAATTTATTTTGCACTAAGTTCATTGCAAAAATCTGATTTTTTTCAATTAATTAATTTGTTTTTGACATTTAAAAATATTTATAAGCAAATAAATGTTCAATTATCAAACACCAGCAGATTGGTCCGCTATATTTTCGTTAATTTGGCAACTTTTGTTTCTTTTTTTAATTTAGTTATGTTTTACTCATAGTGAAATAAGTACAAGGTATGTTAACTGCGGAGAGTTGTCATATACGCTTGTTGTAATGTTATGGGTTTTAAAATTGAGAACAAATTTTATAATGACTATTCCTTGTATTTATTTTGCCATGGTTTTAATTATGATGTAGTAAGGGGGTGGGCTCACAAGGCCAGCTGTTTGCAGTGTTTTTCTTCGTGGTCTGTCGTTTGGTGTCTCTTAATTTTTGTTTATTTATATTTTTTGTAAAGTCATTTTGATATTTGCAATATGCCTGTTGTTTTTTGTGTTGTTGCATTTTTGTTGTACTGAGGTCACTTTACTACTGCACTTTGACTTTAATAAACAAAAATGTGAGATTTTTGCTTCGTCATCTTTCTTATTGTTGTACACCCAATCCTGTTTTTACACGGTAGATACGTTCCAAAAAATACCATATAAAAAAAAATCATGTAAAAAAGACACCTAGAATATACATATGTACGTGTGTATATGATATTTCTTTGCAAATATCAATAGGAAATAAAGGCCCCTATTACAACTTTGCTATATTGCAGCGAACAACAACTGATCACACCCAGATGTCTTAATAACAACTCAACTGACCCTTAAATATAAATGTAAAAAATACCGTGTTAAAACAGGATTACAACGGATAATGGCCGGAATTTAATTAAAATGGTAAGCTTATTCGGCGAGGAAGATGAAAGCGAGTCTGATTATACAGCCTCTAGCGACATTCTTCAAGAAGTCACCGTGTTTTCAGTACAATCACTGAAGTGTGCTGCTCATTCACTGCAACTGGTTGTTAAGGATTATTTAGATACAATTAATAAGGACTTACTCAAACGCGTTCGAAATTTAGCAAAGGGCCTTCGAACTCCTACTTATAGGTTTGTTGTACACAAGATGCATTTAAATGAACTTTTTACACAATGAGTTTAAAATCATTCTAGGAGCAAGACTAGTAATCTTAATCTACCGCAAGTTACCATGGATGTACAGACACGATGGAATTCAACATACGTTATGATAAAAAGCTTAATGGCCTACAAATCATTTTGCTTGAAAAATGTCGATGCCGCTCTTTATCTACATCAGTCAGAATGGGAAAATATGGAAGCCTTACTAACCGTTTTGGAGCCGGTATACATCGCCACACAAAAGCTGCAAGAAGAGCAATTATTTTTTAGCGATTTTTTTAAAATATGGCTTGAAATGAAGCTTGAAATTCAGTCGAAGCCCGACAGCTCTGCATTTATAGAAAAATTACAACGACGTGAAAAAATGCTGCTTAATAATCCAACATTCCTTGCAGCTTTATATTTGGATCCGCGTCTTCAGTGCATCATTGCAAAGGAGCCTTTACAATTAATGTGTGCTCGAAGCCATCTTAAAGAAGTGATCGTCCGGATTTTAAGGTTGGAGAAGCAAGTAAGTTTTATATAATATTTTTTTAATATTTTTCTTAATATGGTTCTTATTTTTTTTTCTTTTTGCAGATAAAAAATAACCAATGTGATGATCGACCGTCGACAAGCGAGGAAGCTTTACGATCCAATCTCCCAATCTCAAACATCGCTTTTGGGTCAGTATTTGAACTCCCTTAATGTAGATAGGGAACAAGAAGAGGAAGAAAATGAAAATGATGATGAAAAAAAAGCCTTCTACGAAATCGATAACTATTTTCCAAGGCAGTTATCGATTGATAAACCTCTTTTTGAATACTGGGAGACAAAAAAAATATCATATCCTTACTTGTATAAATTGGCAAAAACTGTGCAATGTGTTCCTGCAACCCAAGTAAGCGTGGAAAGAGCATTCTCTGCTCTTAAGTTGGTATTGAGCGACCTGCGGTCAAATCTTTCACCAGAAAATTTGGAAAAAATAATGTTTGTTAAATTAAACAAATAAAAAAAAGTCAGTTAAAAAAAAAGTAAACAAATGAATTTTAATTAAGACAAAAAAATTAATCTCTTCAAAAGAGTTTTATTTTATGAAGGCGAAATGAGTTTTATTTAAGACGAAAAAATACTCGTAAAATGAGTTTTACTTTATACGGAAAAAATAAAAGTCCTCAAATGAGTTTTACTTTAGACGGATAAAATAAAACTCCACAGATAAGTTTTATTTTAGACGGAAAAAATAAAACTCCTGAAATGAGTTTTATTTTAGACGGAAAAAATAAAACTCCTGAAATGAGTTTTATTTTAGACGGAAAAAATAAAACTCCTCAGATAAGTTTTATTTTAGACGAAAAAATAAAACTCCTAAAATGAGTTTTATTTTTGATGGAAAAAATAAAACTCCTAAAATGAGTTTTATTTTTGACGGAAAACATAAAACTCTTTTTTTTTAAGATCACTACAGATTCTGAAAGAGCTCGTCAGTTCGAATCTATTAGTATATGACACTATACGTCTCCGTTGGCGCTAACATGAAGAGTTTTTATGTTAAAATTTTCCGAATAACTGTTATTTACGGTCCCTGCTTTTTTTTGCTACTTCATGCTTCTGCTTATCCGGTAGAGTTGCCATCATCATAATTAATAGATAGTTGTCTACTCTATGTTTGCTAGTTTTTAGTTGGTTCTTTTCCTGCAATAAATTTGTACTTATTGACAATAAGATGGTGGGGAGGGTTTTGCCACCGTCGATAACGAACATCACACAAACTATTGTTATATTTAGCGGTAATACAGACATGTTCAATTCTTGGGCGGCGGTACCTGACTAAATGTGCATTCTAATTCTCTCCACTGTAATTCATTGTATAGTTCCATGTCTGTCCATAATGTGCAAGAGATTAATGTTGTCCAGATCAATGTTCGAGCTAAAATCACCCATGACAAATTTCTACAGCACAAAAATTTTTTTGGCTCAATTTTTTTGCAGCAAATTAAAAAACTGCGTTTCAAAATTCTTAATAAACACTTTGAAAGATAATAAGCAAAAGAAAAAAAGGGAAAGTAAATAATTTGCTTAATCTCACTATGTGTATGTTCTCCGCTTAACCAGTCCGCAGAGGTACCACCAACAAGGTAGACTCATTAGGGACAGACATAATACCCCAATTGCCAAATTTCGAATATATTAGCCAAAATATGTGCATGTATGCGTAAAATTGTTTTTGGATGCTATGGAGACAATATTGACAATTCGAGTTTCTTGTAAGGCTCTCCCAAATGAGTCTACCTTGTTTAATGTGCCCTGGCAACTACTTAAAGAAGAATTGCTGTACTTGAATTCAATTGAAAAATATACACGTATTAATTTCATAGAACATCTAATTACATTTATTGTATACGATTAAAAAATGATTTATCAATATAAGTTTCTCTAATTTTTTTAATAGCAAGCACTAGCGAAGCAGTTAAAACTTGTTGAAACCAAGCGCAGCAAAAAAAGATAAAAAGGAACAGCAATTCTTTTTTAAGTGGATAAACTTGCATTTTTCCTAGGTGTATAGTATTGTATCAAGGTCAAGTTCCTTTACCGTTTTTTAATTCTTGTGGACAGTTTGCGTTCGTTTAAATGGTGAAAGTCGATGATTGATTGAGGGTATACTAAGTTTGTCTTTCCGTGTGAAATTTTTTTATTATTCATGTCAGACCCCATAAAGTATATACATTCTGGTTCCTTGAGTAGTTCTAAGTCGATTTTGCCATGTCCGCCTGTTCGTCTGTTGAAAACGCGCCCAATAAAAAATTTTGTAGGACAAATTTTCTGTGAAAATTTTTATATTTACATACATCAATTTTAATATTTTAAGTTTTGTGTTGTGCTGTCCACCTTTACAAAATACTGTGATATAAGTTATAAATGATGTAAACTGACGAAAAAGATTACTGTAAGTTAATTTGTCAAAAATTAAGATTATAATTATTGTTATTTTTGACTACTTTTTACTTTGTATTTTTGCAATGTTGCCAGATTTTAATAAAAACTCAATCCTTGAAGAAGTTGGAAAGATTACCAACGAAACGTCGGATTTTATTGAGAATAAAATAAATAATCTTTTATTTACATTAAATTAATGACCTTGAAAGCCTGCATATAGGAAACTATATAAACTATTTAGAGTAATCAAAAAAGGTCGATCAACACTTATAATTATTAAAAAATTTTATCATTTTGCGAAGCACTAATGGTACATTTAAAAGAATAAGCGCACAATTATGCGCTACGCAATAAGACATACAGAAATGCAGTAAAGTAAGTGAAAGAATTCTCAACACGGCATTCCCTTACTACGAAGCAGGTTTGTAATGGACAATACTAAAAAATAACTGCATCAAAACATTGTTACATTCAACAATTTTTGTATGCGCTGAATAATGCGATTTATGCGTCAAAAATGTATTGATTTAAAGTGGGAACTCGCCATATAAAATTCATGTCTTCCGTAAGCGCTTTGTTGGAAGCTCCATGTTTTATTGGGCGCTCACTTTCGAAAAACTCAAAAGAAAAGATCAATGCTGGTCTCAAATTGCTTCTAGTTATCCTAAGCAGTTTAGGATTGAAATCCAGTAAAATCGGTTCAGTAGGACGAGAGTTACGAATCCAAATGTTGAAAACACACCCCTAAAAAATTTATAATTTTGTTACAAAAACAAACATAAATGGCGGATTCATATAAGATATGGCACAAATTTGTTCTATATAACTAGAAATCGTATTAGTTTATTTCTTGAAGGTCGGTTCATAATTTACCATATGCCCCATAAAAAGCATATTCTAGGAAAACCGTTAAGTATGAATAAGCCGGCAACGAATAATTTAGCTTCATATGGCTTGAAATTAGAGTTTGCTAAAAACCGTAAAAATGTTACATCGCGGTCGGTTTCGGTTGGGTTTTGAAAATTTCAAAGTTAAACTACATACATATATATTTTTTTGTATGTAATACAATTTTTTTATTTGTTTCAATTCAGGTACTTTTATTAAAAAGGCATGGAATTTTAATTTTGAAAAACTTTGCCATTGTTGCAGTCTGTATTGTATAAAGTTTTTGTATATGAAGTATGAGTATTATGTATAATTTGCAATTTCTTTAAGCATAAATATATTGTTAAATTAAAAGCTAAAACCGAGATTTTTTTTGTCGGTTTTCGGTTTCGGTTTGTAGGCATTAAAACCCGCGATTTCGATTTCGGTTAAAACCGAACAGCAATCCCTTGCTTGAAATATTACCACGCAGTTTTGTTATAATCAGTCCATAATTTACCATATTTCTCATACTAAGCAGTCTTTTAAAAACCACTTTAAAACTTTAAAAATACAGTCTACAAAATTTTGTGATGATTGGTCCAAAATTTACCTTGGGGCCATTATAAAAACCTCTCCCGAAAATAATTTTAGTTCGGCTAAAATTTTACACGTAGAAAAAAAAAATGGTTGGAGGTAACCATATTTTAAGAGCAACATACTATGGTTGGATTTTAACAATGTTTATGTTTGCAGGTTACCATATAATGTTTTTATATGAACATAGTATGGTTAAAATCAACAAACATTTTCGCGAAATCAACCATAATATGGTCAAAGTTAACCATATTTTGGTCATATTATGTTAAAAAGTAACCATAATATGGTTCAATTTAACCATAGTTTACGGGCATGTTCTAGAAAACGTAATTAAGTGGATTTAAAATGGAGCCAATTTTAAAAACAACCCTGTACTGAAAGTTCATAAAAATATTCCAATTAGCCTTACAAGAATATCTCATAAAACCAAGAAAAACTACGGTAATTTTGTGAATAATTGAACCTAAAATTACTTGTGATTTCAATTTCACTTCATTTCAAGTTCTAGAACATGCTCGATAATCAAAATTAATCATAATATGGTAAACATTTCCTAGAATTTTGACAAAAGTAACCATATTATTTTTAGTCCTGACCATATGGTTATCATATTATGGTTATTTATTTCATCCATTTTTTTAATTTCTTTGTTAAGTGTCAAATTATAATTTTATTTAATTTTTTATTCCAGATAGATGTTATGTTCATTCCACTTTATAAAAAATCTCCTTTTATTTATATTCCAGCCTGTGACGACCTTCATTACCATTTTTTCTGTTCTACTAGTTTATTCTATGTAAGTTTATGTATTTTAATCAATAATTAAAATAAAATGAATGAGAATTTTTTAGCAAAACAAGTAAAATGCAAACGACCAGAATGTTGTTGCTTTTTAAGCATATTATTTTAAATTTAAAATTAAAGCTACAATGTTTTAAAATATTATAATTTCGAACATATTATTGTTATTAAATATTAACCATAACATGTTTGGAGGCAACCATAATATGGTAATAAATTTTGGATAGATGAATTTAACAATAATATGGTTGCCATGATAATAATATGGTTAAGTTAACCATAATATGTTTAAGTGTATAGTTGTAGCTTTATTTTATTAAAACATTATATTGTTAAATTCAACCATATTTGAAGTTTCAAGGGAGATAAACACTATATTGTTGAATGGAAACAAAATATTTTCAATCGTGAAAAAAAAATTTGTTTAAAACAACAAAAGTTTGCTTGTTGCCATAATATGTTTTTTTTTTACCATACTTCAACCATGTTTTTTCTCTGCGTGTACGAATCATAACATTTTAATCAAATTTGTTCAAATTAAAAGCTTTCTAATTGTCGGTCGATAATTTAACATATGAAGGTCTAAACCGCGACGAAAACTTCCGTTTTATAAGAAAAAACAGTACCATTCCGTATTGGGCACATTTCTTTCTTCAGGCATTGCAGACCAGTACATAATATGACCGTTGGCGGTTTTCAATGGACCACACTTTGTGCATATAAGTACGAATAAGCAAATCGTACAGCGAGTACAAGCATCTTCAAACTAACCTCTTTCTTCTTTTTATCTCGACTGAAAGAGTGTAAACTGTGACTTAAATTAAGCAATTGGTTGGCAATTTCATTTGGAACAGATAATACACTTATTCCGTCCTCTGTTGCTAGCTTTTTTTTTATAAAAGATATTAAGGGTTTGGCACAGCCTATTATAGCCTTAACAATATTTTCTTAATTTTTCACAGTTATTTAATTTTTACAATGAAAAATTTTGTTAAGCTTATTTTCTTGGTATAATAAAAAAAAAGTTAATTTAACGAAGAAGCCACAAGGAATTTTAAACATTTTACTGAATCCTTAAGCAGAGTTTTTACAATCAAATATGTTAACTCTTGAGCTTTATGCACAAATGTTGCTTTATTCCATAAAGATTATAAAATAAGAAAAGTTTTTTAAATTCATATCTTTCTTGTTATTTAACTGGCTTATGGCCATTTTCTCAATGTACCGACAAACTGTCCGTTACTTAATGTCAACATAAATTTATTACACCGATAAAATGTCTGTTAACAATTTTGGGTTTATCAATAAACCGACAAAAAACATTGTTTTAAGTTGCCAACAAAATACGTGTAAAAGTTGGGAGTCAGCTGATTGAATTTATCTGTACGGCAAATAAAAGAAAAATAAATAATTGGCTGATTAGTGCTGGTTAGCTTTGCGACAGAATAGAAAACAAATAAAACATTGAGAAAACCAAGTTTCTTTAATGTGCAGTTTTTAGTTGGTAAAAAAGATAATGGTGTAATGAGAAAACGGCCATTAATGGTTTTCTTTTTTATAACTTTCAAAGGGCTTTAAACATTTTTTTGCTGTTGTTTTTAAACATTTTTATTTAGGGAGGCTGCTTAATATTAATTTTTTTATTGCAAAATTTAAGATAAAGTAACTTTTCTTAAGTGTGTTAGAATGTTGAGAATACTTTAAAATAAAAAGTAATTGAAATTGAAAAGGATAATTAAATCAAGTTTTGAGGTTCAAAAATATTTTTTATTTATGATATAAGAATAGATGTTTTACAAAATAATATAATATTAAGCAGCAGTAGTTTTTTCTAATTGAAATTTAAATATTTTTAAATGCTCTAGAGTATTATTTTATTTTAATTATCTTTCCAAGAATATTTATTAAAAGCTTTTGTTATATTTGTCGTTCCACGTTTTGTAATAGGATTAACTATTTTAAATAACTTTTGCGCATAATTTATGCGGCTTAACTAAAAAAATTTATTGAGGAAAATAGTTATTTTATGAGTTTTTATTTAAATATATCACCCAATAACAAAAGCGACGGCTTAAGTAATATTTTCATACATGTAGTACACAAATCTGAAAAAAACAAAAGTGTTATATTCGGCTGTACCGTATCTTGTATACCCTTCATCTAAGTATTATAAAGCAAAGCCCATTTTTGTATCCCTCACCACAGGTGGAAAGTCCGTTTTTTTATATTGGTTTGTCATATCGTTTCAATTTCGACAATATTTATCTTAGGCCCTGTAGAATATATATGTTATGGATTCTTTTGAGTAGCGGAGTTGATTATCCGATGGCCGTATTGTCCTTCCGTCAGTTTGTCTGTCCGTCTGTCTGTTTGATAAAATTGGTTTTCCGAAGTCTAAAAAACAATTGTCCAACTTCGCTGAGTTATCAATACACAGCCGCTTTAAAAAAATTGGTGGTATTAGACAAGTTATATTTTTCTGTATTTATATATTTGCATTTAGAAGTAAGCGTGACACAAAATAGATTTTTTTGTATCAAAAGAACAGTTAGAGCAAAATTTTATAACTTTGTTACACAAAGCTGAGTTATCAATAGAAACCATCTTCGAAAAATGGGCGGTATTAGAGATGTGGGTGTGGCAACTCCAAAGACAATAAAGATTTATGTATATCTGGAGATAGGCAAGGCCCAAAGTTGTAAAATAAGGAACAAGCAACTTGGTTATCAATACACAGCATCCGATAAAATGTGGACGGTATTGTAAAAGTACGCGTGACACAAAATATATTTATTTATTACCAAAGCACTGTATCCATATAACTTTCTGTTCTTTTCGTATGTAAGGTATACAAGATTCGTATTAGCCGAATATAGAACTGTTACTTGTTTTTACTGATATCAATATCAATGCACTCTTACGCGTAATAATTCCGAAAGTTTTTCCTGAGTTAAGCAAAGACCTACATTGATTAATAATGAATATAGTTCAACATCTTGAAACATGTAAGACTTTTCAACTTACCATTTTCTGAAAATTTAGATTGCATTAAATTTAACAAATATAAGTCTGCAACAAATATTGCTATAACACCGTCCGACACTCAATATTAGACACAAACCGGATGACATAAGTCTGAAACTAGAGATTAAATGGAGCAAAACTGCGTTCACAGTTTTTTATTTTCTGATCCTGTTTCTTTTTAAAAGGTCTTCAAAATTTCAAAGGACTACATTTTTAAAAAAATGTTTTAAAATACTTCTGCTCATCCTACTATGCCAAAGAAGAGTTGTAAAATATTTTGCATTATTTTGTTATTATTCTTTTAGGATTAGAAGATGTCAAAAATGTCCTTTCAAATTTTTATCCTTTAATGTCCTTTTAGATTTCCAATAACAAATAGTGCGTTGAAGGACCAAATATTGAATACCACATGCCAAAATTTCAACCTTCTAGCTTTACTACTTAAGTGTAAATTAATACTTTAAATTTGCATTATTTTATTTTTTATATTTTATTTTAAAATTTACTCTGTTCGTATTTGCCAAGTATGTTGAGTTACATTTATTTTTCGGGTGAAAAATTTGACATGAGAAAACTGTTGTTTTGATTTTCGTGCGAAAGAAGTGATGATCATATTATTTCGTACGAAAAAGAAATGTTGCAAGAAACTTGTTGCCGTTGAAAAATAATGCTTACATGTTTTTCGCAAAAAGAACAGAGCGCTGGTTTGGTTTGGCTTTTATTCCACAAAAAAAAATCACCTGCTTAAAATTTTAAAATATTTATTAAAACTTAAGTAAAAAAGCTAGGAGGATGAAATTTTGGTATGTAGTATAAAATATTTGGGTCTTTAACGCACAATTTTTTTAAAAGGAATTTATTGGCAATCTTAAAGGATATTAAAGGATAAATATTTTAAAGGACATTTTTGACAACTTTTGATCCTGACAGGATAAAATAAAAATTATACAAAATATTTTACAGCTCTTCTTGTTCTTTTGACATCAAATTTGGCATTGTTGGATCCGCGGAAGTATTTTAAAATATTTTTTGAAAAGTGTTCTTCTTTGAAAGTTTGAAGTCCTTTAAAAAGGACACAGGATCACGAAATGAAAAACTGAAAACGTTGTTTTTCTCCATTTAATGTATAGTTTCACAATTTTATCATCCGGTTCGTGTCTCACAATTTTTTTCTTTTTTTGTCGGACGGTGTAAACGGTGGAAACCTCTGGTTCAAACAATTTTCTATGTAGTATTTATTTTAAATTATTGAGGAAATCATTGTTTGTTAAAACAAATTGTTTTTTCTCTTTGACCCCTTTTGGTAGCATTTGGCTTTCACAAAGCATCTCCATCTTACACGATTTTTTGCAGTTGCTTTCACGAATTCCCATGTAAGATTTCACTGCCTAGTTCTTGGAGTATCGACCCATTCAACATTGTTAATTTGCTTGAATCAGTTTCGGTAATCGGTTGTTGTTCTAGGTACCCAGTAAAAACTTCGCCTACAAAATCATGTGTTTAGTAATCAGAAAAACATAAATGCACTACTTACAATTCTACTGAAAGAACCAATGAATTTTACAAGGGATGTGCCAAAATAAACGCAATCAAAAGTAAGCCATTATTTTTTTTTTGCCTAAATACATAAAGAAAAAAGCAGTTATAGAAGTAGTTATAGAAGAAAGCTACTAAATAATGAGTGAAAGAAGCTATTGATTTTGAAAAAGTAAGCAAAGTTTTTACTGGGTGAGTCGTTGATCACTCTGGTAAGATTGCACTGTCCTTGTTCTTGGAGTATCAATCAGTCTGTGTTTATGTTGTCATGTATCAGTTTGGTTAATTGATTGCTGATCCATCTAAGCAGATCTAAGACCAATCTGCTATAAAAGTTTCTAGGATAACGGTCCCACTGTAGTTGGTGGGGAACCTTGCTAATCTTGTGATTCCTAACTTTTTCCCAAGGGTACAGCTACCTGACCTTTTCTGCAGGCTTTTTCTGGGGGCTTCTTGGATCGATTGTTGGAAGTCCACTTGATTTTTTTAAACTCGAAAACCATGATGAAAATTTGAAACTAGGCTAAAAGTGTTTTTTGATCGGTTCACAATTGAAGTACAGCCTCGAATAACGTTTTAAATTACAAAATAATAATTTTTCAGGAGAGCAAAAAACGTTTTTAACAGGCAGGATTATATATTTAAAAAATTTTTTTTTTTATATTATTAAAAATAATGATAATAAAAACTTTTATGCAAAAGGCTTTTAAAACATTATTCCACACGGCCAAACTGTTTCGGTTTCATTATCTTACAGTTTCAGTATTTTACAACGTTCTTCTACTGGCTGACACTATGTATGCCATTTTGAAGGCGTTATGCTAAGTTCACACTTAGGTTTTTAAACGCGTTTAAGCAAAATGTTGATTTAGCTAATCAGAGCCGTTCACATTACATTTGAGATGATTAAGATGACAGATGATTAAGAAAAAAAAACACACAACAAACACACAAAAAAAAAACAACAAACAAATTTATATTTCTTTAAAGTATTAAAAATGGATAAAAACACTTTTATAAAGTTATTAGAAGATTATTTTAATAATTTTAATGATGAAATTGTGAAAATTTATGAATTATTTAAGGAAAAAAATAAAAACATTAAGCAGAAATCTTGGACGGTTGTACACGATCATGTTGGCGATTCTACATTTGAGGTATGTTCAGTGGATTCTATGTGATTTAGTTGTAACCATGTCAATTTGAAGTAATTAACAAATCACTTCAATGTATGGGTAATCATCTCGATTTTGAAGTGATTAGAGCTTAATCACGCTCGAACTGCTTAAACGAGTTTAAGAAGCCAAATGTGAACATACTATTAAGGTGCATAATTTTGTTTGATTTGATGTTTAAACTATGTAAGAGAGTAAGGTTAACGGTTATCTGCAAAAAACAGTTTTTGCAAAAAGTGGCGTTATTGGCGGCTGTGCGTCAATTAACTATAGGTTTCTTCAAAAAAAAAAAAAAACTGTAGGTACACCTTAAACCAAAAGGAATCATGATATTTTATTAAAATTAAGTCCAATTAATTATTTTTATTTTTAAAACGTTATAACTTTGCGATTCCAAAAATTTCTGTAACACGCATAAAACTGCAATGACTATAATATTGTGTTGTTAATTCCTTTTGTCGTTGATCGGTTAAATGGAGCTGTGTGGTATACAAATCCGTTTAATTATTCAAAACAAATATTAACTTAAATAAATATAAAAGCTTTTGAGGATTGTAATTTGACTTGGAATACACATTCGAATAATATAAATACATATTTATATAATAAATGTTACCCCCAGATTCTATTCGGGTAATTCCATGTCAAATCGACCAAGAATGGGACACGACGTCTATCGATTTTATTTAAATTTGATGAGAGGGTTTTACCCTATTAGGAAAATATATGAACAAAGAAAATTAAAAAATTTTTTTTTCTAAAGTTATGTCATATTCAAAATGTCATAATTTCGCCGAATTAGTCGAATCTGTTGAGCTTATTTCTTCAATATCTCGAAAACTACTTTACATACGAAGATTTAATGTCATTTTAAAGAGAATACTTGGGGCTACAAACCATATATTGAAAAACTCCGCAATAAATAATAAAGTGGGGTTGGTCATACATTTGACCCATCTAGGAGCATCCTACGCGCTGCAGGGGCCAAATTAAAGAATTTTATTAAACCGCCATATTTGTATGGTACAGCGCGTAGGATGCTCCTAGAGCGGTCAAATGTATGACATAACTTTTTTTTTCTATTTATTTATTTACAATATTTTTGTACAATACTTAGTAAATGTGTTAATGGAAATAACTACCTAACATATGTCATTAAACTGTAATAAATTTAACAACCTTAGCTTAAAATTTTTATTCACACGGTTATTAATAAGATAAATAAAAGTGAAAAAAGGATTATTTCTTGTACGCAAGGTCTAATACATGCAATCTGTTGAGTCTTATAACCTCTTCACTATCATCTAAAAAAGAAATAGCTAAAACATTGCAGTGGCAACTAAGTCTATCAATATATCTAGAGCTGAATCGATTTATTTCATCAATAAAAAAGGGAATTTTTAAATCTTCATGGATTCTTTTGTTGGTTACAAACCAAGGTGCATTCGCAATTGATCTCAAAGTTTTTGATTGATAGCGTTGTAAAATTTCTACATTCGATTTACTCGAGGCATCCCATATTCGTAAAGCGTATATCCATACAGGTTTCAAAATAGTTTTGTAAAATTTAACTTTATTTTCAAGACTTTTATCGGACTTAGGCCCTAATAACCAGTACATTCTTTTTGTTTGCAAGTTAAGATGCATTCCTGGATATTTAACTGAAGTTGCTTATGGTATTTTGGAGCCATTAAAAAAAAGAGTAGGACATTCTTCGTGTTGAACTAAGCAAGACGCTTCAATTGGTGATTCGTTTGATGCCAATATCGCAGTATCATGTGCATACGTAGCCATTGTTACATTCTCGACCAAACCTATGTCCCCTATGTGCCCTGTGGTACTCTAGTAAAAGTCCTACAAATATTTGACGTTTCATCGTTAATTTTAACATACAAAGATCGATTATTTAAATATGACTGTAAAAAAGTAAAAAATGGAGTTGGTAATGTTTTTTTTTAGTTTATACAAAGGCCCTTCGTGCTATACTCGGTCGAATGCATTTAAATCTAAAAAGACTGCGGAGCACTACATTTTTATTTCAACACATAACTTTTGAAAAAACTATATAAATTTTTTTTTTTTTTTGTTAATATATGTTTCTAATAAGATAAACGGACCCTTCTCACCAAATTTCATCAAAATCGAAAGGGATCGTGTCCCACTTTTGGTCGATTTGACATGGAATTACCCATTTGTTAAATAAATATCGCTAACAAAGCCATGATGGCGATTTACAATTTTCTTTTAACAACGTTCTATCGAAACAGAAAACTACTTCTGCGATGTAGATGTGCGTACACCTTAAAATTCTTTTAATTGTCCCCACAATTAAAATAAAATCAAAAAGTTTTCGTTCTGCTCTTGAATTGGTTTTTTTGACAAAGCGAATCAGTAATGTTCCTTTCCCAAATTTTACACTTACCTAAGATTAATTTGGTATTAATGGAACAAATCGGTACAATCCTTTATTAAGCCCCTTTGGAAATAAATTCCTTTTATGTATATAGAAAATTAATATGAACTTCAGTTGAACATTTTAGTCATTACGAATGGAATGCCACATTTATGTATGCCCCCTTTAGAGTACAATAGGACAAAAACCACAACAAGTATTTTTCATTGTAAATCGTTTTGAAATAAAACATTGCAAACGTAAAATGTGTTTAATAAATGTTAGAGGAAATAAAAGTTTTTAGCCATAAATCAAAAATTTTATCCCAAAACCTGCTAAATTTTTCGAAACAAAAAAAAAAAAAAAAAAACAAACGAAAAAAAATGGTTTTAACTAAACCACAAAAGCACTTAGATAAAAGAGTTTTATGCAAAATGGTATTAAAAGAAAATATTTGGAAATAGAACAAAGATTGGAAAAAGAAAAAAATGTCTAGTGAGTTTCAATAAAACAAATCGTAAAAAGAATAAATTTTTAATGCTTAAATACCAGAAACTAACGATGACTTTTTTCAATCTATTTTAAATTTTGTTGTGAATTTATAAAGTGGCACGCATTTAAGCTGTTTTTATAGAAATTTAAATAAAAAGTATTCAAGTGTTTTTTGTAGTTTTAATAACTTATTCGAGACTTTGGCCAAAACATATAAAATCTCACGAATCATCAAATTTCGTTCTCGTTCAGTGTTCGAAATACAACCGATTTCACATATTCAAACGTTCACTATATGTTAATAGAATGTGGGAATTATTTCTTTTGTATAAATTATTTTATTATTTTTTTACATATTTTTCTGAATGTGATTCTTTTGGTCAAATTTCAAAGCTTTATAAATTGAAACTAAAGGAAGCACATTCAAATAAAATGTTTAAAATATTAATTTTAACGAAATTATTCATAAAAATAAAACAGGTATATAATAAACCTTCTTATTAAAGAAATTTTCATAGAAAATTTAACTGAAAGCTCCTCCGTAACTAAGTTCAAAAATTTT
Source organism: Pollenia griseotomentosa (assembly GCA_963931875.1). Classification (NCBI taxonomy): domain Eukaryota; kingdom Metazoa; phylum Arthropoda; class Insecta; order Diptera; family Polleniidae; genus Pollenia; species Pollenia griseotomentosa. The sequence goes on from OZ007562.1 coordinate 93,955,136, forward strand.
TTTACTAAAATATGTTTTACTTAAACCTATCTTCGTAAGATACTGAAATTTTGATTCAAGTTGACTTTATAATTTAAAGAACAGCAACTACGTTACAACTTTGATTCATAGATGGCGCTTATTTTCATGGGGAACGATCTGTGCATGTTTTAAAGTATTTTTCATATTGTTATTCATCATAATTGTTAATTTGCTTATCAAATTTGGTTTCAGTATGACCATAAATAAAGTTATTTAAGAAACTGCATAACTTACCGGTTTCCAAGAGTGGTCTTTATATGGGGCCTATAGTAAATTATGGACCAGTCATAACGATAGTTGACTGTGTGATTTCTATTTCTAACAAACTGTTACAGACCAAAATTCATTGCAATAGCGTTATTTGTTGCGATTATAGTCGTACTTAAGTGTTTTTCGAGAGTTGGCTTTACATGGGGCCTATGGTAAATTATGGACAGATCTTCACAAAATTGTACAGTGTGATTTATATTCAAACTCTTACTGAAAAAAATTTAATATGATTACATTATTTATTAAGGGTTTAGGCGTATTAAAGTGCTTTCCGAGAGTGGGCTTTGTACGGGGTCTATCGTAAATCGATCTTCACAAAATTTGACAATGTGGCTTTTAGTCATATTAAACTGTTACAGACCAAAATTTATTGCGACAGCATTATTCTTAACAGTTTAGGACATACTAAAGTGTTTTTCGAGGGTGGGCTTTATATGGGACATATGGTTAATTAAGGATTGGTCTTTACGAAATTTTGTTGTATGATTTCTATTCATATATAACGATTTTGTGCAAAATCTCATATCATTCCGCCATTATTTATGCTCTTTTTTGTAACACATTTTGATTCATAACTCTTATCCTACTAAACAGATCCCAAATATGCTTAAGAGAACTAGAAACTATTTAATACTAATATTTTTTTTTGCTTTGAGTCGTTCAAAAGAGAGCGTGATTTTAACAGACGAACATGGCTAATTCGACTTAGAATTACTCAACGAAAACTAGTTAACTCCACATTTTGCTAAAAATGAGATAACACAAAAAATAAAAAGCATGTTTCTTTTACTATCACTCTGTCAGATCGAAATTTTAATATAGTTTCTCATTTAAAAGTTATTTGAAAAACAAAAATCAGAAAAATACCAATTTTTTTGTAAAAACTAGATTACTCCATACATCTTTTGAAAAAACAAGGTAAATCCATAATGTCTTAAGAAACAGAATAATTGGAAGTTAAAAACGACGTTGTGTCGATAACTAAGAGAAAAAGAGCGAAATAGAAAAAATTCGAGTCACAAGCTCTTTGGGTCAAAATTTTAAACCTAAAATTTGCCACTCCCGATAAATCAAAGAATTTTATAGAATATAGAATTTTATATCATTTCTGAAGTTCTTGATATATAGAATAGGACTGCCTTACACCCGAAATCTTTCCGAGTAATAGTTGTAAACCCATAAAGATCTACCGTACTCTATGTGGTACAGTAACTTTGAAAAAGCTTTCGACTTACCAAATAATATTTTTTTTCTGTTGCAAAGATAAGACAGTGTTTTTGGTCAGCTAAACTAAAAACTAAAAACTAATTTTATAACCCATAAACTGGCCTATGAATTTCATAAAATCAAGAAGGGTAAGCCGTAAAGGGTAAACCTTTTATTTCAGTTTCTGCACAAAAACAGACAAAAACTCGGTTTATCTATAAATCTAAAATTGTAATATTACTGACTGATTCAACACTGCACAGCCTAAACGCCTGAAGCTAAAAACTGAAATTTAGAGAGGAGGTTGGTCTCTCACCAACTAAGACGGGATTTTTTAAAATTCGAAAAAGTTCGAAAAATACAAAAAAATGTAATAGGTATCGTTGTTCTTTAGAAAAATAAGCAGACAGGTGCCAGGTACTTTTTTGAAATTCGCCCCTTTTAGGGAGTAAACTGGTGAAACATGTATTTTGGAACTTTTTTTGTCACCCGATCTATCATCTACCAATAAACATAAAAAATAAAGTTTATATCACATTTGAGTTCAAACACGAATTCGGTGCTTTTTGGAAATCGAACAATAATTTTTGAGCTCCCACTGCAATATTGTAATTTCTGATACTTTAGTGGGGGAAAAAAGTTCCAAAAAGGGGGAAAAACGGGAAACTAAGTTCCTTTCTTTAGCTTTTTGTTTTACAAGTGAAACTTTCTTTGAATTTATGAAGTTAATATTTTACATATAAACATAAAATTCAACATGCAACGTCCTGAGTGAATAAGAATCTGTGAGTGAATTTTTTGGTACTCTTTGTTCTTTAACTGGTATTTTCTGAATTTCCGTTAGTACTGTACCTTAAAGAAATTAAATTAAACATGTAAGGTCCTCAGTGAATGAGGACCTTTTTAACTTTTTTGTTCTTTGACTGGTAGGTACTTTTTTCAATTTTCGCTAAAATTGCACCTATAAACATAAAATTAAACACGCAATGTCATGAAAGAAACATAAGCTTTGGCATATAAATACATATGTCCACGAAAGAAAGGAAAACGCTCACGAAGTAGCGGAATTAATGCTAGTTTTTGATATACATATAAGCATATATAAAAGGAAAAAAATATTTTTTGGAAAAACTGGGTAACTTAATTTTTTCGCAAAAAAAACGGGTAAATTAGAGTGCTGAGTCAAATAGTTAATGTTTTTCCACAAATCGTTTCTTAAGTTGTCTTAATTCCGTAAAACTTGAAACAAAATTGAAAAAAAAAGTTTTTTCGGAAACACTAGATAACTCCATTTTTCGAAAAAACAAGATAAGTGACATTGATTCTCGGTTTTAGTGCACAAAAATTAGTTCAATGGAACCAGAAATCTTTAACACTATTAAAAATTATGTTCTGTTTAGTGCGCATGCAAAGTAACATATCATATTAAATAATAAGCGAAATATGTTTAAACTTTAATGCCTGTATTTATAAAAAATTTTAAAATTAAATAAAGGTTTACAAAACAAATTTTGTATGAAAATTCTCCTTAATAAACGTTTGTTAAATTTAATAATCGTTTATAAATACGGGGGTAAGTGTGTTTTTCTCTTGTTTTCGAAAAATCGGGTTATCTAGTTTTTCCATACGGCCACAGATATATACTTTACTGGGTCTTAGAAAAAATTTCATACGGAATGACAAACTTAGAATACCCTTTTCACAACTAGTTGTGGTGGAGTGTATAAAAATATTATTATCAAAAATAATTTAAAACTGGCTACGTAAGTCTAATAGTGTTTTCATACGTCTGGTTTTAACACAAATTTTGGTTTTAACGATAAAACTAAACAGAAAAAAATATCTCAAGAAAATTTTTAACAAGACAGTTTGTTAAAAATAAAATTTTAGGTCAACAAACTTTTTGTTTGATTCAAAGAAAAAATTTATCAAATATACACTTTTCAAAATAGCACTCAATAAAACATATTTAATAACGAAATAATTAAATATTTCTTCATATTCAATAAAAAAAATATTTGAATCAAAGTAAATACCGTATTTTAGCAAATCTTGTCCATTTTTAAATAGCTCATAATTCTCATTTGTTTAACAGTTTTATTTGAATATAATATTTAGTTTTGCCAAAGTCTTTGGAAAAGGTTTCCTGATGATCTGGCCTAAGCAACCAGTGAAATGCGCATAGGAACTTACTTATCCCCGCATAATAAATTTTAGTGTTTTTATAAAAATATAAAAATTGAAAATTAATGACATCATCATTAGTAAATAAAAAAATAAAGATTCGATTAACATTTTGTTTGATTTATTCAACATTTTCAACAATTTATTTTAACAAATCAAGTAAACATTTTGTTGAAAAAAATTATTTTGGGCAACAACTTTTTTTATTGACTCAATAAACTTGGTTGTTGACTAAAAATTTAACAATTATGCATACAAACTTTATTATCAATACCGCAAAAATCGTCATCGCAGAAAATTCAAAAATTTTTGTAATCAAATATACGATTTTCGTATTCAAATATGAAAATTATTTTTTTCTGTTTCTGTTTGCAAACAGAAAATTCTACACTACCGATCAATCACCTCAAAGAATTATTCATGATTCAATTTTCTGATTCTTTTTTGAGCAATTTAATGGTTGTTTTTATAATCATTAGTTATTATTTTTCTTCTCAGTTTTTAATCGTAAATTATATTTTTGAACTTTTTTCTGTGATAAAAGGTGCCCCTTGATTATTTGAACAAATTTTATTTTGTTTGGCTGATAAGAAAATTTATATTTTTGTTTTTTAATTTGACAAGACGAATGAACAAAGGCAAGGTATATTTATACAAGGTAAACTCGTTGGCCCATATGTTTGTCAGCTGTTTACCCCTAGTTGGAACCCAAACGTCAAATTTCGTGTATATGAGCCAAAATTTGTACATGTGTGCGTTAAATTGTTTTTGTTTTATATGAAGAAGATTTTGACAACTCGGTTCTATTTATAGAGCAGCATGTCTACACTCCGAAATGAATCTACCTTGTGTAAATATACCTTGGAACAAAGGTTCAAAATATTTAAAAATATTTGGAAATCATTATTTTAGCATATGTATGTATGCATATCGTTACCTAAAACGCAAAAAGCCCAATCTAACATATTGAAATTTCTACAGCAGGAGCAAAAAACTATTTTAAATGATAAATTTCCTTTAACTTTTTATAATTTAGCTATCTTCTATTTATCGTGTAACACCTACCATTGTAAGTATAATTCACAATGTTGCATATCATGCGCACGGTAAGTTTGACCTTTTAGCGTTAATCATTTAATCTTTTGTAGATTTGGTCATTTGTTTTTTGTTTATAAAATTTTTGTCGAAAGTTTCCAAAATTTCCTAATATTGCTTACATTTGTGTTGATAAAATACATCAGAATGTATGAAAAACACTATTTTTAATGTTTGGATAGTAAGGACCTTTTGCGTTTTAAATAACGATATATGAACTCTTTCAATCGCTCAAGTGACATATCAGTTTTTAATCATCAAATGGGATCTAAGAAGACTCATTCAGTAAATATTTGCAAAAAATTATCACATTCAACATTTTTTATTTTTCGAATTTATTCTATGAGTTACATTTCAGTTATGAAATTTCAGTTATGAAATGTAACTCAAAGAATAAATTCGAAAAATAAAAAATGTTGAATATAATATAAAGTAACCTACGAAAGGAGATAATTCCCAGTTTCTATTTGTTAAAAAATTATCACCCAAATGCTAGCTGGGATGTCACTCAATAAAAATAAATAAAAAAAGTCAAACCGATGAAATATTCTAAAATTTATTTTTATACCCTCCCCCACAATAAGTTGTGAAGAGGGAATACTAAGTTTGTCATTCCGTGTGAAAGTTTTTTATTATTCACCTCAGACCCCATAAGGTATATATATTCTGGGTCCTTGAGAAATTCTAAGTCGATTTAGCCATGTCCGTCCGCCTGTCCGTCTGTTGAAAACACGCTCACTTTCGAAAAACTCAAAAGAAATAAAAAAACTGTGTGTCAAATTGCTTGTAGTTATCCTAAGCAGTTTGGGATTGAAATCCAGCCAAATCGGCTCAGTAGGATCAGAGCTATGAATCAAAATGTGGAACCACCACTTTAAAAAATTGATTATTTTGCTACAAAAACTAACATAAATGATTGCACAATGCACGAAATGATATGAAATTTTGCAAATGTTCGTTTTATTTGCCTGGAAATCACGCTAAAAATTTTCATGAAGATCGGTTCATAATTTACCCTAGGCCCCACATAAACCCTGCTCCCGGAAAACAGTTTAGTACGCCTAAAACCGTAATAAATAATGCTATCATAATTTAAATATAGGTCTAAGCCGCAACCAATTTTATAAAGATAAATTAATTATGAATAGACATCATATAGATATCACGCCTGAATTATTCAAATTGTCGGTGGAGGGTATCAAAGATTCGGTACAGCCGAATATAACACTCTAACTTGTTTTTATATAAAATTTTTGATTTCCAAGCATTCACTTCATTCATTTCACAAAATTATTAGACAAATTGTGAGTTAAAACCTGATTTAATAAAACTTGTAGTGTGAACGCAAAATCAGCTGTTAAAAGTTTTTATGTTAAAACCAGGTTTTAACTTTAAGTGTGAAAACGCTATAAAAAAATTATTAATGCTTGACAAATGCTTGTATGTATTTTTATTCTTTATTTTTTTTATTTTTTGTTAAAATAAAATTTAAGATAACCTTATAAAAAAAATGACAGTCAGCATAAGTCCCTCTGATGCATATTCCTTTTGAATGTGCCTTGGATATTAAACAATAGAACACCACACATAATTCAAAAACATGTGTATATAAAGTTAAGCTAAAAAGAAAATTCAAATAGCTCAGCTGATAACATTTATAAACGTTTTTTTTTTTTTTTCTTAAATTATTAATGCAAATAAAATAACGAAAATACAAATAACAACATCATTATTATCAATTTGACATGATTATTTTGTCAAGACACTTGTTTATCTAAATAGAAAGTCTGAATACAGAATAATAAAGAATTGCAGAATACAGCAACAACGTTTAGCTCAAGGCAAATGCGAGCAACTTTAGTTCACGTGTATGTATTGTCTTTTTGCTCATACACATAAATGTTTACTTTAATATTTTAGTTTTCCTTTTTTTATTACGTCTACATATCCTTTTGATTTCGTCTGTATATCCGTCTTTTAAGTTGTACAAATAAAAGCAAAGACTAAGCAAAATATTTAAGCAAATATCTTTGTATTCAAGACATTTTTAGAGTCAGCATATACGTGTCCCTGTGAACAAGTGTTTGCAAGGAAACTAATCTGAACATTTATGTAGTATTTAATGCTACAGTCTTGCATACATATGTGTATATATGTATATGTATGGGCTGGTGTGTTTGCACTGTAGTTAAATGCATGTTTGTATCCTATTTTTTCCCCTCTTTGTGGGTTTACCTACACACACATTTACATATCTTTAAATATTTGAATACACATTTAAGTCTACATTGATATCTAAATTGAACTGTTTTAAAATTAGGGTAATCCTCAATAGAGTCTGGATAAAAAAAAAAGTATTTTTTAAAAAACCTTACGAACAAATTTTACAAGAAAAAGCTGAGAAGACAAAAAGTGTTTTGAAGCTAACGAGTTGTACGATTACCTTTTTCAAGGTATCGGATGCAAAATTTCTACAATAAAATATCTATGACTTATATGTACAATCATTGTACAAAAACGTTTTGTGAATTGATGAAATTGTTTTGTATAATGAACGAAAGTAATGGAAATGTTTAAGTACAATAAAAAATGACTTACGAATAAAAATTTGTAGAGCAGGGCGCCAGTTCTTGTTTTATGAAACTGTAAAATGAAAAGTTTTTGCACATTTTCATATAGTACTTTTGATTACTGTTTAATAAAAAATTAAAAACATTTTAAAAATGTTTTCACATGAAAAAAAAATAAAAATGAAACGAAACAAAATATTCTTACTCTGTCGATTCTTTTTTTGTGATAGAGTGAAAACGAATGCCAAGATATTTTCATATGAAAAAATAGTAATTTGTATGTGAAAAAGATGAAAAGTTACTATGAAGAAAGTGAGCCAGTGGAAATCAAAGGAATACATAGTCAATTATTAAGAAAAGAATGCGGACATTAAAAATAAACGCTACAAATAACCTTTTTATAGAACTGTTACTGCAGATGGTGAAAAATTTAGAGCAAAAGTGAAAAGTGGTATAAAATTGTCTTGTTAAGGGCAGGGAAAATATTACTCATATTGTTGCGAATTTTTTTTTTTTTGCTTATGCATATACAAAACTCTTTTGTTTAAGTAAAAAAAAAAATTATTTTAATTATTTTACATTTAAAAAAACTTTCATATTTTATTATCTTACATTATCTCTGGTCACCTTAATGATCACGATATTACTAATTTACATATTTTTTACTTACAAAATTTATTTGGTAGCACTGCTACCTACAAGCTTCTGAATAACTTCAAGATTTTAAGAGAGAGAGAGAGAGAGCAATTAAATTTGACTTATAGAATTTCCTGTCCACTTTATAAATTGCATTCAAAATGATGAAATAGAATTGAGTCTTCAACTTCAGGCAAAAATTCTAAAGCCCATAATGAAAACGTCGGCAGTAACTTCAAAATCTCTCTCATTTCTTTCTTTTTCATTTGTTCTTATTTTTCTTTGTTTACAAATTGTATGAAATTGAATGAAAGTATGGTAGCATTGTTAAGAGAATAAGCGTCTTTATGTGAGAGCATTAGGAAAAACGTCCGCAAAATAAAATTGATTTTATTTCTCGACCGCATTCTCTGGCATAATTTTATGTCAAACTGTATGAAAAACATCGTTCAGCCCCAGTTCTGTTTCATCATAAAGTGTGAAAAAAATACGCCATAGTTTACACGTGTGCTCAAATAAATCCTAAAATATTTAGAGAATCTTGCAGTATATGTCTTTTCTCAAACAGTGTTATGTAAAAACAAAAATCTTAAATATAAAATTTTCCATAAAACCATCTCTAAAATACATACATAGATATTTCTGGATAATTGTGCAAACATTGAAAGAGGTAAAAATATTAATTGTATGATAATTTGTTTGTGAAATTAAAACGAAAATATTTTAGAAGCTTTTATATCCACTCATAATCAATACTCGCTGAGTACTTTAAATGGAGATTTAATGCAATAAATCTATATTAAGATTCATCTTTAATTGCGTCAGTAAGTGCCACGAGGTATTATAAAAGTAAATTTTTATTTAATACTGTCAAACATAAAATGTACATATTTCTTCTTTTTATGTCTTTATTTTAATGTGAAAAGAATTTCCTACAGGGTAGCTACACGTTACTCACTGGTTTTACACTAAATAAAATATCAATAAAAAAACGAGAACTACTCGTTATACAATCTCATTGATAATTACTTTTTCATTCATATTTTGTGCGATCATTCATTAAAACTTTCTGGAGCAATAATAATTTTTATTATAATAATTATTATTATAATAAGAGAGAAGAAAGAGGGTGGATCATATTGTGGGGAATGGTAAAGGAGAAAGAGGAAAAAAGAAGAAAACAACAATAACAAGACCTTATTGACTATTGCAGACATAGTATGCAGATTCTTTTGTTTATTTAAAAAAAGGAAAAAAAAATAGGAAAAAAAACTGGAATTAATAAAAACCTCTTGGTCCACCTTTGTGACACGTAAGGTATACATAAGGTAAAACAAATTATAGAAATTGGTGTAATTAAAATAAAAAAAGGTATTTATCAAATACTTAACATTTTGGTCAAATTGATATATGTATGTAAACTTAATTGTTATATAAGTAAATAATATTTTCAGAGAATTTTTTTTAGAACACTTTTCGTCATGACTCGTTGAACGGCCGGCCATTGCAACGATCATCATGTAAATCAATATTTTCATCCCCATATGAATTTTTTTTTACCATCAAGTAACAACAAAATTTATCTTCAGAACCGAATGTGAGTAAATTTTAACAATTTGTGTTTATATATATTTTGCTTTACCCAATGAATTTCAAATTCAAACAAAATCAAAACGTTTAAGCCAAATTTTATTTGTTTTAAGGTATCGCATATAATTATGAGGATTGTTTCTTAAAATTATATCAGAGAAGTGAACATTTATTCTTACATTGTAAACTTAATATAACTATTAATATATTAATTTTTTTTTTTTATACTAAACGAACAATTAAAATTATGAATTGCTAAAAACTAAAAATAAATGGGAAGCATCTTGAATTATTAAAAATGATTTAAACACTGTTACGTTTTTTTAAAGGGGCAATTTTGGGTAAATTATGGGGTGTTAATTGCCATAGGCGTATTACGATTCGTAATGTAAGGGTAGGGGAAGTTCACTCCTTGAGAAACAACACAACTCTCTCGACTGTTTTGTAAAGAAAATTTGCTCCTTTATGTCTTCGGTATTTAAGGCAGGTATTTGCTATGATTGCACGTATCTACTGGGGTACAGAACAACGCCTTTGACCGTCTGAGATGGTCGTTCTAACTTTTGTTACATGCCGAACGTACTTTTCTTTGGAAAGGTTCAGTAGAACTAAGCGTGCAACAACATATAAAATGAATTTTTATTTTCAGTTATTTATAAGCTTTTAAACTAAGATACCTATTAGGCATTATTAAGCAAAATTTTTTTCTTGGTGAGATACAATGAAAAAAGTATTGTACTAATTTAAGGTTGATATTAGTTAATAAGCTTTACCAAAAATAATTTCGATTATTTTAACGTAATAACCAAGTTCAATACCTAGCGCATAGTTTGATCCAGAATCTTTTGATTTTAAGACATACGCGGTTGCCTATGAAAACTTAGAATACTTGGCTCTACTCCCTTTAAAATTACCTAAAAATCATCTTCGTATGTTAAGAACAACAACGCAACAATTCGGTTAATTCGGTGAAATTCTGGCATTTTGAATATAACATAACTTTAGAAAAAAAATGTTCAATATTTTTTTTCATTCGTATATGTTTCTTATAGGATGAAAGGAAGCTTCTCACCAAAATTTCTTTCAAATCGAAAGGGGTCGAGTCGCACTCTTGGTCGATTTAACATGGAATATATTGTTTTTTTTTTTTTCTTCTTTTTGCAGGTAATAACTGAATTCTTGAAATTTAATTTATTCACGCAGTACACAACAACTAAAGAATTTGTCTATTCTTGTCAACGATAAATTGTTTAACAACTATTGCTATAATCCAATTAAAATATGAGGCTCAATCAACGGCCAACTTACCACTGACATCTATAATATAATGTTTTGAAGGTTTGATGCAACTTGTTCACCAGAAACGAAAACAAAAGTTGAGTATTTTATGCATGAGTGCTAATTTCGTTGCACCGAAGGCAACTTGGATGCTCTTCGCCATAGTGTTAAAAATTTCGAATTGGTTTTTTCAGATTTCCGGGAATCGAACAAAAAACCAATAACAATTCAGGAGATCGATCCATTAAATAAATTTAGAAGTGCATTAAGCGTTCGTTAAAAAAGAAAATAAAATTTTAGACCAAAATATTACAAAATATTTCAGTGGTATAAGATTAAAGTACAGTTAAGTAATCATTTGAAAGCCATTTGAGAAAACACGTTTATTTTCTACGGATGTTGGTCTTATAGTCAAAAGAGCTCTAAATAATCTCTGAGCACCGCTAGTTTTTATGTTGAAATAAATAAGGAGGCTGCACTATAACAGCGGTTAACATGTTTTTTTTTATTTATTTTTATAATTAACTTAAACTTACACGTATCAAAAAGAAATGAGTGTGCACTAAGTCGTAATTAAATGAAAAATCCCGAGTATTCCCGCACACATTTTACAAGATTTTTTTTAACGAAAAATGTGCGGAATCGACGGATTTTTTTTTTGTGGGGAGAGCATAAGATCGAATTCAACATTTTACATAAGCTTCCTTATATCAGAGCCAACAAAAACACCTTTTGCACATAAGAAACGCATTTTTATAATGTTTCCAAAATTGTTGTACTACAAAATGTATACCTTCTTTTTTTTTTTTGCTTGACTAGGTTATGAAAAATATTCTTAACAAACTTCAAAGCCCGCCCATTGTTATTATAAGTTTTTTCAAAGTTCTTAACCACACAAAGCTTTTTATGTAGTGGTGGTTAAAGAATTTGTTTTGATGGTATCAGGGATGGCTGAGTGATGTTGTATTTGCCGTACTTCACATGAACTTGCAATTTTTTTATCTTTTTGGAAAACTGATTTCTACGCCATCAACTTTAAGAAGTATGAATACTTTACGTATCCTGATCGCATTCTAAAAATAAAGACTTTTTTGTGCCAACTCTAAGTAATAACTTAATTAACCCTTCTCTTTGGCTCTTTTCGCTGTGCTTGTTAAGTTTTAGACTTTGTTGTGTAAAATTTAATAAGCAACATTTTTGTAAAACTTTCGTGCCGCCCTACCCTTTTTTAAGGGTCTTTTTACGGTTTTTTAGAATATTGCCAAAATTAAACGTTAAAAAGGGAGTAAGAGGTTTAATGTATCCCTACACAGTTTCATATACCGATATGCTGCACGAACAGGCCAAAAGAAGAAAACTTTGATCCCCCTAAAACAAAATTCCGAAGTGATCTTTCAAAACGCCCACACAGATATAATTTTTTTTGTCTTCTCTACCAGAATTCCGTTGTAATGGAAACAGTTCGAAATTGTTGTAAAGTTTTATTAAAAACAAACTTTTGAAAACACTGTGCTAGAATTTTACACTTTTTTTTTAGACAAGCTTTACACTTTTACACTTTTTTTTAGACAAGCTGGGCACTCGTCGTTTTAATCTAATTCGGGTACGCTGAATCCAGTGGTGCTAGCCGTTTTTTTTAGGTTAGCTCTGATTTTCGAGATATACCGTTATTCCGAAAATGGAGGAGGTTTCACAACATTTTTTCGCGTAACTCAAAAGCGCTTTAGCTTATTGAAACTTAACAATAAAATATTCTTTAAGAAAGGTAAAACTTTTAATGTTTTATAAACACAACTTTTTTTTTTTTTGGAAAAAAATGATTTTTTTTATCAAAATTTCGAAATTTTTGTTTTTTTAAAAATTTATAAGAAATTGGAAAATGCAGCTAGGCTTCTAAAATTCCAGGCGTATAATAAACGATATTACAAACAAAACAAGCCATAAATGATTAAAATCTGTTAGCAACTTTTGATTTTATTCACAAAAGTCGAAAAATTTTAATTAGTTTAAGAATTTCATAAAACGAAATATTTGTATGGGAGGGGGCTCTAGAAGTGGTGATAGGGGGCAAGTATTAGGGATTCCAATACCGGTATTACCGAAACCGAAATACCAGCATCAACGGCTCAAATCGAATACCGAAATACCGGATTGAGAATACCGGGATTTCTTGTTTTAGTTTTTAAAACTCTTCTTTGAAATTGCATCAGTGTCCAAATTTGGAAATTCTAGTTTTGCGCTTATTTATATTTTATATATAAATACATATGAATACACCTACAGCCAACTTCAAGTTGAAAAGTGTGAGAATTATAAAACAAAACAGAATAGCAGAGTACATGAAACTGAGTACCCCTCCACAATCTTCTCAGTAAGTTTATTTTCTTTAATTCTAATAAATATATTTTGTTTAAAAATTATATAAAAGTAGCCTTTTACTGCATTATTTACCTGTTTTGTAATATATAATACAAGTTAAATTACACTAATCATAAGCAAACGTAGTGGTTTCGTCTTTTTCGTCAAAAGTGAAATTATATGTCATACAGTCATAGTAGCTAGCAGGGTTGTCAGATTTATTTTGATCTTTTTCGCTAAACTCAATGTCCAAATACGCCATAGACTTTCTTCTTCGTTTCGAATTCCGGTTAAATTCGCAAAAAATGGAAAAAAGTCGCCATGATATAAATTTTGTTTAATTTTTACTTAGCGACAAAAAAGTACAATGAAAGAGTTTATAGGGTGGGGTGCAATAACGCCTTACGAAATAAGGCCTTTAAGGCTTTATTTCTCAATGGAAAGTGAAATAAGGCCTTTATTTCCAAAAAGGTTTTATTGCACTTTGAAAGTGAAATAAAGCCGTAGAGGTCTTATTTCACTTAAATTTCTTTTTAAATGAAGCAATAAAATTTCTTATTCTTCTTATATTTTATTGAACAATTATAAAAAAATTTCACTACGGAAGATAATGAGACGCTTGCAGGAAAACTGTATTCAGCGAAGCCACCTGCCGCGTCCTATGGAGGAGAAAACCCCTAAGATCGGCCGCAGGCCGACACGCAGAAAAACTGTATTAAGTGAAGATTTAGGTGGCTTTTTCCTACGTAGTGCATAAAAAAATAAAATAAAATAAAGGCTTTATTGCACCATTGGCTAAATTTCAATAAAGGCCTTATGTCACTTTCAAAGTGCAATAAAGCCCTTTTCGCAATAAAGGCCTTATTTCTCAATTGGAAGTGAAATAAAGCCTTAAAGGCCTTATTTCGTAAGGCGTTATTGCACCCCACCAGTTGATAGTAGTCTACTTATAGCAACAAAACAAACATTTTTGTTATAAGTAAAAAAAAACTTCAGTTAATTATAAGAATTTTCATTCAAAAAACATTTTTGTTTACGTTTTTAAAATTTTGCATTATAAACGAAATTTTTCTTTAATATTGGTTTATTTTATTATTTAATAAAAATGATTTTTGCACCGAGTTTTTTTAAAAAACTTTTTTGCTTTCTTATCTCGACTTAAGATGTTTTGTCAAAATGCCACAGATATTTTTTTTCAGTACTGAGCTTAAGTATTCTGAAAATATGAAAGGAAAATATTTGCAAAGTGTATATAATTTCCTTATGACCGTTCGTCCTACAATTGTAGAATCTAAGCGTGCGTTTTCCGCAGCAGGATTAATCAGCATAAAAATAAGATCACTCATTTAAAAAAAAAAAATCGAGTTAGGCCTTTTTATATTAAGCCATCGATATGTATACATGAATTATCTTGGTGCTTTGTATTAAGATATTTTTTTTTTCCATAAATAATACCGAAAACACCGGTATCGAGATTTCCTCAACACCGAAATACCGGAAAGCCTTCTGTATTGGAATCCCTTGCAAGTATGTCTCGAGAAAATGTTAAGGATAAAAAATTAATTGAGGTCGCTTTTTTCTTCAATATATTTCTAGTCTGCATTGAGCATTTTGTATGGGAGCCCCCTTAAGGAATGGAGATAGCGGGTAGGTGTGTTAGAAATAAATGATTGAGATGAAAAAAAGTGGGGTTGGTCATACGGCTTTACCGGCAAAATTTACGAATTTCAACCTTACAAATATGGCGGTTTTATATAAATTCTTAAATTTGGCCCCTGCCAGGCGTATGATGCCCTTAAATGGGTCAAATGTATGGCCCACCCCACTTTATTATTTTTGGCGAAATTTCGGGTTTTTTAGTAATTTCAATAAACTAAACCGTTCTTGAGTTACGCGAATATATGCTGTGCAGCCTCCTACATTTTCGATATAACGGTACATCTCGAAAACAAGAGCTAACCTAAAAAAAAAATGGCTAGCACTCTTGGATTCAGCGTACCCGAATTATGTTAAAATGCCATGTGCCCGGCTTGTCTATTTTTTCAACTAACACAGTGAAATTATTTATTATTGACAGCCTGGCCCACGATGTTAACCGTCATCGCTCGCTTGCATGTTTAACGACAAACAGTGAATTTGATGTTAAATTTTCAGCAAGACAGGTCAATCTACACTTAGAAATATTATGAGACCACAAATGTCAAAATCAGTCACTTTTATTGTTGTCCTAAGGTCGCGGATATCTATCAAAAAAAAAAAAAATGCACAGATCTGTATTTCTATGGCCTAATTTTCATGTTTTACTTATTTCTATATTGAAGCTAGCGTTTTATTTGTAGAATACTTGATGTGGCATATAGTCATTTGACAATGAATAAATTGGTTACGATAGAAAAGTAAAACCTGACGACCAACAAGTCAATAGTTAGTGGGGTGCTTATGCGAACGATAATGAGGGACTTGTTAACGCTCGCTTAAGCTTTTGAATGCATCGTGGGTCAGGTTTTTAATCTCTATAGTTCAGGCCTTTGGTCCACCGTACGGAATAAGTATGGCACAGGCGTAGCTAGTCTGATGAAGTTTTCTTTATTGCCTTTTACGTATAAGTTTTGCTAAAGAGTATTTAACTTTTTTTTATTAAAAACCTTGCGCGAAGCTTTGAATACAGAGTAAGATCTAGCATTGACGAGGAGATTACATCTACCCAATTGCAAATTCGTATTTGATTGCGTTAAGAGTGTACTCGGTGGAGGATGGTAGCGAAACCAGAGGAGTGGAATTTGTGTGTGTTGACGTCTCCCTACAATTAAATATTTAAGAAATCAGTCGATGGTTGCGAGTACGTAGAATAGATCTCCCAAGTACTTACTTCTGGCTCCGAAAGGGCAAATTAAGTCCAATGTTTCTAAAAAAAATGTCTTAAAAAATTTTGGAGTCCAAAAATTAAAACAATGATTTTTTATCAGATAAAACGCATATTTACGGGATTAAAATGATTAAGGAATTTTGTTATTTTCTTAGAATAATTCCTCAAATAAATCTTACTTTTCTAAATTAATTTTTAAGAATAACACCTTTTTAAATTATGAATTTCTCAACAATTAAGTAAAGGTATTACCGCTACCTTAATTCTGTTTCGAGTATTAAATGAAGGTAGAATGAATGAAACGTGTGATGGCATTAAGTGATAGTTTAAGGTATGTACCCCTCCTCGGTTAAGCTGCTTTACACAGATTTGCCACATTGCTTTACTTACTATTGTAATGGTAGTTTCTTTATTTTAGTAATTTTCTTAGTACAATTGCTTTAGTATCTTTACATAAATGTGTATGTCTTTCTTCTGCATTTGATGTTGTAAATATTAGAATATGCAAAGATATACCTAAACATATAAACTACATGTGTAGCAATAATTTTAACAATAATTTTACAAAATATTTTCTCTCATACACATGCATACATTATTACACTTTTGTATAATGCATGCATGTAATATTTGTTCAAGTAGGCCTAAAATTGTAAATCATTTTTCTATGCATAATTTAATAGAAAATTAAATTAAATTTTGAAAACTTAATTTCATTTACAAAAGGTTATTTTGTATTCTTGACATCGATTTCTAACAAAAACACTGCCAGCTGTGTGTAAATAAAATTGATGTCATTTGGACACTTAAGGTCAGAGGTAAAAATTGTTTTAAATACACATTTTATATAGTCTGTTATTGATTTGTAAAGTATTATTTTTTTTAATAATTATAACAAGGTGACAGAATACACAATAAACATGACATTTAAATTGATACATCTGTTCAATAAAAGAAAATTATTGGTTATTTTCAATAATTGTTAATAGTAAGTGTTCACGTATTCAAAAAATTGCAAAAAAAGAGTAAAAAACGAGCGTAAAAATTTATTGAAAATTTCGGGCTTAAATTTTTTGGAATATATCGTAAAGTTTTAACTAGCAACACTTTTGTGCTGTTTTCATAACATAAGTGAGAGAACGTGTAGTAAAATTTATATGAAAAACACTCAAAAAAACCGAGTTCTTTTCATATGATATTAACTGCACGTTCAATTATTTGTGTTGTGAAAACAGCACATTACTGGCTGTTTTAGAAAATTAACACAAGTGAGTGAGTAAAGCTACGGTCACACTTATTAAATATTTGATCAAATAAGCGTAACCCCTACTTTTGTTAATAGTTGTGAGATTTAAAATGGTCTTAATATTACAAAATAAACTAATTATACTACTTGACATAGCAAAAAACAGTTTTTTGTAAGATGTGGTATTTTAATCAAAATAAGTATTGATATTAAGCGAAATGATTTTTTAGTTTGGTTGTTGGTACCGTTTTTTTCGTCAAATATTTGATAAGTCTGACGGTAGCTTAAGAAGTTATATTAAGACTAAAAACAAATTTTCGTTTTTTATTGTTGTTTTCCATATAATTTCTCACTCACTCACTTGTTTTAATTTTCTAAAAACAGGCAGTTATTAGTTTGAAGAATCTTATATTTTACAGGAGAATGTGGATCTCTCTATTGTTAATTTTGACAGCTTGCCTAAACAAGCTGTTCCACATTCCAGCATAACCCCAAAAAAAAAAATAAAAAATAATAAAATATATTCTACAGACTGAAAAAAGGAGAGTTTAAAGAGACTGACAATTGTACAGATCCCCTCAACTTAAGAATTTATTAAAAGAGTGCACAAAAAGGCTGCGAAAGCTACTAAAGACTCAGAAAAACGCCTTTCATGGAAAAATATCTTTAAAAAACGATGCAACTCCAAAAAAGGCCAGTGTTTTCTAAGCTTCCACTTAGAAACTTGAATGGTAGTTGGGGAAGAAACGATATTGAAAAAGGAAATTTGTTATTTAGTCATTTGAAAAACGTATTACGCCAAATATTTCTCACGATATAGCAGTCAAGTTACCGATTGTTAATGTTAGGGCAGCTATTCTCCTAAGATTTGGGATAAGAGAAAAAGAAAAAGCTATTTATGACATAAACACTAAGAAGGCACCTAGGATTGCTAAGATCAGTAATAAAATGCTTTTGGAGCTACCTCGCGTAGCAAAAAATTATTCTTTTTATTTTTAATGCTATTTTACGCCTCCTCCAAAATGGAAGGTTTCCTAAGATAAGAAAGCCAGGAAAGGATCATACAAAAGTTGAGTCATGCAGGCCTATTAGTTTATTATCTAATATCTATATTAAATATTATTTATTCTTATTTGGCCTTTCTTTTTATACCCTTCACCACAATGAAAAAGGGTATATATAAGTTTGTCATTCCGTTTGTAATTTCAACAATATTGATCTTAGACCCTATAAAGTCTATATATTTTGGTTCCTTATGAGGAGAGAAGTTGATTTAACGATGTCCGTCCGTCTGTCCGTCTTACGTTTGATATGTGTTTTCCGAAGACTCCAGACATGATAGTGGCTAGGTTGTTTTACATTTTTGTCACATATAGTCCACCACTTCTTGCTATTGAAATTCAGTCAGATCGGTCCAAAAATGGCTAAGATATGAGCAAAAAAACCCCGACTACCTCAAATTTTTTCCAAAAATCCCTTGTTGTTGTATTTTTATTACTTTTTTCTGTATATCTGGAGAACGGCAAGAGCCAAAGTTTTCAAATTAGGTAAACACATTAGGGATATCAATACACAGCATCCCATAAAATGTGAGCGGGATTGCAGAAGTGGTCGTTGTACCTTTCGTACAAAAAATATCAAAAATTTTAAAAAAACCTTATTTTTTTTTACTGTCATATGACCTTTGGTTATCCCTTACATATCAAAAGATCGGAAATCTTTAGTAGAAAATATTTTCTGAAAAACTCGGAAAAATCGGTTCAGATACGAAAAAGTTATGCGCAAACAAATTTATAACCCAAATAACTGGCAAATTTCTTCTTAAGCACGTCGGTATATAAATCTGTCAAGTCGGTTAAAAATGGCTGAGTTATAATCAAATACTGAAATCCCAAAAATTACTCTTTTTATACCCTTCACCACAGGTGAAAAAGGGTATATATTAGTTTGTCATTCCGTTTGTAATTTCTACAATATTGATCTTAGACCCTTTAAAGTATATAAATTTTGCGTCCTTATGAGGATAGATGTTGATTTAACGTTGTGATGTCCCTCTGCCCCCCCCTGTTTACAATTGTTTACATATTCTAGCATAATGCCCAATATGATTATCGTTATCACCCTTTTTTATTATTTCATCTATTTAACGAAATAATTTTAACAAACTACTCTATTATACGGCTCTGAAATCTTTGCTGGATGTTCCTCTATAGATAGGAGAAAGCTCAACACCACTTATAATAACATTATTCGGTATGTTTTCGGTTTAAAAAGATTTGACAGAGTTTCGGAATTCTCTCGTAGATTTATGGATTTATCTTTCAATAACCAAATAAAAATGAAATGTCTCATTTTTCTACACAAAATCATAATTACAAAAGAACCAGAATACCTTTTTAATCGAATACGATTTTCCAGATCTCGTAGAGGAAGATATATTATCCAATTTCGGCATCGAGGCCATGCATCTGAATGCCAATTTTTTGTTTTTAGCATACGTCTCTGGAATCAACTCCCAAGTCATATCCAAAACACAAACAACGCAATAAATTTTAAGAAAATGCTTATTGATTTCCTAACGTAATTTTAAATCAATGTTTTTATTTCAATTAGTTAAATATATTTGTGTTAATTGTTACTACACACATATTCTTTTATTATTATTACTATTATTATTATTTTTTTTTTTTTTTCAACATAAATTGATCTTTGTTTTTTATGTATGTTTTTTGTTTTCTAAAAATTAATGTATTTTTTTTTCCCCCAAAACTTGTGTAAAACTTTTGACATTTTATATTATTATTTAACATCTCTGATTCTAATACTGTAATTTATAAGATATACTTATCTTGTTGTATTAGAAAATCGATATTAAATAAATAAATAAATAAAATAAATAAAACTGAAACTAGGAATTTTTGTTTTTTTTGCTACTTAAAAACTCGCCAAAAAAGATAAATCTATGGTATGACAACAGTGCCTATACAAAAAGAAAACAAACAAACACACATCCATGGTACAACGTATTTTAGGGAATATATGCCACCTATTAAGGTTTACAACTCATATAGGCTGATTTCTAATTTTTGTATTATGGTTTACAACTTTGCTATTTTGTGGTGAACAAAAACATCAAAAATAATTACAACTCAAATGAGTCGAGTTGTGATATTCAAACAATGTTTCTTCATGGTTCAGTTGTCTAGGGGGCTTGTTAAGGTTAGAAACTGTGAGTCCACTGGTTCGAATCTTGGTTTTTGCAAAACAAAAATTTTTTTTTTTTAATTTTTATGTTCAAAAACGATTTAAAAAAAATATTTACCAGTTTTCGCTTCTTAAATTTAAAGTTTTTTGTATTGTATATATGTATGTTTATGTTGAAATTATTTACTTTTTGTCTAGTTGCTCTGTATTCTGCTCGCACAATGGTGAAGGGTATATAAGATTCGGAACAACCGAATGTAGCACTCTTACTTGCTTTTATTATTTTTAACTGTTTAAGCTTGAGATCTTTTAAATTATAAAATATTATATTTATTTATTTCGATATTTCTCTAACCTTTGCACTAAGGGTCAAATGACTGGTTTTTGAGGCAAAAATTCAATTTTTAAAGTGAACTATTTCAAAAAAGTGATAACGGCATTTTATACTTAACATTTTGAAATAACCAAAAATAAAAAATTAGAAGCGGTTGGCAACTCATGGCTTTAAACCAAGCTGTCAAAGTTGTAGTTTTTTTTTGTTTGTTTTGTTCTCTGATATTCAGCTTCATAGTGTCTTACATTTAAACAATTGTTAACCAAAATATTATAACATTACACAATTTATCTAACATGGAAAATATTAATTCAGGTACGTAAAAAATATATTATTAATAAATTTCATAAAAATGTTGTTGTAGTAAATAATTTGTTGTGATAAAGCGTGTCGTCTTTTCTGTGTAGTTTTGGTTTTCGACCATGTGATTCTTGAAGTAGTACTTTGTTTATTTGGACGTATTGGTTAAACAATATATATGTGGAGAAAGGTAATTATGTGTACTTTCATGTGTTTGTAAAACCAACTGCAGCCAACTGCTCTAAACTATTTATATTCGCCTTTTTAGATCGCATAAAAAAAGCCTCAACCGTGCCTCTTGGATGCGCTGGAGAAAATGCTTCTGAGGCAAGAAACAAATTTTATAAAAAGGATCGCACTGAGCATGCACGAAAGGACTCCAGAGAACACAATATGTCTGATGTTTTTAACAGAGCCATGGATTCTTCTGACCCATTCTTATCCAGTATTTGTCTAAAGACCCGTCATTTAGCAAAGAAAAATTTAAAGCTTCCTAGAGAAGTTATTTCTCTTTTAAAGATTCCTGATATTCCTGAGTATCAATTTCCGACTACGTCAAGTGCTATCGTAAATGAAGATTTTTATGATTTCGAAGAGGATGCAGTGGTTCCACCTCATTTTAATATAGAGTTAGAAGTTGATGAAACGCTTGACAATTATGATGTAAGAGTTTATTATAAAATACTTACTTTTACACAATTTAATGCTCTCTTTTCAGTGGGATTAAATCTTGATGGCATTATCGGCACAAATAAATGTGTAAGCTGAGCTTAAGACTAGCAAAAGAAGGCTTAGTAAATTTTATGATTGAATGTTATTTACTGAATTGACTTTATTTTTATTAATTTGAATAGTAAATAAATGCTTTTTCTAACCGAATGGTGTTTTTATCCAAAGGACGTTTTTTATTATTAACCCACTGCTAAGCTTACTTTTTCTGTCACTGAAAGTTGATGTGGCAGTGGGTTAATTAACTAAGTTTTTTTTTACTTAAATATTGGTAAGCAACATAAAGAAATTATGAAATTATTTTTATTTCCGGTGACCTTAAACATGGGAAACAATATAACTACTGAAAGTGGGCGTGGTTAGGGCGGATTGACTATCAATATTTATCGAAGACTAAGGTATCCATCATAGACATCTGTACAAAATTTTAAAGGTCTAGCAGCTTCCTGTGATTTATTGCCTCAAAAACCGGTCATTTAACCCATAGTGCTTTGGTTAAAATAGTCAGGAAATTAAATTTACAAAATCTTATATGAAAAACAAAAAACGATAACAAAATTATGAAAAAATTGTAGTCATAAATTAAATTGAAAAACCTATTTGTCATAAAAAAGTTAAAACCATAATAACAAAAAATAACTAAAGTATAACAATTCATATAAACAGAAAAAATTTTCTAACTATAAACCTAATTCAAAAATCATATTTACAATAATAAAAAATATTTTGACTAATAGGCAATTTACATTAGAACGAAATCTAGTAGATTTCGTTTTAAATCTCCCTCAAAATCTAGTGCGTTTACATTATACTTTTTTGACATTATCGAGATTTTGTTTTTATAACAAAACAACTAACTAAAAGTTTTTTGCGTTACACATACAAACACAAAAAGAAATAGACATTAAAAAAAATTTGCATTACCTTTAATTAATAATCAACGTCATATTTTTTATCAATATAATTTGTCTTTTTTATTTTTTACAATTTCCATGAAATTTTTTAATTTTTTTAACAGTTTTTGTTTTGTTTTTTTTTTTATTAAAATATCATTTTTTCTTGTGAAAGGAAGTACTTTTTAATGCTATATTAAAAAAAAAAACATTAGGTAGTTCTAGATTTTGAGTAGATTTCGTCGAAATCTAGGCACGAAGTAGATTTTGTTTTATATGTGAAATCTAGTCAAAAACAACTACATTTGGCTCAAAATCTCGTAAGTACTAGATTATGTTGTAGTGTAAATTGGCTATAAAAAAAATTTCTATAACATTTAAAAACTGTAACAAAACTTATTTTTATCTTATTACACACTTACTTATAAAAACATTTTTAATTAAACTTATTTTCGTTCTTACAAACTTGACCAAAGAACAAGAAGTTCCTAATTTTCATGTAATTTGAGTGCAAATTGAACCCTCTTGTTCCAAGGCTGCGAAAGGTATATTTATAATATTATATCTAATCTCCTTTATATAATTTCTCAAGCTCAAGGTCCGTTTTATATAAAGAATATTTATTTAAAATTTATCCAATATTTCGCTATCTCAATGGATAGCTTCTTCAGGGATTTTTTGGTTTTTTTATATTTAAAACAAATTTTTATAAACAAAATTAAATGAAAAAACAAAATTGTCCATTATGAAAATTAATAAAAATTATACACAGGAAACAAAAATTATTCTATTACATTTTTGTAAACTTATTTAATTTCTTATCTTATTCTTATAAATAAAAGGTCTGTAATTTTGAGCTACATGATCCGTATCTGTCTTAAAATTAATTCTTTGTTCCATTGGTATGTTTATAATTTGCAACATTTCTAACATGAGGCGTCGTTTGTAGTTTGTTTCAGTATTTAAAACTGTTGTATTTTAAATGCATGACAATGCAGTTTTTTGAGAAGATGTATTTTTGTATTTTTGATCAGATCTACACAGAAAAAAATTTTTGCGCCAGTAAAAGAATTAATCAAAAATTAAATCAGTTTTAATTAAATATTTAATCAGGTGAATTAAACTTTTAATCAAGTGAATTAAACGTTTAATTGAAATATTGTAAACGTTTAATTGAAATATTGTCAATTAAACATTTAATACACTTGATTAAAAATTTAATTCACCTGATTAAATATTTAATTAAAACTGATTTTATTTTTGATTAATTCTTTTACTGGCGCACAAATTTTTTTCTGTGTATGTCCTGCTTATCTAGTTCTTAATTTGTTTTTTGTGGTACCTATATATACTTTACTACATACTTTATTATCCTTACCCTTACAAGGTATCTTGTAAATAATATTAGATTTATCTAATTTTTCTGTCTTATCTTTCATTTTACTGAATAATCTAGCCAATGTATTATATGTTTTATGAGCCATCCTATAATTATTCATATCATAAATATTAGAATTTTGCAATCGTTCTGAAAACATTGGTACATAAGTTAAAGACTTATAAATATTCTGGTGAAAGGAGTTAAATATTAATAGATAATCTCCTAATACATGAATCAAGAAGCTCCTCCATACCTATATCCGCTACAACAGGAGAAGCTGGAGAACCCATAGGCAATCCTTTTTGTTGAGAATAAATTTTTTTATTATATTGAAAATATCTACTATCAACTATGCAAAATTTGAGAATTCTTAAAAATAATTCCCTTTCAATAGTTGTATGTTCTCTAATTATATTCCATTTTTCTTCTATAATACCTAAGGCTACATCTATAGGTATACTAGGGAACAAGGATATTACATCTAACGAAATTATCTTCTCCTCATTTTGTATCTTGATGTTCTTAATCCTATCCTTAAATTTTAATGAGTTCTTTACATTATATACTGAATTTTCTGTTATCTTTCTAAGAATTCCCGTTATATATCTGCTAAGTTCATGAGATGAAGCATTGATGCTCGAACAAATTGGTCTTAATGGAAATGTTAAGTTTTTTCCTGTGTATAATTTTTATTAATTTTCATAATTGACAATTTTGTTTTTTCATTAAATTTTGTTTATAAAAATTTGTTTGAAATATAAAAAAACCATACAAATCCCTGAAGAAGCTATCCATTGAGATAGCGAAATATTGGATAAATTTTAAATAAATATTCTTTATATAAAACGGACCTTGAGTTTGAGAAATTATATAAAGGAAATAATATTAAGAAGGTAGAAGAAATTAAGCTAAATAATTGTATCTAATATTTTATCTCTTAATAACTAAATTCCTATAATTATTCGCTATGTGTTCTGTGCCTGCTTAGAAAATTTATTCTCTGTGCCGTTGGTGTATTAATTATGTGTAACATTTCTAATATATATCTGTGTTTGTAGTAAGTTTCAGTGTTTAAAACCGATGTTTCTTCAAAATTTGGATAGTGATTAGATTGATGACATTGATGACTTAATGCTGTCTTTTTAGAATTAATGTCCCTATATTTCTGATCGGATTTATAACCCGCAATTCTAGTCCTAAATTTGTTCTTCGATGTACCTATGCAAACCTGGTTCCAAGTTGCAAGAACCCAATATTCAAATAACTGGACAATGTTAAAAAATTCACCTGGATTTTGTTAAAATAACTGAACAATCTAAAAAAACGAGGAACTGTAGTAACAAAAATTCAGTTTTACGTCATATTACATATCGTCACCTAAAATCAAAAAGAGGGTATAAGTAACAAAAGAGTTCAAAATCTACTTTTTTTGCGAAATAATCGTAAGCGCGAAAACACGAATTTTACTGGAGAAGATTTTTTCTAATTATCTTAATATCTATCGGAAAATACCAAATTATCTGTGCACGAGTTTATATCTTTCTCCAATACTACGTGTAGAAATGGTTCAGTGCATTCCACTGTTAAGATTTCTAAAATCGGGCTAAAATTAAGAATTCTGGATTGTTTTTAATTTTTGTAATGCTTAAGGCGCCCTAGTTGGAGAACTTCTGGTAGCCCCCCTAATGTGTCTATAGATCCCTAATCCCTTACTTAAACTAGAAAACAAATCCATTATTTGCATCTGGAATTTGATTTCAATCGGACTAACCAGAAAAATCCAGTCCAGAAAAATTCCCTTTTTTGTTCTCTTACTGTGTAACGCTTACAATTTAGAGAATTTACTAACTTGTATTTTAGTTGTAAGCAAATATATTTGAACATTTTTCAAACTGTCATCATCTTAACCCATTTATGCCCGGCGCACTAATATAAGGACGGTTGTTCATATGACCACAATATTTTGTTTCGATACTTTATATTTCGTTTATAAACTAATTTGTATTTGTTGACATTCACATCAACATACATTTAATTTTAATTTTATTTTAACTATGTTACTTAATGTTAATGAACTACATAAGTTCAGTTTATCGCTGGCATAACATAGCTTTATTTTTAATTTTATTTTTACCTTTTGTTTATAAATAATTGTTGACATATCATTATTTTACCATACGTACCTTACGTTTTAATCGCAAGCCAAACCCTAAATGCATAACCACACAAAAACTAAAAAAATGAGAAATAATCTGGCGAAGAACAAGAAATGTTTACATTACAAAATGGAAAGACAAACGCGACGTTTTATCCATAACTACGGCACATCATCCATGTCTTATAGAAGTATCTAATAGAAGAGGCCAGAAAAAGATGGAACCGGTAGACGTTGACCAACTATTATTATATTATTCCAGTCCAAGAAAAACCACAAGATGGTATAAAAAGGTGCTGTTTCATATCCTGGATATGGCTGCGTGAAATTCTTTTTATATTTATAAAATCTTTCATCCTAAAACAACATTTTTAGACTTAAGAGATGATTTGATTTTAAGTTTTTTTAATATACCTGCCCATGTAGCTGAAGACAAGGATCTCGTTAATAACATATCATCAAAAGGACGTCCCCTAAGACCACAAGGAGAATCTTGCTCAATGGACTTGAGCGTTCAGCACTTCCCAGAAAAAATTCCTTTCCCACCACAACATGGAAGTTTAGGTAAAAATAAAAGTCATCAAAAGAGATGCAAGTATTGTACTAAAAATGGTACCACAAAGAAACAAGCTTCCAGTGCAAAACTTGTTTTGATAAGCCGGCTCTATGCCCAGATCGATGTTTTGAAAATTATCATTTAATGTTAGCCCAAAATGATCTTTTATATTAAAAATAACATTTTTCTTTTTAAAATAACTTTTTTATTTTTCTCCATATTAATGACGGCATGTCATAATTAAACTCCAAAAAACTATATGACGGGAATTTCCGTCCTTAAGGAATTCCCGCCATTTGTTTTACACTGCTACATATATTATTTAAAAACTTAGGGCGTGAATTCCCGTCATCGCGGGAATTCCCGTCATTTGATCCACAGTTAAAAAAAATGGTTTAACGATTAAAAAGCGGGAACTACCGCTCTTCATTTTTATATGAAAAAAATATGTGATTCTCTTGGAAGCAACAGCTAAATCCAAGTGCGGCCGAAAGGGTTAAAACTACAGGGTTAGAACTACATGCATACATTTGTTTTTTTCTGGCAAAGCTCCCATTTATTTGCCTGAAAACGTTTGTATATTCCAGGCATTATAAATCAACCATAGATTTCATAGCTCACGTATCGGCGCAAACTTCTCTTAAATTTGGCGTTCCCTGCGAGTATCCTTGTTGTCAAATCTTAGTACTCACGAAAGATTTTTGAATCTGTTCAATGTCATGATTGCTCTAAAAATAAGTTTTCCTTTCACAACATCCCACAAACTGTCTGTACTTTAATTATTTGATCAATACAATTCAGCTAACTACACACAGAAAACAAATTGGTTGGGAAACGGTTGCAGTAATAAAATATTAATCAAGTAACATGATTTATTATTGCAACTATTAAAAATGTATAGTTCTAACTGATTTTGAATTCTCTTGATTATTAAAACGATGTTCCAACTGAAAATTGATTCCTTCAATTATTTTATTAGTTATGATATCTTATTTAATTTAGTTCTAAAAATTAGTACAAATGGTTAGAATCACAACCGAATTTAATATAGGGCAATACTGAATATTGGTCATTGCAATCAATAATTTGCTTTCGTCAATAAATTTTGTAATATAAATGTTAATTCATTTATTGCAGCTAATTATTGATTGTTGGAAAAGTTTTAATTCGAGTAGAACAAATGAAAATATAATTATTCGGAATTCACAACCAAAAAATAGTTAAAAGCCCCCAATTGCTTACTAAATTTTCTGTCAAAATATTTAATAAATTAAAATAATTTTTAATTTTATATTTAAAAATTATCTTTGCGGTAAAAAATGGAAAATGTGCAAAAACTTAATAAATATGGGTAAGTAATTTACGTATTCTTATAGGTATGAACATATACACGTACATATGTATGTGTGTATTAGTTTTTTTATATCCTGCAAATTATATTGGACTTCTTGATCCATTTTGATCCTGGGCTGGTCCAATGTAGTGCAAGTATGGACCATGTCATTATTAAAAAGAGTTTGCAGTGAAACGACATGTCTTCGTTTTTTAACGACATGTTTTCGTTTTGGTACGATTTCAAAGCTTATGCTCTGTAGTATACCATGGAGTAGTTTTAAGACTTCTCCTTTGTAATGCAAGCTGGGTTATATGGTTCTGCTCTAGGACATCGTACTGTTTAATAAGCCATTTTTTCCATTCATTGGGGTTACCTTTGGACAAGTCCTTGCCCCTTATGGGCTACATTTGACCGGTTAAAAAATATATATTGATAACGACACTCAAATCTCTTGTTATGAACACCAATTATGTGTTAATTCAGTTGCAACCAGAGTTCAGAGAAATTCATATGTGATCACTCATATTCAACCATTCTTGAATTTTTTTCATAAATGAAAAATGTAAAATATGTAACTTTTTTCACAGTCATAACTGAATTGTTAATATTTCGCCAAATTCATTTATGTTTTTGAGGAAAAATACATTTTTGCCTTTCTTCAGTCATGAGGAATGAGGAAAAAAAATTTTTAGAAACGATCCTCACTAGTAATGTTGTTGTTGCTCGACAGTTTGCATGACCACAGCTCGAAATGCCTGTGTGTGTATTTGTTTGTGTAAAATATTTTTGGTAAAGGCAACCAGCCAAAGTGTCTGTTGGATTTTTTGTAGGAAACAATTATTGAAAAAAAAATTAAAAGAACTGCACATATCGTCATCTTAAATGCAGAATAATGTAACATCACATTAATAAGTTTACATGCAAGGCATAAAACTTTGTAATATGTTAATTATTTGAAATTTAAAAGAATTTTAAATATTTAAGCTCAAAATGCGATAACCGATATATTTTTGAGGAAAAAATATTATATTTATTGTTATTTTTGAAGTTGTGTGTGTTACGTTAAATTAATTTGTAATTTTCAGAAATAAAAAGACGTATCATCAAAAAATGTATATAAGTATTAAGTGAAACAAACATTTAAAATAATTAAATATTTTTTGTTAAATTACCGGAAAAATAGAATATATATATGATAACCACACGAATATTTATATTATTATAGATATTATGATATACCTATTATGTATAATTTTTTATTGATTTTAATTACTAATAAGTAGTGGTTTAAACAAAAATTGTACTTCATTAAATTTAGCTATGAATTAATTTAAAAAGCTATCTTTTTCATTCTAATTTAAAAGTATTTTGATCTCCTTAAAATGAATTTTTTTTTACAACGAACAAATTTAGCAAATAAATATTTGACCTATTTGTCTCCATATAACGAATTATTTTAAATGAACTCTGCATCGCATACTTACAAAGATCCACTTGGAAGAATGCAATCCTTACAAAAAAAAAACAGATTTTTTTAAATAAACTAATAAAAAATATTTCTTTTGTATTATAAACTTTTTATATGATGAAGAAATTTTGTGGTCCAATACAGATTCATTATAGGGAAGTGCGACTGCATTTAAATTTATTAAAAAGGACATACATACATATATTAACTCAAAAATCTAAGGACCTGCAGATGTTGCCATTTATTCTTGGAAATTCTTAGCGTTTGGGAGTGCAACGAGGTAGGCTGCAAAATTTCAAAATTACTAACGGTTCGGTTCTTTTAATTTTAAAGCACTTTTTTATTTTTTCTTATGCAATACTGAAAATTATTATTATAAACCATTATCTGTTCACTAATTTCACTAACACCGTAGTGACAGTTATAAAACAGATTACCCAGTTTTGATGTTTAAAAATATTAATGTGCTCTTTTAGAAAGAATTAAAAACTCTGCTAATTTTTTTCTTGAGTGTGATTATACATTATGTTGTTAAAAAAATTATATATGTATTTAATGATACGTCATTTTTAATTTTGTAAATAACTTGGTTATTTTTTAAGATAGAAGTTTAAAATGTTATAAAAATATGTAACGTGAATCGTAATCAACAAAAAAAGTCAACTTCAAATGTTCCAATAATATCTACATAGTTTTGCATTTACGCTAACGAAATGTGCTTTGTTTGTAAAAAAAATTCGTTGATGCCTTTAAAAGGTCCCTGTTTCTTTCGTCAAAAAGACGTACCTAAAGGCAGCAATTATTAAGAAAAAAAAATAGCCACAAGAATTTGTTGTTATTTTGTGCTTGTAAAAATATTTTGGTTTTTGTACAAATCGCGCCGGTGGTTTTGTTTTTCTTTGAAAACACTTTAAGTAAGTAAAAATATTTGAAAAAAAAAAAATTAAAAAGGTCTTATTTTGCTACAATTTATGTGTAAGTAACCAATATACATAAAAGCAAATGTGACAGTATCAAAAAATCTGTTTTGTTAATTGTAGTGTTTAACTTTATTGTTTTTTTATTTTTTTTTGCAATCAGGGACATCATCACTATCACTTTCATTATCACTTTTGATGTCCTGCCGATGAACAAGTTTATAATGACTTTTTATGTTCGATTTTATCTTTCCACAAAGTTCTTTTTTGCATGATGTTATTAAACAAGTGCTTTTGTTTGAAGATGATTTATACGACACAAATTTTTTTATGTTGAACTGTTTTTTGGCATTGTTAAACTTTTGAACTTAGACACACACTCCACGTCAATCACCTATTAAGAACTGCTTTCAGTAAAAACTATCTATATGAATATATGTAAATATTTTGCATTGCCAGTGCAAAATGTTTTGCAGTAATTGCCTGTCACAATGATAAAAAGGTAACCACAATACTTAGAAAAATGTACAATAAGAAAAGGCAACAGGACAATTAATTCAAACATCCGTGCATACATTTTAATTCTACCTAATGGTAATATCATAACTTAATACAAAATACCAAATGCGCACCTGTGTTTGCCTGCAAAAATGTATAAAGTCATTATAACAGGTCAAATTTACGTTAAATAAATTACCATAAAATGGTAAGGTTAACTCTTTGGGCTCGGTTATATAATTGTAGCATAAAAAAAGTAAGCAATAAATTTAGTGCGAAACAATAAAGTTTCATTAATACATCAATAAAACACATCTTCTTTTGCAAGAATTCTACCTAGTGTCACATTTGCTTTTATGTGTATTGGTTACTTACACAAATTGTAGCAAAACAAGACCTTTTTAATTTTCAAAGAAAAAAAAAAAACCACCGGCGCGATTTGTACAGAAACCAAAATATTTTTACAAGCACAAAATACCAACAAATTCTTGTGGCTATTTTTTTTTCTTAATAATTGCTGCCTTTAGGTACGTCTTTTTGACGAAAGAAACAGGGACCTTTTAAAGGCATCAACGAATTTTTTTTACAAACAAAGCACATTTCGTTAGCGTAAATGCAAAACTATGTAGATATTATTGGAACATTTGAAGTTGACTTTTTTTGTTGATTACGATTCACGTTACATATTTTTATAACATTTTAAACTTCTATCTTAAAAAATAACCAAGTTATTTACAAAATTAAAAATGACGTATCATTAAATACATATATAATTTTTTTAACAACATAATGTATAATCACACTCAAGAAAAAAATTAGCAGAGTTTTTAATTCTTTCTATAAGAGCACATTAATATTTTTAAACATCAAAACTGGGTAATCTGTTTTATAACTGTCACTACGGTGTTAGTGAAATTAGTGAACAGATAATGGTTTATAATAATAATTTTCAGTATTGCATAAGAAAAAATAAAAAAGTGCTTTAAAATTAAAAGAACCGAACCGTTAGTAATTTTGAAATTTTGCAGCCTACCTCGTTGCACTCCCAAACGCTAAGAATTTCCAAGAATAAATGGCAACATCTGCAGGTCCTTAGATTTTTGAGTTAATATATGTATGTATGTCCTTTTTAATAAATTTAAATGCAGTCGCACTTCCCTATAATGAATCTGTATTGGACCACAAAATTTCTTCATCATATAAAAAGTTTATAATACAAAAGAAATATTTTTTATTAGTTTATTTAAAAAAATCTGTTTTTTTTTTGTAAGGATTGCATTCTTCCAAGTGGATCTTTGTAAGTATGCGATGCAGAGTTCATTTAAAATAATTCGTTATATGGAGACAAATAGGTCAAATATTTATTTGCTAAATTTGTTCGTTGTAAAAAAAAATTCATTTTAAGGAGATCAAAATACTTTTAAATTAGAATGAAAAAGATAGCTTTTTAAATTAATTCATAGCTAAATTTAATGAAGTACAATTTTTGTTTAAACCACTACTTATTAGTAATTAAAATCAATAAAAAATTATACATAATAGGTATATCATAATATCTATAATAATATAAATATTCGTGTGGTTATCATATATATATTCTATTTTTCCGGTAATTTAACAAAAAATATTTAATTATTTTAAATGTTTGTTTCACTTAATACTTATATACATTTTTTGATGATACGTCTTTTTATTTCTGAAAATTACAAATTAATTTAACGTAACACACACAACTTCAAAAATAACAATAAATATAATATTTTTTCCTCAAAAATATATCGGTTATCGCATTTTGAGCTTAAATATTTAAAATTCTTTTAAATTTCAAATAATTAACATATTACAAAGTTTTATGCCTTGCATGTAAACTTATTAATGTGATGTTACATTATTCTGCATTTAAGATGACGATATGTGCAGTTCTTTTAATTTTTTTTCAATAATTGTTTCCTACAAAAAATCCAACAGACACTTTGGCTGGTTGCCTTTACCAAAAATATTTTACACAAACAAATACACACACATGCTGTCGTGTTGTCCAGCGGGAAAAATTGCCAGCGCTTTCACTTTTTAGGCCTTAAAGAAGGTTTACAGCTGTATTTTTAATAAACTTTTACTTATTCCACTCTGCCTTATTTTAAAAGTTCTTTTAGAAGGGTTCTTATAAAATATTTTACAAATTTAAATTTTCTATTCTAAGATCGAAATCGTTTTATTAGTAGTTATGTTGGAATATGTACCAAGTTTAATTATTAATTTATTCACTTCGCATTATTAGCAAATACAATTACATTGAAATAAGGCTTTATTCTTTATTATTTTAAGAAGGCATTTAAAGTAGATGCAAGAAGTCAGGGTTTTGGTCTCCAATAACACACTGTATAAATAAGAAAACTTTACACGGCAAAGAGGCCTTCTATAAGGCCTCTTTACTGCTTCATTTTCCTGCTGTTAATGGTTGCGTTTTTTTCATTATGAGGAATTTGATTGTGAATTTTTTTAAATTTTTCATATCTGACAAATTCACTTATGAATTTTTTTGTTTGCTCATTTTTCATGAATGAGGAAATTCAAATTAGTTTTTTTCCTCACCCTCATGAGGATGAAAAAGCAGTAAAATTTTTAATTTTTCACGCTCGCTCATGACTGAAAAATGAGTGAACGTTTCGGTACTCTGGTTGCAACTATCATATATTCGGGTATAAGCACAGTTTTGTTTCTAATAATCATACTAACAACTAACAATATCTGTTGTTATGACTGATAGTGTACTAAAATTCAAATGTTGCTATCAAAAATATTATGCTAGGCACCAAAATGTTCAGTAATTGTAACCGAATTGTGTGATAGTACATGCAACCGAAAAAATTCGATTGGCGCCAAATTCGGTTGTGATCACGAATCTGTTTTCTCTGTGTAGGGAACCAATAAATGCGAAATTTTAATGTTGCCACTTCAGTCCGGTCAATATTAAATACACATTTATCTACCTGTATTATTGGTAAACTTTAAAATAACGC
This sequence comes from Pollenia griseotomentosa, assembly GCA_963931875.1. Lineage (NCBI taxonomy): Eukaryota > Metazoa > Arthropoda > Insecta > Diptera > Polleniidae > Pollenia > Pollenia griseotomentosa. The sequence continues at coordinate 93,989,247 of OZ007562.1, forward strand.
ATGTCACAGGAGGTGAAAAAAAAAATAAATAACAACTAGAAATTTCTAATGAAAATTCAAGAATTTTGCTACAGGTCAGATATGACCCAAATATTTTTTTCGCCAATATTTTTTTCTAAAAACCTAACGTAGTTGTTTCTAAAAACCGATTTAAAGTTTAAATAAATTTTTTTATGAATGCGGCAGATTGTGTTTATTTGTAAAAATTTATTTTTTTTAACGTATGTTTTTTAAGCCAATTTTGAATTTTTTATTATTAACCCTCGGAGGTATAACCAGGTCTGTGCAGACTTTTTGCATATAAAAGTGTGTATAAATTTTTTGGTTTTTATGTTAGAGATAAATTCTTCCATGACTTCCTGGAGCAACAATATCAGAACACAATGAGCCAAAAATTAGAGCGATTGTGGATCCGGGTTCGGGTTAATCCGGATTTACAAATATTTTGGTTCAAATGGTATAACCAGGTCTGTGCAGACCTACATGTAATTTGTATGGAATGAATGGGGGACGGCTCATAAAAACCGTTATTGAGTGGGATTTTGTGGAGAAAATATATATAAATTGTACAATTAAAAAAAAAAAACAGTTTAAAAAGTAAAGAAAAATAAACAAAAACGCGTTGGTATACTAACATGTTTTGAAGTGTAAAAATATAAAAAATGGCATCGGCATTTACTATTGATGATATGATGGACGTGGTGAACCGCTCCTCAAGATTTTTAAGTTAACCAGAAGAAGAGAGAAGTGAAATGCAAGAAAAGTAAGCATTGTGGCTGGCCGGTGATGATAAACAGCCCGAGGAAAGTACTCCTTTCAAGGCGACGACAAAACGGATCCAGATTATGTGCCGTTGTTAGATGATGCGATACTGAGGCAGACATGTATATTGAAACGGAGAGTCTATATGACGATGATGAGGAACTGCAAGATTTATATGAAGGCACTGCAGCTTTTCCCGAAGGGCTTGAAGCCGTGAATACGAGGAGCGATGTTCGTTGAGCTCGACTACATTGTATATGTCAAAGGTCATGCACTCCGCCGGCAGCTGGTAGACCTCGTGCACATAACTGCGTTGTAAGAGACTTCCAACATGTGAAACAGTCCATGGCGTTATTCGGTGTAGAGGTAAGCATTTTATTTATTCATTCATTGAATTCAAATTCTAAATCAGTTTTTTTGCAGGTAGCTGCAGGCCCGCCCACAGATGACCAACCAGCCCATGCGGCATCCTCTGCCAGCAGGCTCTTGTGCTCGCTGTGTTTTAAGTAAGATACAAAACCGCGAAAAACACGCTTTCATTGCATGCATTGCAAAAAGCCGGTATGCCAACAACATTCACGTGCCTGGTACTCCTGCATTGAATGCCGTCTTTTAAATGTATTTCTTTACATATTATTAATAAAATACCGTAAATAGATAACTAAGATGTATTAAAATGCGTTTTTATTGTTCATTATGTGGTTTTCCAAGCATAAAATGCATTTATAGACACTTTTAGTACACCTGACTATGCATTTCCATACAAATCCCATGTAGGTCTGGACAGACCTGGTTATACCATTTAGCGACAAAAAAACCTTATACCTCCGAGGGTTAATGGACCGGAAGGGATATGACATATTTTATGAAAATTACGATTCAATTGTTATAAGCATACAAACATTTACCCCCATATTCATAAAAAATTTTTCAGGCTTATAACAGGTTAATGAAACGAATTTTCTATGAAAATTTGTTAAATATCTTTCATAAATCTTTAGTTTCTGAATATTACTTAAATTGGATTGTAAATTATTTTTAATTTCTGGTTCAAAAATAACGATTTTTAATCATTTTTATTTTTTGCTTGATATGTAAGAATTATTTCTTGATTTCCATATTTTGCATAAAACTTATCATTATTTTTTTTGGTATAATGTCTTAAGTAAATATAATTGTAAAAAAGGCTTGAAATGTGAATCTGCAAGTTTCGTTTCAACTTAAAATAATGGTGATCATTAAGCAAAATATCAAAATCATGAAATATTCGTCATATATCAAGCAAAATATATAAATTTAAAATAATCGCTGTGTGTCAAAAAAATGTAACTCAAAAATAAGAATTATAAAAATAAAAAATACAACTGAAATATAATTTTTAATTTTTTTTTTTTTTTTTGGTATAGAGTATAAAAATTCAATAAGAACGAACATGTTTGTACACAAAAGTTGATATATTGAAAATCCCGGGATTAAAAAACTGAATTCCGGGATTCGGGATTTGTTAATCCCGAAAAATCCCGGGATATCGGGATTCGGGATTTCCCGTTTGGCATCCCTAGCTGAGACTCTCCAGTATGAATTAAAAAATAATTTCTGAAAAAACCGAAAAAAATATTTGATCAAAACCTTTGTTTTCTAGATAAATCATATAACGTAACATATTCGCCAACCTTCAGCAGTATAGGAAAATCAGACATAATTTGTTAATACCTTAATTCTTAGGAGGCTTTTAAAACAACAACACTTCGCTATAAAATATACTTTATTGTCCTTTTTCGAGAAGAAAAACCTTAAATTTTGTTTCTGCTATTATTTCTCCACTCTTCTTGTTTCTGAAGTGGAAAATTAGGTGGCAGCACTCTCTAGAGCGGAAGAGGTCAAGTTGTTTCCTGCGATACTTTGTGCGGAAATTTTTAAACCTCTGGCTGTTAGATCGTAGTTCAAAACCTAAATCCAATAAAAGCTCAAAATTTTCATTTCCATCAAATTATGTATTGAAGGGTGGCATCAGTATTTAAACATCATTGTGTCTTGGTGTATCTGTTAGATTCTTTTTTAGTATTTTGCAAAATATTTCCTTATCATCCAAAGAGCGTTCTTCTGGTGGCGTTGCTTTGTATCTTGCGATGTTTTAGAAGAAACATTTTAATAGTAGTTGTTTGAAGTCTCTTCCTTCATTAGGAAAACCCAAGTACATAAACACTTCACCCTTGTTATTTCTCTCATAAACTTTTTATACCTGTACGTAGTCTACTTCACCTGTTTGCTAATTAAGGTATCTTACAAGGTTGACACATAATCCTAACGATACATTGCGCAAATCGTGTCCTTCTTGCACTGCCTAGTTTGTCATTATATTTTTGGGATCGTTGATTATACCTGCAACACAATAGTAAAGTATAAAGTATTATCCGTTTGTGCTGATAATGCATTAAAATTTTGGTTCTAGACCCACCTTTTAGTGTACTGATCGGCTTAGAGTTTCTTAGTTCTAACGATGGCCGTCCGCTCCTACGGCTGGCTGCTGAAAGCCTTTTACCCATACTACAGGGCGGAATTTTGATGATAATTTGTGAAACGTAGTGCATAAGTTTTAAAAGTATAGCCATGAATCCTATTAAAAGCAGTAAGAATTGGTCCATAATTTCATATAACCCCCATAAATCATTTATAAAGGGTGGTTAAATTTCAAGGGCCGATGTTGATTTTGAATAAAACACAAACTATTTAGGAAATTATTGTAATTTTATTTTATTATGATCTATTGGTATTACTCAATTATGTATGGAACAAAATATCGGCCAAATGGGCGCCGCGACCACGGCGGCACACCTCCATCCGATGGTCCAAATTTTCGATGACCCTGAGGCATAATGGAGGTTCTATGCCGTTAATGTGCCGAATTATCTCATCCTTTAGCTCTTGAATTGTTGCTGGCTTATCGACGTACACCTTTTCTTTTAAATAACCCCAAAGAAAAAAGTCCAACGGTGTCAAATCACATGATCTTGGCGGCCAATTGACATCGCCATTACGTGAGATAACACGGCCATTGAATTTGTTGCGCAAAAGAGCCATTGTTTCGTTAGCTGTGTGGCAAGTGGCACCGTCCTGCTGAAACCACATATCGTCCACATCCATATCTTCCAATTCGGGCCATAAAAAGTTCGTTATCATCTCACGATAGCGAACACCATTCACAGTAACTGCCTGACCGGCCTCATTTTGGAAAAAATACGGCCCGATGATGCCGCCAGCCCATAAACCGCACCAAACAGCCACTCTTTGTGGGTGCATTGGTTTTTCGACAATCACTCTTTAATTATCATTCGTCCAAATGCGGCAATTCTGCTTGTTAACGAATCCACTGAGGTGACCAAAAAAATCACGAAGTGCACGATATGCATTTTGATTTGAACGCCCATTTTCATAATAAGTCTGGATAACTTTAACACGTTGTTGGATTGTGTATCTCTCCATGGTTCAAATTGAGTAAGTCTGAAATAGAGAAATGTCAAATAAAATTCGGAAAAAACTTGGCGTTTAGGTGTGGTTCACATTCAACATCGGCCCTTACAATTTAACCACCCTTTATATATGTATATTAATATTAAATTTGGTGCACAAATATCCCATTGCAGCCTGCATCTTCTTACTGAATTTTATTAATATCAGTCCAAATTCTACCTTGGCTCCCATTCAAAAACTACTCCCGAAAATAGAGAAAATAGATAATATTTCGCAAAATAAACTTCTTTATGAGTCCCTACCTCATAACATATATTTCGATTTGTCGAATCCATGATTGCCCATAGGTTCCAAATAGGCTACTCTCTCGTTTATTTGCCTGTAAAGCAAATAATGCAGAGCAAAACGTACTTTTTCGCATTTTTTTTGACAAATTGGTTTTTTGATATTTTTATAATATTTGGGCTGAAATCTTTAAGAAAAATCTACATGGCATAATTTTTTCTTTTTTTTTTACCAAGAAAATGGGTTCTAAAAAAATTGGTGCATAACAAAACGTATTTTTTTTTTGTCAAAACGTGCTTTTTTCATTTTTTTGCCATTTTTCCGTGTAGTTATTTTAAAAACATAACCTTTCTTAATATTCTTAATTTGTTTGACGTTTATTTATGTCATTTCAATTTTGTTAAAATGAACTGTTAAATAATGGTGGCTATTCTTGAAAACGCGTCGTAAAAGTGAAAATTTTCATTAAAACAAAAACCAAGTTTAAGAATTAGTTTTTTGTGTTTATTATACAATTTACTGTTTTGAAAGACAGAGAAACGCGTCAAAATTCTCACGTTTATTTAATTTTAGAAATTTATGCTAAAGAACTTTTTAAACTTTGCTTTTGTTTTAATGTAAATTTGTATTTGTTCGACGAGTTTTTAAGAATAGCCACCAATAATTGCAATAATTTAACTATTGTTTGGTGAATGAGTGTTATGAAAAAAATAATTAAAACAATAATAATTAATAATTAAAACATGGAAGAATTACAAGAGTCAGTAGAAAATTTAAATATTTTTTTTAACAAAACGTACTTTTTTCATTTTTTTTTAACAAATCGTACTTTTTTCGATATAAAATTGGTTTGATATAAAACATCCTTGACATTTAATGTGTTGACTTACGGCAGTTTGGTTCATCTTTTGGTAAGCAAAAAACTTGTTTCCATTTCCAGGTTCATAGATAAATAAATAAACCTCAATTTCTAAAATTTTAAATGTGTGCAAAAGTACGTTTTGTTCTGCGGCTCCTCAAATCATGTTTAATTGATAACATATAAATAGGGATGAGATTTTCATGCCCTAAGAAATTAAAAATATGCACTAAAAATTTAAGAAATTTTTATAAAAAATCGCTTTTTAATTAAGAAAAATATAAAAAATTCAGTCTATTGTAATTCAAATGACTTTGAAAAACTTAAAAAGCTAATTTAAATTATAACTACTGTTTTATCAAATGTAAAACTTTGTCCTGTACTTAAAGAATGCCAATGCATATTGAACAAATTCATTTTCAGGTCCCACTTTGATTCCAGATCAGATCAAAATGTTTTAAATTGAATTTTTTTTTTTTGAATTCCTCAATTTTTTCATTGCAAAACGTTTTGGATTTATTTTTAGTTTATCGGGCTATTCTTCCTTTCACATTGTTGATTTTACATTATGAAATTTAAATTTATTTGACTCCCTCCTAATTCGTTATTGTTTCAAAAAAATATATCGGTAGTTGGAAAGTACAAATGCTTTTTGACTTCTGATGTTTTTTAAATTTAATATTTCGCTTACTCTTTAAATTGTTTAATCATCGATATCAAGAAGCTCTTCAAACATTCGTAAATTACTTAAGTTTTTTGAATAGAATTCAGAAGCATCTAGCCATGATCCATCTTATTACCTCTGGCTGAGGTGGTTCCCCTAATAGGGATTAATTTCATTAAAAATTGCAATATTATCGAATTGGCTTCTAATTTCCTCTACAACACCCATGTGGCAAGCAAGTATCTTGTAACAGTTTTGGATAAAATACTTTGAACCCATTGGAAGCCTTAACCATATAATGTACTGCCTCGGTTTAAAATAGAAGGATCTTTTGTCGAAATATTAAAAATCTTGTATTTAAAGCAAAGCTCCAAAAGAATTTACTTTTGATTTTAAAATTTTTTTTTTGGAAGATTTTTTTGTGTATTTTTAAAATTTTTTAAGAACTTTTTTTATAATCTGGAAATTAAAGAAAAAAATCACTCAAAAATTAAAAAATATGCAAAAAATATGCATTTTAAACCTAAATATGCATTTTCACCATATATGCAACAATATGCAAAAACAATTCGATGCCACACTCACAATATTATTACAGTAACGGACTGTAGTTTATTTAAGAAATATTCCGTTCAGTCATTTTTAAATAAATAAACATTTAAAATTCCAAGCAAATTTATTTTTAACTGATTCTAACAGTTATTCAAAAAACTAAGTGCATATTAATACGGATTTTCAGTTGCAGTTAATATTGTCCGTTGATTGAGTTAAATTCTTCTTTATGTTAAAGTAAATAAAAATGTAATTTAAAGCAACGAAAAGTTCATTTAATTTTTACTGTCAAAAATTCAACACCATATTCAGTAAAAACAATTAAATATTCAGTTATTTTATATAATTTTACTACCAAAAATTAATTTTAACTTATCTATAAAAAATTAATGGCTGGTTTTGTGTAAGCAATTCCCATTTTCTATTTGTTAAAATAATTTAGTAAAATACATCAAATTTTAAAAGAAAAATAATTGCGAAGCCATATCGGTCATGCTGCTGGTGTCTCATAATTGAGAGTTCTTCTGTAAACAACGTGTCAGTACAACAAAAGTAAAACAAACGTGCATAACCTGGGTAAGTAAATAAAAATATTCTCCTTCTCTCGCTTATAAGAAAAACAAGCGGATAGGTGTCTGTCTGGTATTTTTTTAGAAATTCGGCTCTTTTGTGGAGTAAACGAAAATTTAATAAAATAATAAAATATTTAATTGTTAATACTGAATAGGGGTCAATTTTTTGACAGTAAAATTTTAATAAATAACTGAATATTTAATCGTTTTTACTGAATATAGTTTTGAATTTTTGACAGTTAAATTTTACAAAATAACTGAATATTTATTTGATTTTAAGGAATATGGTGTTGAATTTTTGACAGTAAAAACTAAATGAACTTTTTGTTAAAATAAATGAAAAATAGGTAGACCGGTTTTTAATTGAAATTTCATTTATTTTATATTACAATTTCAGTTAATTTTACGTACAGAATATTGTGAGTGCATTTTAACTCAAATTAAATGATTCGGCATCGTGTTTAGTATATCGACAAGAAACATGCATTTGCATGGAAGTCGCATCCCTACATATAAACATTATTTTCACAAACTAAGCGCTGTTTTAAAACTACAGATATTTCTATTTATTTAAAAATTTTTTTTTAGTTCTTTTAGGATTTTTATTGAAATACAGAAATGACCACAAATTGTTTTTAACTTTCGCTATTTAAATCATCTTTAATTGTTAAAATTTTTTTTATAGAATAAAAATTCGATTTCTAGTGAGGAATATAAGTGGTCACAGATGAATTTTATTTTTGAATTTAAACGTTTTTACAAAACTACTTTATCTTATAAAATTATTTCAAGTATGACAAACAATATTTCTTAATTAAAATAAAGAACCCGCCACTTAAAAGTAGAAAAAAAAACATAAATTTTGTTCAACAAACAAAAACACAAAGTCATATTTTAAAATAAAGAACACTTAACTACTCGAATGTACCTGTAGCAGACACTTTAAAATTGTATTGTCGCCAGAAATGTATAAAAATGTCACATGAACAAAAATTTCCCATAATTAAAAAAAAACATTTAAAATTTTCTCGTACTACTGGCAGCATGCCAAAAGTTGAAAAAGAATCGACGGTGATAGAAATATTGAGAATTTTAAGCTTAAAATTATACAAAAACCTTTAAAATAAAATTCTGGTAAATGAGAAAGTGGGTAAGTAAAATAAGTATAAGATTTCAAAAATTAACACAAATCTGATGAACACTGATCTTTCGTTAACATTATTTTAACGAATTAATTTACTTTGAATTGAATCAAAACGAAGCAATTTCACATACAAACATACATGGTACTGGCTTTAATTAAGTTTTTTTTTTTTTAATATTCTAAAAGTGGAAATGTTTCGTTTTGCATATATCTAAAGGGTGGTTTCAAGGGCCGATGTTGATTTTGAATAAAACACAAACTATTTAGGAAATTATTGTAATTTTATTTTATTATGATATATTGGTACTACTCAATTATGTATGGAACAAAATATCGGCCAAATGGGCGCCGCGACCACGGCGGCACATTTCCATCCGATGGTCCAAATTTTCGATGACCCTGAGGCATAATGGAGGTTCTATGCCGTTAATGTGCCGAATTATCTCATCCTTTAGCTCTTGAATTGTTGCTGGCTTATCGACGTACACCTTTTCTTTCAAATAACTCCAAAGAAAAAAGTCCAACGGGGTCAAATCACATGATCTTGGCGGCCAATTGACATCGCCATTACGTGAGATAACACGGCCATTGAATTTGTTGCGCAAAAGAGCCATTGTTTCGTTTGATGTGTGGCAAGTGGCACCGTCCTGCTGAAACCACTAATCGTCCACATCCATATCTTCCAATTCGGGCCATAAAAAGTTCGTTATCATATCACGATAGCGAACACCATTCACAGTAACTGCCTGACCGGCCTCATTTTGGAAAAAATACGGCCCGATGATGCCGCCAGCCCATAAACCGCACCAAACAGTCACTCTTTGTGGGTGCATTGGTTTTTCGACAATCACTCTTGGATTATTATTCGCCCAAATGCGGAAATTCTGCTTATCGATAAATCCACTGAGGTGAAAATGTGCCTCATCACTGAAGATGATTTTCTTCGAAATTTATCATCCATTGTTGTTGGATTATGTATCTCTCCATGGTTCAAATTGAGTAAGTCTGAAATAGAGAAATGTCAAATAAAATTCGGAAAAAAACTTGGCGTTTAGGTGTGGTTCACATTCAACATCGGCCCTTACAATTTAACCACCCTTTATATTATAGATATAAATTTTTACAATGTTTACGTATGATTAATAAATAAATATACATATATAGTAAATTACTTATACGCACGGTATTACTGAAAGCATACATACAAAACTATTGCATACTTTTAGTTTTCATATGTCACAATACGTATACTTACCAGGAAGAAACATACGAAATTAAAAACTACTCATACGTAAATTTGTTCTGGCTGTTGTTCAAATTTGGAATGCATACTTTTAGGTTGGTAGAATAGTAATATGAGGAGGTCCATAACAAAACGCAATAATTACACCATAACATTTTTTTGGATAAACGACAAAATGTAATTTAAGTAAGTAGCACATAATATTTTTAAAAAACAATAATTGAGGTATTATTGTCTACAAAAAATAATAGTTAACACAAATTAATTATTTTATCTGACAGTTTGTTTTTAAGTTATTTAGATAACAAATTTGGAATTGTTGCGTTTTGGTCCGAATCATATAGTATTTATTTCTTTTTGCCTTGAACTGTATGAAAATATTGCGTTTTGATCTGAACTAGGGTTGGATTTTCTGCTTTTTGCTTTGAATTGATTACATTTTACAGTTATCTAAGAGTTACCACCAGAGCATAATTTACAGGCAAATCCCGGTATAACTAATGATATAATGTCAAGCCCTTTCGTTAAACTGTTAATAAAAAAAATTAGCTACATTTACTATTAAATCGAGCTGTTTATGTTATTATATTCATATTTATTAAACTTACATACATACGTGTTTACATATTGGGACAAATTATTTGTCTAAAAAATCTGTAATATATAGCTTAGTTAAAACAATATGTTGAAACAGCAAATGTATGCTTACACTCATATGCTTAAAATTAATAACAAATGTTTCTATCAGCGTATTCATATTCAAAATTTTTTTTTTTCACTGAATGATATTCTTTTTCTATTCACCATTTTGCTTCAACAATACTTCAATCTAAACTCTTTTATTATCCTTAAAGCTAATCTACATGTTCTCTTACTTTGTAACAAACAAAAAAAGCACATCCAAACAAACGGTATTGTAACAAATTTTTCGTTTTGCTTCGTTTTTCTTAACCATTCGTTAAACCGGGAGCAAAAAAAGTTGATCGTTCGTTATATAAGGTAGCAAATGAAAAAACTTGCTCATTCGTTATATCGGACTTTCGTTAAAGTGAGTATTTGTTATATCGAGCTTTGCCTGTATTTATAAAGTTGATTTTTTTTAATTTTTTTGTAGCGATTTATTGCAAAGATGTGTAATTATTGCATTTTTCTCTGAACCATTATATTGATATTGAATTGCAGTGTAGTTATTGAGTTTTGGAATGCTTTATAATAAAGGTAATATAGATTTCAATGTGTTGAATAAGATTCAATCAAAAAATCAAAAATGAAAAATGTTATTATTGCGTTTTGTTATGGAACTCCTCATATAAAAAAGTTAAAGATAATTATTTAAAAACATTAGTTTTGTTTTAAAAATTGTATTTTAGTACGGTATTAAGAAGTTTATTAATCAAACTTTTGTAATGTCTCAGGACATTATTCTTGACAAAATGTCAATAATAAGTTTACTTTTAAGTCAATAAAATAACTGTTATTATTAAAATTCCCTTAAACACTTATTTTTAACTTAAGAAAATAGAAACCAACATCACTTAAATATTACAAGTTAAAAGTAAATTTATTCTCCTAAAAACTTTCATACATTCTAATGAACACTTAATTCCACTCAATAACTTTTTCAACTTTCTATAAAAGTATTCGATTATATAAGTACCATACTGATCCCCATATATACCAATCCTAAACTTTAAAGACTTAAACAAAATCATGAAAGTTGCTATCTTCCTATAAGATCTACTTCTCATGCATTTTGTTGCCTTTATGAAAAAAATATACATTTCAAGGGCTTTAATGTTTTGATGATGATGGCTTCTTGCCACAACTGAATTTGATTCTAAAAGTCGCTACTTTGGCAGTTTTTTTTTTTTTTTTTTTTCTTTTGTTATCGTTATATCAACCTTAGGCAGTGATGTCTTAAAATACATTTTGTAGCAAATGTTTGAGTTAAATTGCGAAAAGGAAAACAAAATAATGAAAAGTGGTAATGACATTGGCAATAATATAATTAAATTTAGTACCTCGTAATAATAATTAACTTCTGGCACGTTATTAATTGAGCTTTATGAAACCGTTTTAAACAAATTGCGTATATTGGCAGAAAATTACTATTAATTGATATTTTATATTAAATAAGTCTTAGAGAGTTCTTACATTCTTGCATTATACAGGGGGTGGCATCAATAAGATTTAAACGGCTCTAACATTTTTAAAATTATATCAGTTTTTAAGGACTTATAGAATATAGTTTACACCATATTCTTTGGCATTCACAATTGTGAATTGCCATACAAATAAATACATAAATATATTTTATTTACTATATACATATATATTTACTTACATCTAAAAAAAGGTATTTTTTACAAAATAAAAAATATAATTACTTTGGACGACAACATTTAAGTTTTTATAAATACAATTTGTGGGTATAAACACAAAATTTTACTCCCATGTAAAATAAAATATGATGGCAACAGCTTCCATTAATCTTTACATCTAAAAAGGCTAACAACAAGATAAATATCAGAATCTGAAAGTTATATCCATAAAACTCTATAAGTTAAAAGAACACAAGTAATATATAAAGTTTGAGAATAATCTATATATACATATCGCACATCTAGTTCAAAAGTGGCTTAACTCGAAAAACTTAATTTTTCAGAAATCGAAAAAAACTGTTTTTTACATCTGGAAGGAACTATAGCCCCTAATTTTCATTATTTAGGGCGTGAATTAGGGCAAGAAGGGTAAAAGCTCCCTCTCCCTATATCTTTTTAACTAATCAACCGGTTTTCTTAAAATTTGGCATGCAGACACTGTAACATCTGAAACAAAATAGGGAATAGGGCGTGAAATCGGGCAAGAAGGGTAAAAGCTCCCCCTCCCTATATATTCTTAGCTAATCAACCGGTTTTCTTAAAATTTGGCACGCAGACACTGTAACATCTGAAAGGAAATAGGGAGCAAGGCGTGAAGTATGGCAATAAGGGTTAAAGCTCCCCCTCCCTATATCTTCTTAACAAATCAACCGATTTTCTTAAAATTTGGCAGGCAAAAAATGTAACATCTGGAAAGAACTATAGCTAATAATTTTTATCATTTAGGGCATGAAAGAGGCCAAGAGGGGTAAAAACTCCCCCTCCCTATAAATGTTTTCTTAACTTATCAACCGGTTTTCTTAAAATTTGGCATGCAGCTACTGTAACATTTGAAAAAATAGGGAGTAGGGCGTGAAATAGGGCAAGAAGGGTAAAAGCTCCCTCTCCCTATATTCTCTAAACTAATCAACCGGTTTTCTTAAAATTTGGCATACAGACACTGTAACATTTGAAAGCATTTGAAACATTTGACCTCGCAAGACAGTTTTGAACTGCATTCTACTAAAACCAAAAGAATAAATGAGTGATTCATGCTCATATAACTGTTCTTAAAAACTTAAAAAATAATTTAATGAAAATTGAATTTGATGAACTTCAGCCTAATTAAAAATATTTATAAAAATTTGGATTAAAAACCATAAATAGTTCAACAAAAGCTAAAAATATTATAGGAATAAAACCCTAAAGCGAATAAGAATTTTAAACACTCAAAGTCTTACTTGTAACAATATCAAAGCTTAAACAAAACACCAACAATAAACAGTGAGTTTATCTTTTCTTATATCTCCCTACAATCGGTTGGCTTTTTTCCGACTCGAATTGTAGTTGTAAGTGGGTAAAAAGAAAAAACAAAATTAAAAAACAAATTGCTTCATTTTATTGTTTTCGTAAGAAAATAACAAAAAAACAACTTTGCCAGTTCAGTTTTTTGCATTCTTTGGGAATACAAAATTTACTATTAATAAGATCTCCGTATGACGTGCAAATGGAAAAATGGCCCCGATTTTAAGGAGTGAAAAATGGCACCAAATAAAATCACTATTTTTACTTTGGGACTTTTTTTCTCTTACTAATATATAACGAAAATTTAATGCCTCTATTTTGGTTTACAGACGACTGCTAGCGATGAGTTGTAATTTTTTAATCTTAAACCATCATTCAAAAACTGTAAAATTTAAACTAAACAAGAGTTGAGATTAAGACCGTAATCGGGGCATAAAAAAATGAAAGATTACCCCAAAAACTCAATATCCAAATTTAGAAGGATTTGGCATTTTAACAATCAACATTTACCATCAAAGTAGAAGAAGATCAATTAAGATTTATAATAATCTTCCTGAAGCAAAACAATTTTTAATTTCTTATCAAAGTGTTATATACTTTTTGACTTTTGATTTTATAAAACACTTGATGTTACTTTAATAACATTTTAATATGGAATTTTGCAATAATTCAAAAATTTTTATACCTTCACTCAAAATATTATGTAGTTAAATTCAAACGAAAATTTATTTTAAACAACATTCATTTTTAAATTTTTTATTTATTAAACAGCATATTCTTTAAAATTGAATAGTTTTTACTTTTAAAAAATTTATTTTAACCGACAAAAAATCAAACTACATAACAAAATAAATACGAAAAAACATTATTTTTTGAGAGTTAGTTTTTTGAATAACAAATATAAATGTTTGGAAATAAACCTATTCATAAAATAACTATTGTTTTATTAAATTTTAACAGTACGGAAAACGAATTTAATAACCCACAATCAGTTACTGTAATAATTTTATGAGTGTACAAAAATTTGTATGGCTAGTGTAAAAATTCCGAATTGCTATACTATAGAGGAAAAAATCTTTGCGCCTTTGCAGAGCTTTAGCAAGCCAAGCCAGTGCTTGTTTGACCACAGAGGAGAATATCCTTGCGCCCAGCCGGACGCCCAACCATGCTATATATAGTGCGATTTTTCAAACCAAAACTTTAAAATTTTTCGGAATAATAAAATTCAGGATTTTGGAATTCTGCGTTTTTTGAATTTGAAATTTGATTTCTGGATGTTAAATTCCAGTCATCTGACCCCAAACCCAAATTTCTATTATGCCTTTTTTTGGGGTTTTTTTTAATATTAACGTGTATGTGGTAAAAATATATTGATTTATTAAAATTTAAGGTGATTATTCACAAAGAAGAATAACCGAAACTTTAGGGTCATTTTTCGTTTTATTTAAAGCGCCAGCTTTAATTTTTTAAGTGTGACGTATCATTAAAAAAATTGACTCATATTTCATTATGAAAAAATCCCTGAATTTTGTGTAAATTTTCATTTTCCCTTTTAGGCTATATTTCGCAGCTCCGAATCTTTATGGATTGGGAATACGGAAATATGAATACATTCCTAAGAACTGTCATTAGCTTAAAATATTATAAATAAATCGGGAAATATAAGCTACAATATTGCCAAAGATTTTAAACAAATTAGTTGTATAAATTCAGGAAGCTTTTAATAATATTAATAAAAACTAAATTTTAGAAGCATTACGTGATTTGAACATGTTTATAAATGGGAAATATTTGAACATGTTTGGGAAATATATTGTTTATGCACGGAAACCCTACATGGTTTGCGGGATGCTTAGGCATGAAAACCCTACATGGTTTACTAGCGAGTACGTTGACTCGTCGTTTTTTTCCTTCTTAACATCAACAGGCTGTTGAGTGATTTATTATTATTCCTTTTACATTCTAAGTAGCGACTGCGTATAGAACAGATTGTAATTGTTTAAACAAATTAAACGTGTCTTAAGTAATATCTAAATTTAAAGTGTATTATCAATCATATATTGAATAAAATAAAAAAGTGTTTCGTATGAATTATACATTGAAGAATCAAGTGTTTTTTTCCCCCCCATAAAAATAAGAATCGGAAAATCATTTGGTTTTTGTTGGCCTAAAGTGGGAAAAACGTGCGGTTCCTTGTTTCGTTGTCTTGATTAGACCACCAACCATTTCCAGGTCTGGCGGCTAAAAAGTAAGAGTGAGAATAGTGAACATTTATTTGTGGTTAGCTGTGGGACATATCCAAGCCCAGAACGATTTCATCAGACAGACGTAGTGTATCGGAAATCATCTTCACGTGAAAGTCAAGACGGCCGCAACAAGACCATTACCCTTGACCACCAACAGTAAACAGCGGAATATCAACACCATCATACAAACATCGGTAAGTCCACCCAATTGTATCTTTCCACCCTCAAAATATATTCAACCCCCGTGTACTCATACATTTTGGTCCTTCGAGCCGGATACGGGTCATCCATAACCCGGAAAACCCCTTTAATAAATATTACCCCCCTCGCAATACCCGGTCCAAATCAATACGTGGATACTTACCTCCATAAATATACGTATAATACACATTACCCCACTCGTGGCATAACGTGCTAAATTTAATTTATACATACTTACATATGTATGTGCATATGTACCTATCGTGTTCTCGCGGTTTCCACAAAATAATATAAAACCCGAATTATTTGTTCCCCCCTCGTGACTACCTAAATATCATGTGTCCACTTTTTCCAAATCATCATTTCCCCCCTCGTGACTACGTATCATGTGTCAGGTTGTTTCCCAAAATCATACGATAAACCTAACGGTTACACAAAAATACAAAAAAAAATCTTGCATTTACTTGCATACGCCAAAAATAATATGAAAATAACTACATACGTACTCATGTACAATTTGCCTTTATTTATATAAAGCAAAAACCACCACCAAAAATTACATACATACATACATCAAAGTACAAACAAACATACCTACTCATAAGAAGTAGCAACAGTCGGTCTAATTTCAAAATATTAAAATAAGTTTGTACCGTACAAAACAAACTAACAAAATCTACGGGCAATTGCATCATACGTTTCCCCCGCAGCTTTTGAACATTGTCAACTTCATAAGCATCAACATATCAAGGTGATAATAAAAAAACACACAAAAGAAAAGACCGAAAAATAAGTAAAAAAAAAGTGAGTTGCACTTGCTATTTAACATTCAAGGTTAATCAGTACGCATCTCTTTTTGTTGTTGTTAATCGTCAACTGCATTACATCTCCCTTTGCAGTTCGTTTATTTTTTATATCATATCATTTCATAATTTTACGCAGTCGATCAACTCGTTGGTTTTTGATATTTGGTGAGAGAACAAAATATCAAAGAACCAGACAAAGAGTAAATGTATGTATGTACGGTGTGTAATAAGTAAATGAAAAATAACTAGGTCACTGGGACAAATTGAATTGTACATAGGAACTTACATTAACAGCTGGACACGAGGGCAGCTCGAAAAATCATTGGAGATTTAATGCGATTACTATTATATTATATTTATATTAATATTTATTATTGAAATAAATACCTACATTATAAAAATAAAATGAACGTATAAAACAAAAGGTAAAGCACCATAAATCCCATGACACATGATAACCCATTTGTAGCGAATTATTATAGCCCGTATATACACATGTTATAAATTAACCATTTAAAATTCTAAATTTTATGCAACTATTTTCATCGGTCGCTTTTACGAAGCACCTTTGAAAATTTCATTTAGATTTTTGCAAACAATTTTCTTTGGTCGCTTTTACGAAGCACCTCTGAAAATTTCTTTAAACTTTTTCAATAATAAATTAATTAAAAATTAATCATTAAAGTTTCTTTAAACTTTATCATAATTTTCTTTGGTCGCTTTTACGAAGTACCTCTGAAAATTTCTTTAAACTTTTTCAATAATAAATTAATTAAAAATTAATCATTAAAGTTTCTTTAAACTTTATCAACAAATTTTCATCAGCCGCTTTTACAAAGCTCATCTGAAAATTACTTAAAACATTTTTTTTAATAATAAATTTATTAAAAATTCATCATTAAAATTTCTTTAAATTTTGTCAATAATTTTCATCGGTCGCTTTTACGAAGCACCTTTGAAAATTTCGTTTAACTTTTCAACGATAAATTAAACATTAAAAATTTCTTAAATTTTTTCCATAATTTTCTTCGGTCGCTTTTACAAAGCACCTTTGAAAATTTCTTTAAATTTTCTCCAATAATTTTCATTGGTCGCTTTTACGAAGCACCTTTGAAAATTTCTTTAAATTTTTTTCCAATAATTTTATTAGGTCGCTGTTACAAAGCACCTTTGAAAATTTCTTTAAATTTTCTCCAGTAATTTTCTTCGGTCGCCTTTACGAAGTACCTTTGAAAATTTCTTTAAATTTACTCCAATAATTTTATTAGGTCGCTTTTACGAAGCACCTTTGAAAATTTCTTTAAATTTTCTCCAATAATTTTTATTAGGTCGCTTTTACAAAGCACCTCCGAAAATTTCTTTAAATTTTCTCCAATAATTTTCTTCGGTCGCTTTTACGAAGCACCTTTGAAAATTTCTTTAAATATTTTTTTTCCAATAATACTTATTGGTTGCTTTACAAAGCACCATTAGAAATTACCTCAAGTACGAATATTAGATTAATACACACGGGTCGCTTTCACGAAGCACCGCTATTAATTCCGCTTGAACTTTTTCAATACTTTACTGGTCGCTTCTACGAGGCACCATCGAAAACTTCTCTAAATTTTCTCAAATAAAATTTCTGAAATTTTTCAAAATCGTATAAACCCAATCACCTGAAAAAATGGCATTGGTAAAAAACGTCATTCGTTATTCTGACCGTGTGGTCGAATTCAAAACCTATTTTGACGGTCTAAAGGTAGAATCGCACACGCGATTCACCCTCGAGGTTGACGAAAAGCACATCGATCGTCTTTGGTCAAATTTCAAGTCCTGCTATGAAGCTGCGATGGATAGTTATGAAACTATGGAAGAGGAGATCGATGTAAAGGTCTTAAAAGGACGTTTTCACTCCACTCTTGGCAGTCACACAGCCGTGATTGCAAAGATTCACGAACTCATTAGGGCTCTGCAAGCCAATGCCAGAACTGCATCCCCCAACGTGGAAAGCTACCAGACGAATATTCCCCCAAATAATAAGGGTAAGTGCCCGCTGTGTCCTGAATTTCACCCGCTCAGATGTTGCGCCGTATTTATGGCCATGTCTGTTGAAGACAGATACGCCACGGTGAAAAAACAAACTAAATGCACTAACTGCCTGGGAACATCTCACGGAGCTAAGACCTGCCGAAGCAAATACACCTGCAAGGTGTGTAGGGGAAAACATCATTCGCTGCTTCATCGCGTAGACGGGAAGAAAACCCCAGTTAATAACAATACCGTAAAAAATATCCAAGTTCATCCAACTAATAACCCCCTTCCCGTTTTAGATGTGACCACTTCTACTTCGTCACAAGCAGCAAATCGAACGCTGCAATCTTTTTCTACTCACCTTGAACCCACCACACAGTCTGTCATAACCGGTACAGCGTTAGTCGACGTCTACAATAACGACCTCAAGTGTACTGTTCGCGCGCTAATAGACTCCGCCTCGGAGGCGACTTTCACTTCAAGGAAATTGCAAGGGAATCTTAGTCTTTATACTCGTCCATCAGCAGCCCAAGTCCACGGGTTAAGTGACTCCGTCACTTCAACTTCAACCCAAAGCTGTCACGTCAAAATTAGATCCCCGGTTGACAAATCGTTTGAAGTCTTTTCGGATGCCTTAATCATAAACAGACTTACCGGCCACCTTCCCTATTACCCTTCGTCAGCACTAAAAAATGGCGATTTCTCCAATTTGCGATTGGCTGATACTTATCGCCACAGTTGTCGTGAGATAGACCTACTTCTTGGTGCCGATGTTTACCCAAAAACTATTTTGGACGGTCTACAACGAGACAAACAACAATCTTTGCTAGCCCAAGCCACAGTTTTCGGGTGGATTATTGCGGGGAAGGTACCAGCACACCCGTGCAGAAAGGCGGTATTATCATTTTTTAGCGCCATAGAATTGAACAATCAACTTCAGCGGTTTTGGGAGATCGAGGACATCCCGAGGAGGAAAACGTCTTCCCCGCAGGACACATGCTGCGAAAATTTGTACACATCCACTACGTTCCGAAATAAAGAAGGCCGATACTTCGTGTCACTCCCTTTTAAGAAAGATTACCCCGAAAAATTAAATATTGGCCCCTCTCGAAAAATTGATTTCTCCCAGTTTCTACGAAACGAGGCGAGATTAATCAGAAAACCCCAACTTAAAACTGAATACGATAAGGTGACCATAAAGTACTCTACTCTGGGTCAAATTACCAAATTAACCCCCGTAAATGGTGACAGCGGCACTTACTATTTGCCCCACCATGCTGTTTTCAAACCTGACAGCACCACAACAAAATTGCGCGTGGTATTCAATACCTCTAGCCCTTTATCCAATGGCGTAAACCTTAATGATCTGCTTCATCTTGGCCCAGTTCTGCAGTCAAATTTACCCCCTTCAGATCGGCCATCGCGAGTAAAGGATTTTGACACGGAAGAAGTCATTAGAATAATCCGTGCACATACAACTGTAATAAAGCAGGACGATTTTCTTAAAAACTTTTCAGACCTACCCCGAGCGTTTAGAGTTATAGGTTATATTTTCCGTTTTTACCACCGCACGAGAGCTAAGTTGACAGCAGAAGAGATCAGTCAAGAAGAGCTGCCGGTCAAGGAAATGGCTTTCGTCAAAAATCGTCTGACATTCGCCTGCCAAAAATCGCACTCTAGCAGAGAATACTCACAGTCATCTGAAAGAAAACGACTGTCCCGAAAAAGCTCGTTTTTAACTTTTAATCCCATTCTCGATTCTAACGGAATGATGAGAATGAATGGTCGGTTGGCAGACTCCTCTACCTTGCGCTATGAAGAACGTTACCCCATTTTACTGCCTTACCATGCGCGCTTCACCAGACTGCTTCTCATGTATCTACACAAACACACCCTGCACTGTCAAAATGCGTTTTTACATCGCCGACTACGTTACTACGTCCATAAACTCAAAATGTTGATACAAACAATTTTATCTCAATGCGTAACACGCGTGAGACCTAAACGCCAACTTGGTCAACAGTTCATGGCCTTTTTACCCCCCGAACGTGCAAGTTTATCATCAATCATCAACTTTATGCTGGGAGCAGACAGCAGACATCTACCCACGAATTATACGAAGCGGAATACAACTGGCAGAAATTTTATCATCCAAAACATTTATACAACTTTATGCATCCTAATTAATGAAATTATACTTGTACTTATCCTGAATTATATTAAAATCTTTATTTATATTTATCTCATTAATATTCCTATTGAATTATACTCATATGAATTATTTGCATCTTTGCAGTAGAACTCAACTGCTTGCCTGTTGTTAAGAATTTAAGGCCTGACAAACCTAGCCTCGTTGTTATCTTAGATATAACAAGGGGGGCGGGATGTTTATGCACGGAAACCCTACATGGTTTGCGGGATGCTTAGGCATGAAAACCCTACATGGTTTACTAGCGAGTACGTTGACTCGTCGTTTTTTTCCTTCTTAACATCAACAGGCTGTTGAGTGATTTATTATTATTCCTTTTACATTCTAAGTAGCGACTGCGTATAGAACAGATTGTAATTGTTTAAACAAATTAAACGTGTCTTAAGTAATAACTAAATTTAAAGTGTATTATCAATCATATATTGAATAAAATAAAAAAGTGTTTCGTATGAATTATACATTGAAGAATCAAGTGTTTTTTTCCCCCCCATAAAAATAAGAATCGGAAAATCATTTGGTTTTTGTTGGCCTAAAGTGGGAAAAACGTGCGGTTCCTTGTTTCGTTGTCTTGATTAGACCACCAACCATTTCCAGGTCTGGCGGCTAAAAAGTAAGAGTGAGAATAGTGAACATTTATTTGTGGTTAGCTGTGGGACATATCCAAGCCCAGAACGATTTCATCAGACAGACGTAGTGTATCGGAAATCATCTTCACGTGAAAGTCAAGACGGCCGCAACAAGACCATTACCCTTGACCACCAACAGTAAACAGCGGAATATCAACACCATCATACAAACATCGGTAAGTCCACCCAATTGTATCTTTCCACCCTCAAAATATATTCAACCCCCGTGTACTCATACATATATTTTAGAGTAGATTATTATGACGTTTTCTTTTCTTGCACAAATGTGGTCTTGTTTCTGCCTTTTCTCCTTCTAAATATTCTTTTCTAAATAACATGTAATATCAAAGGTACATAACCTGTTCTTATCTAATATGTTGCTCAACAAAAAAATATATTACATGTTTCGCACTTAATTTTTTTAAAGCGTTAAGCGGCTCATACACTTGAAATAAAATTGTTCAATTTTACGAATTGTACAATTATATCGCTAATGTGTATATGATATTCGAAGGTGGCACAATATATTGGCAACAATAAAAAGACTTTTGATTTTTATTGCACAACGAAAAGAAAGTGAAATGTGCTGGCAGTATTGTATAATGCTGTTTATGTTATTACTATAGGTTATGTTCACCTTTTTATTGAATGAATGAAACCATTGCGCGACTTATTGCATAATATAGGAAAAAATGGAAATAATATAGCGAATATCATATACAATAATATTGCAAGTGTATGGGTCGCTTAAGGAATGCTGAATTCTTAAAAGAACTGTTCATTTTAACGATTTTTTGTTATTTCTTTTATTATCAAGATAATACATAAACGAATAACAACAACTCCTTCAAGACTAGCACCAACAACACCCACACAGCACTAGCAATAAAATCAACAGCACTAGCAACAACATCGCTAACTACACTACCAATAACATCCATAACACCAGACACAATAATTACATCTATAACTCCAACAATAACAACATCAACTACATCAGTAACAATAACAACAATGGTGATAGCATCAACATCAATAACAACAACAGAAACAACAGCGAGATTACTAATATTAATAACAGCAACACGAACAACAACAATGGTAACAGGAACACCAACAACTCAATCAACAACAACAGCATTAACAATAATCGCACCAATAATGCAAACAACAACATCAGCAATAACATAACGAACAATACGGTAAATAGCAACATTTCATCAACCAACAATAACATAGCTAACAACACAAATACCACTACCAATTTCAACAACAATACCACCAACAACAATAACAACGGTAATATAGGAAATACAACTCTCAAGGACATACAAATCATAAATATAACAAGTATATCCCTTAAATGCATACTGTTGCCAATTGTCTACATACCAGTTCTAGCTAATTTTCTCTATGTTCCTATGTGTGCGCATTCATAAAAGTTCGTTTCTAAGCACACACAAGCAATATAAATAAAAAACAAACATTACTTTGTTTTTAGTTGGTTTGATTTGTATTTAATTGGTATTTCATTGAGGTGGGTGATAAAGATCACTTTCTTAGTAAAAATCAAATTTTGTATTTTTGTCTTTTCTGTGAATCGTGTATTATTACAATGGAAAAAAATAATTTTGCATCTGTTGACAGGTTAGGTATGGCCTGGTCATCTTGTTTTTAATAATGTTATTGAATAAATGCAATATTTTTGAAAAATACTGTATGTTGCCAAATGTCTACAACATGCGTTTGTGACATAAATAATTATAGACGGTTACAACTTGTTTGGTTAGACTGTGGTTAGACTGTGCCGTTAAAATTCCCCGATAAGTTAACCAAGTAATTTATTTCGGTAGTTATTATACGTCTGTTCTTGCAGCGGGCCATTGAAGTTTCTTGGACGACATGTTCGTCGATGGCCTGATTGGCACTTCAATGGCCCGCTGCAAGACTCTCATCAGAAGGGAGTCGTACAGAAGGGCTCAGGGCAGATGGCAGGGGGAGCATACCTGCTTGATGGCCAGGGCTCTATGGCTTGGCTATGACGCGTTGAGAACGCGTGTACTACTGGGTCTCGGTAGGGACCGGATGAGAACGGTGATATCGGTCATTATGGGTCACTGGGTGATAGGGACTCATGCTAGGAGGATGGGTCTTGCGTATAATGACTACTGTAGGAGTTGTCATGATGAGGAGGAGGAGGAGACGGTGTTTCACTTTCTCTGCCAATGCCCCGGTCTGGGGAACATTAGGTTTAGGCATTTTGGGAGACCAGAATTGCCATGTCTGGACGATTTGTCCAATGTGGGACTGAAATCGATCTCCCTGTTCTGCAGGGAGTCGGGGTGGTTCGAGGCTGCAGTGACCTCTGGGGAATAGTCTGGTGGGTACTGGCTGACTCCTGTCACTGGCTGGGGGTATCACAAAGGGACCGCTATAAGGACCCAAGTGAGTTGTCGTCGTGACGGCTGCCCATTTAACCTAACCTACTCACAATTCAAAGAAATAGGCTCGAAAACTGCAAATTACCTGCCGCAAAAAAATTTATGAAACGGTCTGTTGCACGGGGTTTCCATGAGGAATTTGTTACAAATTATGAAATTATGACTGTGCCTGTGACATGCTAAAAGGAGAATTAGCTTGCTACGTAAACTTCAAATTACGTAGGCGCGGAACCGTTTGAAGCTTCCAATAGATTTGACGAAACGCAAAAAACACAAACTTCAATAGCATGTCCGAAAACGGTTAAAAAATTTAACGCCTATATTGGAGGAGTTGAGCTTATGATAGCTTTTTTGGCAGGTATATATTAAGAATGAAAAGTGGTAAGTGGTATTTTAGATTATTATACCATATAACAGATATGGACGTAATAATTTCATGGATACTCTAAAAAACAAACCACCCAAATATTACATTGTCAGATTCTAAATCAGACCTGGCGGAAATATTGTGCTCCTATAAAACATATGAAAACAGACGAGGAAGATCTTTAGCCAGAAAGGCAGATGGAGGTAAAGGCCCCGAGGACCGACAAAACCTATACCGACACAAGATATACGGACCGATGGTATAGGGCATAATGAAAATAGATGTTCTACTAAAAACAGGTGCAAAATACCAGGTTGCAATGGATTTCCACGGACTTAGTGCACTAATGTAAGGCTGCTTTGTGCCAGATCAAAAATCGCATTTGTTTGGCATTGTTTCATAAATAGAAACTGTTTTCTAAACACCTGTATGCAATATAAATATGTATATGACTATTGTTCACGCCTTAATAATTTAAGAACCAAACGCATATTGTTGCCAAAAGTCTACATACCGTTTTTTTCTAAATAAACACTCAAAACTATTTTCTAAATTTTTTTTAATATTTTTTACGTAATCTACGCTTAATTTTCTATTAAAGTACATTTTTTTCAATCCAAAAGAAAAAATCATGCATTTAAGGGATATACCATATAACACTAGTCATTGAATTCAGTAAAGACACCCGATTCTTCAACAGAATTGATCATACCTACCAAACTCGGCGAAATCAAAAAGGAAGATTCAAAATTCCTAAATACAAAAACAATTACGGAAAAAATACACTAGCCGTCGTACTACCTACGATACTTAATACTATGCCTTTGGATATTATTAATATTTCAGTAAATTGCCCCAAAAGAAAAAAGATAATCAAACAATATTATGTGAATATGCAATAAGTAATTATAAGTCGATAAATTATATCAAATTGAATTATTGAATTATAAAACACTCTTTTTAGTAATTAAGCTACATATATCGTTTTGAAATTCATAGTTTATATCATTTAATTTTTGTATACTGTACCTGCAGACAAGCCAACATGGCTTCGCAAGGTCAATATTAATTTAAATGTAACTAAAATGAAATAAATAAATAAATAAAAAAAAAGAAAAAAAAAAAGATTTCAAATATTAAAGTCGAATTGCTTAAGATCTGCATAAAAGAAAATGAAAATGATTTTATTTCGTGATGAAATGTTATGAGGGTGAGTAAATGTCACAAAAGTTGGCAAAATTTTGTTTTAGAAAATTATACAAGAGCAGCAAATGATATTTCTGCTTTAAACTGAGAAAAAAATCTTTTATCGCTAAGTGAATTCATGGAGTTATGCCTTTTACTAGATACAGAAAGCTCTTTCTGCTTTCTAAACTTGAAAGAAGATACACATTTTGCCAAAAATAAGGCTACAGTCCACATACAATAAAGTACACAGGCAACAGTCTAAACATTTTTGGCACGAGCTCTATGTGTTCATTTGTCCTTCAGGTTGTGCTGAAAAAGGTCAACAAGAAAAAGAAAGACAAAAAAGAAAAAACAAAAAAATGTACTTTGGACTTCAAGAAGAATTCTTGACAAAAGTACGAAAAAAACAGAAGTAAAGAAAAAACATGTAAGATCAATTAAAATGGATAATCATTCAAAAAAGCAAACTTCGATCTACCAAAAAGTTAAAATACAATTTGGTTTAAGGATTGATGTTTGACTATTGACGTCAGCAGTCGTCGATGGCTGCGAGTGTAAAACGGCAAATCCATTTGAGGAGATCGAGTGGTTGCGATCGAAACATGTCATGGTCAAGAATGAAAGATTATCAATAACAATTTTGATTAATTTTCATGTTGCAAAATTCCTTTCTTTATAAAAATAATTTAATGAAAATTAAATTTAATGAACTTAAGCCTAATTAAAAATATTAAAAATTTGGATTTAAAACCATAAATAGTTCAACAAAATAACCACAATACTAATTATTTTTGTTAATAGAAAATCACAATTAATGAAATAGTTTTTTAAAATCTACGATTTTAAAGGCTCTTTAAGCATATTCTATAGGGTGTCTGCCGGGAAGGTATACTACTTTGTTTTGCCGCCATTTTGGTAAACATTAGTCTTGACAGTTCATATTTGGCAGTCGTGAAGTAGACACGTGGCAAATTCATTATGGAAAAATATTCGATAAACCAACGGGTTTTAATGGATCGTTCAAACATTTTATCAAAATTTATCATCGATTACCATGACGATGAGAAAGTTACGTGAAATTTTTAGGAGAAACAACGTGCCTTTTTATCGTGTATTGAATGATTTCGAAGAAAGAGGGTATGTAGTTGACAGGCCCAAGTAAAGACCACAACGTACTGCAAGATCGGCTGAAAACATAACTGCTGCTAAAGAAAGTGTTTAAAACAATCCATCAACCTCAATTCGACGGCGTGCTCAGGAGCTTGGTCTTCAAAGAACAACTTTGGCCACAATTTTGCACAGGGATTTGCATTTGTTTCCATTTAAGATTCAGTTGACACAAGAGCTTCTTCCACAAGACCATTTACGCCGCTTACAGACAAAGTTTATAGATTATTTTTTCTTCAATTTAAAAACAAAATTTCGGAAAGAGTAAACAGTTATTACTCTGTTTAATATAAATTCATCGTAAATTCATCGTAATCGTACAACTATCATTAATTAAAAATGCAAACCAGAACCTTCTGTCGTACTCAAACACACACACACATTTACACATAGTTAAAACGCGTGCAAGTATCAAACACACCGGTTCATTATCTTGTGATGAAGGCGCGCTGTTGGAAGAAATCTAAAGGAGAACGTGATTTATAATTTTGTAGCAGAGCTACAATATCAAATGTGACTTAAATCATTTGGGAGTTTATGAGTAATTGGACAGTACGCAATATGCATATACAGGGCTGTACGCAAAAATGATGGAAAATTAATTTGGATAAAAAAACAATTGGAAATCGGCTTTTGGCTTGCTACCTATCCCAATAAGTGTGTATTAGCGTATTTGAAAATCATAGAATTGAATGAATTATATATTTACGTTTATTGTATAAGTAAAAGTAAAAAATAAAAGAAAAGAAAAATCTCAAGGCTTAAAATTAGCAGACTAATTGATTGAAGTGAGGGGTTTCTTGTTTTGCTTAAAATCTGCATGAAATAAAATCACAAAGATTTAATTTTGTGTTTTTTTTTTAAACAAAATTTCATAGAAAGACTAGTGGCTAATAAACAAGTGAATGTTTAAACGCTTGTTTAGTTGAACTTAACTTAAATTTATGTGTAGTTTAAACTTAACAACTATACATCAGTTTCCCATATGTTATATGTAGTTTAAAAAAAATAACTTGTGGCAGCACTACGTTAGCACTATTGACAGTTTAAACGCTAAATTTTATGCATTTAAAGATGGTTTATATATCTACTGATTAAAAAATTTGTTGGTTTTAACATATTTTAAACCAAACAGAGAGTTTAACTTGCTCTGATTTATTAGCCCTAAGCGATGAAAGTTTTCAGGTTCAGACAAAGTCACCGGCAAATAAACAAACCCATACTTAAATTGACCGCTGTAGCTTCAAAAACTTCATTTAATTGTTTGCATTTCTGATTTCCTTTTGTTCTGTATGTAAGAGCATAATAAATAAAGCATGACAAACAAAATCTGGTTAATTAAAATTGTGTATTCCCAAAAATTACTTTGATAAAAAACTGGCAAGTTCACGGCTTAAAAAAAAACTTAACTGGTAACTTGCTTTATTATTGCGAAAACAATAAAGCAAGTTGTTTTTTTTTTATTTTGTTTTTTCTTAACCTACTTACAACAACAATTAATGCTGGGAGAATTCCAACCAATTGTAGTAGGGAATGTAAGAAAAACTCACTATTTATTGTTGTTGTTTTTGTTTAAGCTTTGATATTGTTCCAAGTAAAAATGTTGCTTATAATTCTTATTCGCTTAACAGTTTTTATTTTTATTATATCTATAGCTTTTCTAAAACCTTTGGATTAAGTTTCCTGATGATCTGGCCTAAGCAACCAGTGAAATGCGCATATGAATTGCCTATCCCATCAACAATAAATTTCAGTGTTTTGATCAAGAATAAAAATTGGGAATTAAGCACGACAAACAAAATCTTGTTAAATAAAGTAGATTCTATTTGCGACGGCTTTCAACGGCAAGTTATAATGCAAAAATGTACGAAAAATTAGGAGCCGATGCATTTTTGTTTAATAATTTGAAGTTCAGCGATATTTAAAAGATGGGTTTTTGCTTGCGGTCAACACATAAGATAAGAAATAAGAATTTTTTTATCAGAAACCTCTAATTTAATCGCAGAGAGTATAATCCTAGTTGTATAAAAAATAAATGTTAGTATTAGTATTGATATAAATAATATATGATGGTTATTAAGAGAAATCTCATCATAACTTTCGTATAAGCTGCAATAAAGTTTGACCTTTAATGATTTAAAAGTTTAATGTGTAGACCGTAAGTTGAGTCCGATAGAAATTACCTAAGCGAACTGTCATACTGATCTCACCTTTTAACATGTATGATAAATATACTTTGGAAAATTATTATGTACACGCAAAGAAAAAACATGGTTGTGGTGAACATATTCTAAGAGCAACATATTATGATAAGATTCATGATTGTAGTCACCTTATTACGATTATTATTGAATCATATTTAACTTAATATATTCGTAATATTACATCATAATATTTGTCCCTTAATCATATTCTTATCCTTTTAATCATAAAAAATTAAGAAGTAATCATATTATTGTCATGTTAATCATAATAAGATAAGAAGTATTCATATTATTGTTATGGCAATCGTAATAAGTTTAGAAGTAATCATATTATTGTCATGGTAATCATAATAATTTTAGAAGTAATCATTTTATAATACAGCACCACTTTCACAAAAATAAAAAAAATAAAACAAAATTTTGCATAGATTTTTTATTGTATAATTGCTTTATTTTTTCAAATTTCTTAAAACTTGTGTTTGTAATTTTTTTTTTTATTGTTCAACCACTCACTAACAAATAATTCGAGAAGCATATTTAAAACAAACGACACAACTGATACAAAACTATCTTACAAATGGCGATAACAAAATATTATTAGAGTAAAGATATTTTGATTGCATCTTAAGCATACTATTAAAAATATAAATCCATTTCATCCATAAAAATGCACCCTTTTGTTCGGCTCACATGTTGGTGGCGTCATCGAATCATATTTCTTTAAAAATGAAACCAGGGGCTTGATTCTGGCAGTCGCTATCGAGTACTATCTCGATTCAAAAGCAATTAAATATCTAATAATTTCAGTCAATACTGAACGAATCGAAAATATTTTTTCAGTGTTGTAAAGCATTAATTAAAATACAAAAAATTGCTTTCGAATCGAGAAAGTACCCGATTACGACTGCCAGAATTAGGCCCAGAGCTCGCATCATAGTTAATACCAAGGCGAATTCATACAAGGTGGTCTTATTTTGAAAACGTTTTACAACACTGTAAAATATTTTAACGTGTGTTTTAAAATGTTATAACTTAAAAAAGTTTAAGTTTCATAATTTTAAGCGAAAATTATAGAATTTAGTAAAGATTCCCCAGAACCACTAGAACGGTATACCATTTTGACACAAGGTTAGTTATCAGCTGTTGCTTATGTAGCAAGATAAGTTCACCTGGTGTAAATTCGCCTTGGTTAATACTGTTCGTTACACCACTAAGATAAATGATTTTTTGTTTGAAAGTTTAAATGACATTGCTCCAGACCATCTGGCGACCTATCAATTAGCCTCCAATGTAGTGCGATTTGACACATCTTGTTTATTTCCTGTGCACACGTAATAGTTACTGACTTATTTGAAGGCTTATATTTTTCATGTTATTCGTGACACATCGATAGAAATTCTCGAAAAGGTTTCTTAAAACTGGACGGCCAGAATGACCGTAGTCAAGAACAGACGCGGTGCCCATATGCCCAACATTATCTTATTAATAAAAAAACAAGTAAGAGTGCTATGTTCGGCTATGCCGAATCTTATATACCCTTCACCGTGGTGCAATAAGAACAAAAAGTTATGTAAACACTATTCTTTTTAGTGGTGAAAACAACAAAGTTTTGTAACCGATTTGACAGATCTATATATACGACGTTTTTCGAAAGAAATTTACCAATTACTTTAATGATAAAACTTGGACTTTGGAAGATCTATGGTTCCCAAAAAAAAGGTATTTGTCAAAAAAATGTATATTTTGGGAATAACGTTTTTGTATCTGAACCGATTTTTTCACAAAATATGTTCTACTAAAGATTTCCGATTATACAATTTTTGATATTTTCCGTACGAGAGGTACCACGCCCACTTCTTCAATCACGCCCACATTTTTTGGTATGCTGTGTATTGATAACCTGAATGTTTATACCTAATTTGGAAACTTTGGCTCTTGCCGTTCTCTAGATATACAGAAAAAATGAATAAAAAAAAACAACAACAACAAGGGATTTTTGGAAAAAATAAGAGGTAGTCGTGTTTTTTTGCTCACATCTCAGCTATTTTTGGACCGATCGGGCTAAATTTTAATAGAATAATTATAATGAGCCCCTATCATATCTGGGGGCTTCGGAAAACCCATTTCATCCATTCGACGGACAGACGGACAACCGGATTTTAACTTCCCTTCTCATAAGGATTCAGAATATTTACACTTTATACCTATAGGGTCTAAGATCAATATTGTAGAAATATTGTAGATTGACAAAGTTATATATACCCTTTGGCGAAGGGTATAAAAACCAGTAAGAAAACCAATTTACTTAAAATTATTTTAGCTGGCCCGACAGGCGTTCTGGTGTCGAAATTTCCATGAATTTTTTGTGATTATTGTTTATGTATGCGAAATGTCACTCCCACTTCTTTCCCCATTTTACTTTTAAATGAATTTTAACATAGGATATCACAATATATGTAGACCTTATTGGGCTACTTTATGTAAATATATATATATATATCAACAACTAATAGTTTCTTTCCTGCACACAGAAAAAAATCAAGTTAAAACGCAGAAAACAACGTTGATTTAAAAAATTTCGGTGGTGATTTAGCTTCATACGTTTTTCATGTTAATTCAACCTGATTTTACAATTACTTGCGAACAACATTTTTTTTCTTTTAAAATAACTATAATTCATGTTAAATTAACATTGCAATAAAGTTAGAGCAAAATGTAATTTATATTTAAATAACAATCCGAATCACGTTGAATGAAAGTTATTTCAAGTTGCAACAACGTGAATTTCATGTAGAATCAAATTGGTGTGATGTAACAGTGTGAAGAAGCTTCAGAGACAACATATGCATTTATGAATTATTTAAGAATAATTCAAAACACTTTACCCTGTAACACATGTTTCACTTATTTTGTATTTATTTTATATTTATTTTATTTTTATTTATTTATTAATTGAATTGCAACATACACAAGACTAAAAGTCTTATTTTGCAGTATGGAACTGAGAATATGTTAAACTTAAAATCATTAATTAATAAATAACTTAATAACTAACTACAATTTTTATATAAGTAAACAAAAAACAATTAAATTTAAACAATAAAAAAAAAAAAAAAAATTAAGATAATTTAATTTAAATATTTAAAAAAAGCATAAAACAATATATTTTAATAATCACAAATTTAGATAATTTTATATTTTTTTAATCTCAAGTAATTATGTTTCAAAGTGCTATGCTGAAAACAGTTTAAAAATATTTTCCCTTAATTTTCGTGCGTTACTTAAAAGTCGAAGGCTATAGGGTATAGAATTCCAGAGAGATACTGCGAATATGTAGAAATGCCACTCAGAAATTAAACTTTTATATCCGAACGATCTAATTCTTTTCCCCCTGCTTATGTCAGAAATACAAAGTTTACCGTACAGGTGCTCAGGTTTGTGGGTATATATTATCTTATGTAAAAAAATTAAAACTCTCATGTTCAGAAGATTATCTAAGGAAAGACCATAAAGCCGAGATGAAAACAATGAAAAACTAGAGCGCCTTTAAAGTCCATACACGTACCGTACAATGTTGTTAAACGCAACGTTCAATTTCGCCTTACTAATCGTATCAGATTTAGCAAATAGCTCACAGCCATACAGTAAAACTGGCATCAGATAAGTTTTAGCAAGAAGCATTCCTATTCCTAAAGGTGTACAATGCTGGGTCCGCCAAAGAGTTCTAATCATTGAAAAGGTGCGACCACAAGCATAGTTAATGTGGTTCGACCACGTAAGAGTGTCATTGAAAAATATTCCCAGATTCTTAGCAGATTTTACTATTTCAATCCGCTGATTATTTATATATATATATTAGGTATAATATTGAAATTATTTAGTCGCCTTTGAATAACTATGCATTTAGATTTTTTTGGATTTATTTCCAAGCCATTTGCCGTTGCCCTCGTATAAATACGATGAAGTTGTTGATTAAGAGATATAATACACTTGTCGATTAAGGCATTATTCTCCTTTGTTAACAGAAGCATCAGCAGAATGGCCCGATATGGTTTTGGTCATCATTCTACTTTGAAAACGTGATGTACTATTTAGCTAAATAATTTAAATTAAAAGAATATGGGAATTGTCTTCTTTTTATAATATATTTTAAACATGAAAATAAAAAAATGTACATACTTAAGTACGTATGCATGTTATTTTCACAAGATAAACTTTTGAGTTTAAAATAAAACAGGTTTTTATGGATTCAATATTGAAGAATGTTAATTTTAGAGTGAATATTATTAAATAAACGTGATTTAAGGTTATTTTAATATTTTTCATTTAAAATTAATATGAAATAATGATAAATTAAAATAAAGGGCATACTTTTGCAGAAATGTACTATGATTCTCAATCAACATTTCGCCATGTTAATTTTACATTGGTATTTTTTTCTGTGTGTGTGCGATATATTCCACAGTAATGCGTTAGGTTCTTTATATGACGTCTTTGGACTGATTTCATCTATTTTCAGCACCAAGCGATTTTTTTTAAATACATATAAATCAAGTTAACCTCTTATCTAAAGCATTTCTGTGCCCATGTTCTGCAAGTCCCAATTCACATTATGCGATTTTTGTCGTTGCGATTATTGTCGTTTCCTCTTTGAAGTCGGTCTCATATTTACATTGTACGATTTTTGTCGTAAGGACTTAATACATTTTTCGTCAAATGAGAGAAATTTGAGAGAACGAATGAATGAACAAAACGAATCGAAGAGTACACTCGCTTCTGCACCCCTTATAATTGCTTTCACCCCTTTTGCCTATAAAGTAAGAATCGCAACGACAAAAATCGTATAATGTGAATGGGCACTAATTCTCGCGTCGAGAAACATTTCGATTGGAATGTGTGCAATGAAACAAAAATTACATTAATTGAAACAAACAGCTGTTTTTCACTAAACTGTGTCTGTAACTTTTTTTGGGCGAGTACTGGCTATAACGTAAGGAAATTACTCGGCAATTTACATTAAAAGTGTGTCTGTAACATTTTTGTGAGAAAAGTTCCCGCTTTGAACCGTCAAATAAACTCACGAATTAAAATGGGGCGAGAAAAAATTTGAACACAAAAAAACAATGAAAAATGCAAAATACAAAATACAAAGAAAAATAATAATAATAATATTTGTCTTGGCACATTTATTTATTTATTGTTTACTTAATTTGCTTTTAACATTTTTATAAAATATGCGAATTTTTTTTGAGCTCGTTTGCAAACAACAAACATTAAAGTCGCACTTTACATTATTTGCTATATCCAATGGTTGTATTTTTGCCGCCGTCGTTGAAAAATTTTCAATTTTTTTGTAAATTTTGGTCGCCGTCAACGATATGTGTTACAGGCATTCTCAACGTCTGCAATGTCACATCGGCTTTGGGTGCAACATGATGACATTTAAAGCGTTACTACGTAATCTCTTTTGATAGTTTTCGCCGTGAGTTACATACACAGTTGCGTCACATTGGACCATATTGGTCTCTAGGTGAAGGTGTGAAGGAGACTTCACACCAGCCTTTCTACCTACCTACATACACAGTTTTTTCCCACTGTTCGAGAAACGATGGAATATTTTGTTTCACATCTTTTCGATGCGATAGTTTTCACTAAAGTTACAGAGCATGGGTGCTGGCCTTTAACCCTAGATACACTTTCTTCGTCATATTGACGAATACCGTTAAATAGTACTTATTTAACTCCGCAGTTTTTTACTGAAACTCTTCCAAATTTCATGTAGCTGTAGATATTGCTGATCTGCTGTAGTGTGTGAAAGTACGTGCTTCAAGGTTGCGTGTAAGTTAGATTTTTCGTTGATTGCGTTCGTAGCACTGACGATGGAAGTGCGAGAAATATTGCCTTTTAGTATATTTTTTCACCTTTTTTAACCAAAGATACACTTTCTTCGTCGTATTGACGAAAAAAACCTTGGCTTGCTTTTCTTGTTTTTTCAGTATTAAATTTTTGAAGTTAACTATGATATACCATTAAGAATGATTAAAAACTTAGGTATTTTATAAACTAAACAAACATTTTCGTGTTTCCTTATATTGGGTGGGCTTGGGGCCAAATCATAAACGGACTTCGTCGATTCGACGAAGAAAGTGTGTAGTGTATTAAAAATAAGAAAGTGTATCTAGGGTTAAAATTGTTAGATCTCCTGAAACCAGTGACAGACCAGACTTGTGCTTTGACACCAGAAGATCCCAGGGGATATTGCTTAAGGCCGTTACAGACTATCCATCAAAGTCTTAAGTATTTTTCAAAAATGCTTCCCTGATCTAATTATTCTTTGAACATTTTTAAAAAACAATAACAACTTATCATGACAGGGTTGCATTTTTGTAAATTACTAAGAACTTTGTGGGATAGTGTATAACGGCCTTTAACTTATTTGTCGAGAAGAGAGTCTTAATTATGATGTATTTTTGCCCGTAATATATCGTTGTTACTAAAGAATACTTAAAACTTTAAAACTCTTTTTAATCAAAGCTTGAAAATTCAACTTTACACACTTACTGAAAAAAAAATATCTATTATCTTTCAAATAGAATCTAGGAATTTTTATTTCTCATGGTGAGTAACATTCATTATATAAATTTTTATATTATTCGAATGTGTATTCTAAGTCAAATTACAATCCTCAAAAGCTTTTATAGATTTTTTCTACAATTTACTTCATTGCCAGCCAAAGGATAGCTAAAGTAAGCCTCGTAACAGAAATATACAAACGGAAATTCTGATAGAGCATAGATAATATTCTTGAAAATATTAAAGGAATAAGACTATTAAAGTAAAAAAGCTTTTGAGGATTGTAATTTGACTTAGAATGCATATTGGAATAATATGAAAATTTATATATTATCTTTCTTAAGATTTTTTTAATAAAAGCTAATATTTTTTTTTTATATACATACTTTTCAAATATACTTTCGTCTTCTTTATATTTTATAAACTCATTTTTTCAGCATTTTATCAACTAAATATGCTAATAATGTTGATATAGCATTTTCAAATATGATTCAATTTCATATTTGAAATTAGATATATATTTTGTTTAATATTTGGATAATATACATATCTGTGGCCGTATGGAAAAACAAGATAACTCCATTTTTCGAAAACAAGAGAAAAACACATTTAAAGTTTAAACATATTTCGCTTATTATTTAATATGAATTTATGTTACTTTGCATGTGCACTAAACAGAACATAATTTTTAATAGTGTTAAAGATTTCTGGTTCCATTGAACTAATTTTTGTGCACTAAAACCGAGAATCAATGTCACTTATATTGTTTTTTCGAAAAATGGAGTTATCAAGTTTTTCCGAAAAAACTTTTTTTTTCAATTTTGTTTCAAGATTGACAAAATTAAGACAACTTAAGAAATGATTTGTGGAAAAATATTAACTATTTGACTCAGCACTGTAATTTACCCGTTTTTTTGCGAAAAAATTAAGTTACCCAGTTTTTCCAAAAAATATTTTTTTTCCTTTTATATATGCTTATATGTATATCAAAAACTAGCATTTATTCCGCTACTTCGTCATTTTCCTTTCTTTCGTGGACATATGTATTTATATGCCAAAGTTTATGTTTCTTTCGTGTTTAATTTTATGTTTATTGGTGCAATTTTAACGAAAATTGAAAAAAGTACCTACCAGTCAAAGAACAAAAAAGTAAAAAAGGTCCTCATTCACTGAGGACCTTACATGTTTAATTTAATTTCTTTAGGTACAATACTAACGAAAATTCAAAAAATACCAGTTAAAGAACAAAGAGTGCCAAAAAATTCACTCACAGGTTCTTATTCACTCAGGACGTTGCATGTTGAATTTTATGTTTATATGTAAAATATTAACTTCATAAATTCAAAGAAAGTTTCACTTGTAAAACAAAAAGCTAAGGAAAGGAATTTAGCTTCCCGTTTTTCCCCCTTTTTGGAACTTTTTTCCCCTATTAAAGTATTAGAAATAACATTATTGTAGTGGGAGCTCAAAAATTAATGTTCGATTTCCAAAAAGCACCGAATTCGTATTTGAACTCAAATGTGATATAAACTTTATTTTTATGTTTATTGGTAGATGATAGATGGGGTGACAAAAAAAATTCCAAAATACATGTTTCACCAGTTTACTCCCTAAAAGGGGCGAATTTCAAAAAAGTACCTGACACCTGTCCGCTTATTTTTCTAAAGAACAACGATACCTATTACATTTTTTTGTATTTTTCGAATTTGTTCAAATTTTAAAAAATCCCGTCTTAGTTGGTGAGAGACCAACCTCCTCTCTAAATTTCAGTTTTTAGCTTCAGGCGTTTAGGCTGTGCAGTGTTGAATCAGTCAGTAATGTTTCAATTTTAAATTAATAGATAAGCCGAGTTTTTGTTTACCCTTTACGGTTTACCCTTCTTGATTTTATGAAATTCATAGGCCAGTTTATGGGTTATAAAATTATTTTTTAGTTTTAAGTTTAGCTGACCAAAAACACTGTCTTATCTTTGCAACAGAAAAAAAATATTATTTGGTAAGTCGAAAGCATTTTCAAAGTTACTGTACCACATAGAGTACGGTAGATCTTTATGGGTTAAAAACTATTACTCGGAAAGATTTCGGGTGTTATTCTATGTATCAAGAACTTCAGATATAAAATTCTATATTCTATAAAATTCTTTGATTTATCGGGAGTGTCAAATTTTAGGTTTAAAATTTTGACCCAAAGAGCTTGTGACCCGAATTTTTTCTATTTCGTTTTTAACTTCCAATTATTCTGTTTCTTAAGACATTATGGAGTTACCTTGTTTTTGAAAAAAATGTATGGAGTTATCTAGTTTTTACATAAAAATTAATATTTTTCTGATTTTTGTTTTTCAAATAACTTTTAAATTAGAAACTATATTAAAATTTCGATTTGGCAGAGTGATAGTAAATGAAACACGCTTTCTATTTTTGGTGTTATCTCATTTTTAGCAAAAAGTGGAGTTAACTAGTTTTTCCATACGGCCACAGATATATACATGTTTAGTATACAGTGGTAATATTAAAAAAAATATTGAAATTGTGTTTAGAGCATTTTTTGCTTGTTTGTGTAACGCATCAGTTGTTTTTCCATATTGTGCGTGTGAAAAATTTAGTTTTCCTTTAAAATTTCAACAAAATATTTGTTTTACTTGTTTAACATATTGATGAGCTCTGGAGATATAAAACGTGTTATGAATTTTGTGTTTGATTTTCAAGGAAATGCAAACAAAAAATATTTTCCATAGAGCATCAAAAAAAAAAAGGTTTGGTGGAAAAAATACAAATTGACTTAGGCAAAAAAAAAAAAGATCCTTATGTTTATGGTAATAGAAAATTTCAATATAGCCATTTAGGATAGAGTGCGAAATCTGCAAGTTAAAATTTTAAAAGAAGTATGTCACTTAAAAATAAGATAAAAAAAATAGTACTCGTAAAAAGTAAATAAAACGAAGATTGTTGGAATAACGAATTTTTCTATTTAAATTATTTTGATGAACAATAAATATAAAATAGTTTTTGCAAATTTTACATTACTAGAAGTCCTTAATGCATACAATCTTATGTTTTTAGTAAAACTTGTGCACATTGAAGACATTTACATACATATTTTTAAAATTGTTTCTTACAAATTATATTTAACATATATAAGCACATGCAATAAAAAATTATCAATAATTTCATTTATCATTTCTTATTGTTTAAATAAAGAATAAAATGTAAGAAACATACATTTTACATATTTTAAATCTCTAGATTTCGAAACCATATTTTATGATATTGGTTTGAAAGAAATATGAAGAAAGAGAACAAAACGTTAGAAAAATTTCCTTAAAATCATAAAAGTGTACATGAGAGACTGAATACAAATATTTTACTTTATATATAAATTTTCTTTACATTCACTTTAACACTTACAATAGGGCAGTGACGAATTTGTAGACATTTAAAAGAAAATTGATCACATAAAACAATTAAACTAAAACATTTTATTGATTTTTTTTATGGAGCAAAAAAAAAAAACAGATTTTTCTTAGATCTCTAAAAAAATGCACTGGCTTGGATTAGGAAGAAAGACTTTAAAAACGTAATTTTTTAAGACATTTTCAAAGGTTTAGATAATCTTCTAGTGCTGCATCGAATGATAAAAATTTCGTATTCCTTTTAAATCAGCTTATCTGAAATAAATTTTCTTTCTAAGCGTTTTGACATGTTTTGTGCAAAACAAGTTATTTTCTCATAGTGGAAACATACTATTATTTTTCTATTTAGAATCTGTGCTAAAGCTACTTTATTTTGCTTATGAATGCAAAGGCAAATTTTAAAAAAAAAAAATCAAACATTGGCGATGGGTCCATAATTAACTTAGAATCCAAATAAGCCAACATTTTAAGCAAGTCTAATCAAATATGATATTTTAAATATGTACAACCCTACTACAATTTAGTAAAAAAATATGTGTACAAAACACTAAAAAAAAGCTTACCAAAACACACATAAACAGTTTTGCACGAGTCTGTTTACACATTTATGCACACAAGTAAAACATTAAGTTTAATTTTATTTTTCTATTTTACAGACACAATAAGGATTTATAATCTTTATGAAAACATGAAAGTAAAGAAAAGGAAAGCAAAATATTCTCTTTCATTTAAAACAAGTTGGAAAACACAAATACCTGTACACATTTTTCAATAAGTGACAGCTGGTGTATAAAACAAGTGGGAAAATTGTTAGAAATGGCAGTAAAAAAGAAACACATGTTAAAAGAATATAAATGACTAACACATATACATATTACTTGTGTATATATTTGGGCTTTTTACCACACCAATACTGACCTTACTTTTACTTTTCGGAGGAAATATGTAGAGCATTCGTAAACCAACGAGAAAGAGTGTCTTTTTTAAGCTCTTAAGGTTTTTTACTTAAATTTAAAGATATTTTTGGGGTTTTTTTTCGGATGGCATTGTGGTGGAACTAGTGCTGGGAAACTATCGATAGTCTTAAAATATCGAAAATATCGATAGGAAAAATAGCAATATCGATATTATTATATTGAATATACATCTATGAAAACATGTCACAGCAGCTGCAATCACAGTTTTTTGCCGCAATTTAGAACATTACATTATTATCAATGTTAACCAAAGGTTGCAAAAAGTATGTGAAATATTAAGGCAATAAAACTATAAATAAAACGCTTTATTAAATTGAAATTC
Source organism: Pollenia griseotomentosa (assembly GCA_963931875.1). Lineage (NCBI taxonomy): Eukaryota > Metazoa > Arthropoda > Insecta > Diptera > Polleniidae > Pollenia > Pollenia griseotomentosa. The sequence continues at coordinate 94,029,213 of OZ007562.1, forward strand.
AGCACATTCGAAAAAATGATTATTATAATTAATATAAATTATGAAAAAGAAATGATATTCTCGTTTAAACTTTAAGGTTAGTTCTATTTATTTACTAATTCTTTTTTTAATAAAAAATTATGTTTATTATTTTCTTTTCAAATAAGTATTTACATATTTTTTTACCTACATGCCACATATATATGTTGCAAATAGAATCAAGTTGTTAATCGACCTTTTTTTGTTGGTCTATTAAGTTATTAAAATTAATTTTAGTTGTTATAAAAAGTCATACTTTAAAAAAAAGAAAAAAAAAATGTAACTGACACCAGCAAAATATTTTAAAATTTGTCATCTAAAATAATGTGGATTAATACATACATATGTAAAAAAGATTATATTTACATGCACATCGTTAGCTACAATGCAAAAGGGCGTAACTAACAAAAAATTCAAAATCATGTCTGACTGGTTATTATTAGAGTTTTTTTTTTCCCGGACTTTTTCGATTCCCGGGAAAGCGGGAAATTTTTTTAAATTTCCCGCTCCATATAAATAATACAAAGTAAACTTTGTTATTAATTAATGAAAAAAACTTTTATAAAAAAACGTAAGGGAACTTGTTTACAAAGAAAGTAAAAGAATTAATTCAATACTAAAAAATTAATTGAAGATTGAAATAGGAACTTGAATAATTATCACCTCACGCCTTTATTCCTTATTATTATGCATTTATTCAGTATTATTATGCTCTGGATACAAGATAAAAAGATAACATGAACAACAATTTAATTCATAAAACAATAATAAAAACAAAATAAAAATTGAGGTACTCAAGATATGAGATCAAAACTTTAATTAATAAAATAGATATAATACTTTAAAGAAATATATAACATTTTTTAACGGCTTAGGAAATAACTTTCTGACACACTCAAAGCGCTTAGTAAGTCGTCAAAAAGTATATTCCTGATTTTATTTACTAATTATCATGTTTCCAAAAAATTTCGTTCATTTTTTACCGAGGTTGGACAAATAGTTAAAAGTGCACCGTTGTAGCATGCTTCGGATTCACAATCAGAAGCAATTTTTTCTTTTTTATAAACAACGTCTTTATCAGTCAAATGTATGTCAAGGTTGATGCAAAAATAGCATCAACCGGACTGCTTCTTACAAACCTTTTCATTTCAATAGGTCCACTTGTAATCTTTAGGACAATGTGTTTTACTAGTTGTATGTTGTAGTGTCTTACACGAGTTTCCAAAATGTTATTTTATTTCGGTTTCCCCGCACTTCACGGGTATATAAACCAACACAAATTGAAATTGAAAATTTGGGTTTATCACCTAATAAACATATCGCTCCTTCATTGCATCATAGTCATATATCAAAATTTGTAGTAACTTTAGCAAAGTTTTCCTTCATACCTTCTCGTAATATATCTCAAACTAAACCGAAGTTATAGCAAAATATATCTTTAAGTCGGTACATTTTGAAAACTTTAATCGCATTTTGCCAAGATCGTTTGTTTTTGTAGATATGACTATGTTGCAATAAAGAAGCGATATGTTTAGGTATCTCCTATTTTTAAGACTTGTTCATGAACAATGAAACTTTACTGCCTGCATCTTATTTTGAATTATTGTACTTTATTAACTCTTCACTTCACTAAATGTAATAATTATCAACTGTTGCACTGCCCATTCTGCTTTTAGTAGATTTATGGCATCAGGAGACATTGATTTAAATACATGTTCACACTTCTTGCAATTGATCTAATCCACAAGCCATCCACCGATGCTTATTTTTAGAGAATAGAAAACTAAATTTCAAATTATAAATAGCTATTTTCTGAAATTATGAGGAATTTTTTATTTCCTGGGATCCCGCACGAAAAATCCCGGGAAAACGGGAAATAAAATATTTGAAATTCCCGGGACGGAAAATCCCGGGAAAAACCCCTAGTTATTATGAATGCCATTGACAAAATTTTACACTTCTACCATCAAAAATTACGCTTTTATTAACCGTAGAGTACGTACCTTATTTTACGTACGTTGTAACTAATGATCGTCGATTCGACGATGTATTTTTTTTTCTGCCTATAACTCTGGCTTAAAAGCAAATATACTTTTTCAATAAATGTTATTAATCAATATGGCACCTTATAAGTTTATATAAAAAAAAAAATTTATTTTAATTCACATATATAAACGAAATATTTAGTTTTAGAACTTTTTTTATTTTATGTTGCACATATTTTTGGTATCATAAATCATTACCTATAAAATAGTGTTAGGAAAACTGAAAAACTAAAAAAGAGTCAAAACTTAAAAAAGACATTTTTGGCTTTAAAAAATATAAAAAAAAAATTTTCAAATAACAATTTGAGCCAGAGTCACAAAGTTCAACTTTGTGCACTCCGGATAAGGGGTTTTCGCATATATCACAGTTTGATTTTGACATTCGTCATTTTTTCGTATGGGCATGATCTACACATACTTCATTTGTGTTCTTTTTTTATTTTCTCCTAAGCTGGACATTGGTGCCACTATTGTTTGAGGTAACAACATTTGCAATTTTTGCTCACAAAGTTGAAAAATAAAAGTCACGTTAATACTAACCATCGACGATTCGACGAGTACAAAACCAATAAAAGCAAATTCTAGCAACAAAGTTTGAAAAACACAATTACACACAGCAAAACTAACAGCATACAAAATTTAGGAGTGTTAGGCACACCCATTTAAAAGGAAGCGATGCTCGTCGAAACGTCGATCATTAGTACTCTATTTTATAAATGCAAAATTACGTAATAACCCATTTTTTCTAACAATATATAGAGCAATTCCATATGAAAGCGATCACCTTTTGGACGACCCCTCTCCGATTTTAAAATAAATAGTCTCAATCGATTGCCCAGCAAAAAATAATGTACCTACATATTTTTTTTATTTTTTATAGTGACTGGTTTAGTGGTGGTGTACACCACTGTCATGTGACAAAATTGAAGAATTCTTCACAAGGGACCTCATTGAAAGTTGTTTAAAAAAAAAACTACTAAAGCGATCGCAACGAGTGATAGCTCGTTGGAAAGGTATTAATTGAAAAATAAAATTTTCCTAATTTTTCTTACAAATTTACCTTTAAATTTTCCCATGAAAATTAAATTTTCCGATTTTCCACAGAAGCTCCTAAATTTTCCGGCTAATTTTTTTTTTTTTTTGGATTCCTCATAATTTTTGCTTTAAGAATCAGCAATAAAAAAATGGGCCCCGACTCCTTGTTTGGACAGGAGAAGAGCATTTAAGAGACCACCTTATTAAAAATACATTTTAAAAATTATTTTACAGTTAAAAATACATTTATGAAGAAAAAATCTTTCTTATTTTGCTGCTTATACTTAATTACAATATTTATTAAAAATTTCAATTGTCTTGGCATCATTATAAAATTAACCTTTATGTGCTCGGGATCGAAAACTTACGTGGGCGGTCGGAAGACTACATTTGTAGTAACATTATTTTTGCACTACTTTATCCTTATAAAAAAGAACAAAATGGTTGTATTTATTTTATTGTATTTATATTTTATTTATGTAGGTACATGTAGATATAGAAAAACTTGAACAAAGCAATTTTAAACATTTAAGTTTTATTTATAGAGCAGCATTTTCCAAATACGTAAGTTGTGGAATGTGCATCGCACACCGGTTTCTTACACCAACTGCATATCTTTCGTGTGTTTTTGCGATTTCCAATTTCACATACCTGACATCGTACAGGATGTTTTGACAGCTTATCCTCAGATGTATCGGGAAATTGATTAGTAGCTGAAGCGGAAGAAGTTGAATTGGGCGAGTGCCCTAGCGCCATTTCGATAGCGAGGCGTGTTGGAATGTAGCCTATTACCCTTGGAATTTTTGACCGTTCTATAATTGCTGGCATAAACATCTGTTTTGCCAAACTTCTCAAGAACTTTCTGATTTTCTGATATTTTCATAGTTTTAGCAGGAACCGAATCAGTACTTGAGTTTAAATTTTCAGACGGTGTGTAATCATCCATTGAGTCATCATCGAAATCTCGTGCATCTTCTTCCTCTTCATCAATCTCCATCATAAGCTTTTGAATATGTTTTGAAAGCTCTTCGTGTGTTAGCCTTCATAGAAATTTTTCACATATTTACAAACCGCATATACACATATATATATAGAGAAAAAGCTAAAAAATACTTACCGCTTAGCAATACGATGTGGACGCTTTGAAGAATTTCCAGACATTTTTATCGTGAAATTTTCTATTTCAGTTTTTTATCACAACTTATATCAAAATACGCACGTGTGATTCACTTGACTAGCAACACTTTACTAATTACAAAGAATAAAAAAACAAAACAATATAAAATCATAAAAGTAACGTACACATTGTCTTTGCTCTATTGTTTTTGATGAAATGTTATTACTTTGATGCGCTATCAGCATACAAGTAATGCAAAGAATTCTTTTTTTTAGCAAAAATAAAACAAACAAAAAATGTGTGCTAATGTAATAAGCAACAAATAAAGCTTATTTGCATACAAACCAAATAGTTACTACAAATGTAGACTACCGGCCACGAGATGATCATTTTAAAAAATATCCCTTTAGCACCTACGAAATAATTTTTTTTACATCATTAACGTTTAAATCTGCTTAAAACAAGATTTTAGGAAGCTACCAAAAACCTCAAATTGTTTTACTGACGTTTTTAATTTTTATTTGCTAATCTATTCAAAATTACTACAAATGTAGACTTCCGAGCACATAAAGGTTAAAGTAACTTTAAATTTAGCACGTCGGCAGACGAAGAGTACCGCTTTACATTCATTGACATATCAGAAATATTTGGTATGAAGCAATGAAACTTTTGCGTTCCAGTTATAGTTTTGACATTATTATATCTGTTTTGAATTCGTCGCTCCATGGCATCGTGTTCTTTTTGAGTGCATAAAACTGTGTTGATGGCAATTTCCTTGCTTTGAATCCACGAAAACAAATGTTGTACATTTAAGATCTGGTCAGTATATGGGCTTTGCAAAATTGCCTTAGTCGCCATGCGTTTTAGGGTTCCCCCTAACGCATCGCATGGGCCCTTACCGTGGGACGTCGCGAAAAAGTGCCACTCGACCTTGCAGTTTTGTTCTTCTTCAATTATGCAAAGATTGTAAAAATTTTTTTTATTCTTGTACTGAGAAGCCGCGCCGTCTCACAGTGGTCCAAATGCTTAACCTAGCCGGAAGAAAGTCATAACTCGCTTTTGAAAAGCCGCATTGACATGAAACTTTGCACGTTCATAGATTTTATCAATAAAAACACTCACTAAAAAAATGGGCGCAATCGGTGAAATGGGCGTGGCAAATTTTTTGTTAAAAAATAAAAACAAATAATATACCTGTATTTTTGTAAAACATTATTTATTTATTTATCTAAAATTTTTGTATCACAAATTGTAATCTACAATAGCTATCCGTTTCATTATTCTGAAGCCCGATCTTATCAAAAACATGTGATACAACAGCATTAAGTTTTTTATTTTGTTGTTTTTCACTATACCAAGCATCAAATAGTTCCCTCTTAGTAATGGACATTTTAAACTGTAAACCAAATAAAAAGCATATAGGCAAAAACTGGCAGCTAAATTTGAAAACATTGACAAGCTACCATTATACAGATTACAAAACCACAAATAATAGAATTAAAGTCTTATAAATTCCCATTTAAAACTCTAGTTGAATTTGGACATTGAACAAAATGTTAACATATAAGACACACACGTACAAAACTGCATTCTTTTTCTAAAGAAAACATTTTATTTGAAATATAAAAATAGTAAAATTTGTTCCTACCTTTGTTAAATTAATTTCAGCAAAAAAATAATTTAAAAACTTTTTTCTTATTTTTTCACGACAACTTTAATTTCGGTACTAAATATCAACTGAGCTATAATAGAAAAACAAAACAGCAATTACGTGTGTTTAAAACAAGAAAGCAAACCTGAAACAGAAGTTAAATAAATAAAAAATGTACCGTTATGCACTGTGGGCACTTGTCAACTTATTATCAAACAAAATATTTAGTTTCGAAATAGTAAAAAAATTACTTTCTTCCGGCTAGATGGAGAATTTGGACCACTGTGCGTCTGAGAAAAACGTTACTTTGTCGATTGCATCGAATTTTGATCTTAAGAATTCAAACAGTTTCATTTGAAATTAATAAACGGACACATAATTATGAGCTAAACTCTCCGCGACAACAACAAGGCTTACGGTCTGTAGTTCGTTATCTTCGTTTTTGAAATAAATGCAAAAAGGATGCACCGTGCACTGGTCGTTTGCCCAGTGATAAGCCTGAATTTCATCCTGAACGAGAAAAGTGTAATTCTCGGCAAAGTCGCTTATCACAATGAATTCATTTTGGGCTAATTTCTCCTTACTTTCCTTTAGAAATTTCGATTGCATCTCGGATATGAAATAGTGCGCCTTCAGTTCATCCAACTTGAATCCGAATTCCTCGATGAATTCCGGAATCTGCTTTACCACGGTCTCAAGGGAACATCTGCCGCTGCTAATTATCCACTGTTTGAAATGCACCTCCTGAATTAACAGCTGTTCAAACTTTTCCGCCAAATATTGCTCTAGCTCGTCAATCTTCGGACAATTGTCGCATTTGGACAGATGACAATTTTCCGTGGGGTATGCGCACAACGACTTCGACAGGAGGTCCCTATTTGTTTCAATTTCACCGTGAAATACTTTCAATTTCTTGGATGGAAAGAAAATTAATTTGATGTTTTGATGAAACATGCAAACGCAGACTGAATGCGTTCCGTGCCTGTCTAATGCCAGCACGCATTCTTTTGGTCGTAGGATGGCAAACTTAGAAAATCCCACTTTTTCTGCTGGGTATTTCTCATTGAACTGATGGTATGCTTCGGATAGATTACATAATAATAATCTGCGCTGCTTGTGTACTTTTTCTCCATCTTCACGTGTGATAACATAGTCACGTGTACCTGGGCAGGTGCGGCTGTTGTCATCATTGCAGTAAAAATCTTGAATCAATTTCACCGTTGCTTCGCTGAGGGTCCTTGAGCCAAATTTCTTGGTGGGAGTCGCCAATATGCCCTTCTGTCGAACTAATTCTTTGCTTCTTCTCGCGATGTAAAAAGATGTGTAATGAAAAACAATTTGACGGTCTTGTTCCGTTTATTGATCAAAATTAATTGATCATTCTTTATTGAAAATTAAAGTCTTATATACTAACATTGAGAATTTCTAGACGTACATACTTAAAATTAATTTACATTGTATCAGGCAGAGCAGTTTGAGTCATTCCCAATTAATAATGTGTAATTGTTTTAGTAGTGTATTGTGGAGTTAGGAATTTGCTAATTCAGCATAACAAAAAATGTTCATTGAACTATGGTTGTCAACATGGGCAAGCGAACGTTGACTGTTGTTTATTTAAAAAAATATAGAATTACTCAAAAGAATTTATGATTGTGACAACGTTCAGCACTTTAGTTTTGTTACTGACCTGACTTAATATTTGTTTACTTTGAAAGAATGTATTCATAATAAGTTTTGTTTATCAGTAAAAAAAAATGTATAATATAATTAAATGTATGGATACACTACATACACTACACCCCCAATCTTTCAGTTAAAATTTTACAATTTTGTTTGAAATTTTAAAATTTTAATTTTATGTGTATTTAATGTGCTGTCTGCGTGGTACAATACTTATATGTTTTATTAAAAATTTTTGTTTATTCATAATGTAAAGTTGTTGTATGTATATAAAATGTTTGTGTTTTTTTTTTTTTTAATTCTTATTATTATTTTTTTGTTTTATTTAGTATTACAAATATTTTTTATGTTATATATTTTTTTAATAAATTTTTATGTACAATTTTGGTTTTTCCATTAATTCTTACTTCTACATTTACATTATCTATATTTATTATTTCATAAGGACCCTGGTTATCTAAATGGAAAATTAAGTTTCTTATCATGTAAGCAGTGGGTGCTATTGCTGCATTAAAATTTTGGCGGTATTTTCTTTTTATTGTAAATATTGATCGTTCGGAAACATAACAATATTGAAAAAATTGCTTAAGTTTATATGCATTCCGTATGATGTCATTAATATAAAAAGTTATAAGCATTTTCAATCAGTCAGTCGACATTGTCTTTTCCTGTATATTTTTAATTTTTTTTACAATAATAATCAACTTTAGAATACGGCACAAAACTGCTGTGGCTCAAGTAACAATGAAAATATCTTTGGTTATTAAGTCTCCAAATCATGTATTAATTGTAATATTAAAACCAATTTCAAGTATAAAGCTAATCCTTAAAACCAAAATTGTATTAGATTTTTTGTGCTATAGTTGTTTTGTAGTAAAAGGTGGAGAGCGTGTACTCCACCTATTATGTTATAAGGTATAACACATTCTTAGCAAGTGCTTTTACTCATTACTAAAAGAAAAAATTTTAATAAATGTGTTAAAATAAATAATTATTTTAAACAGCAAAAAAATGTTAAGTCTCTTATTTAAATGTATTCATAAAAAGATTTTCTGAAAATCATTGATGTACAAACATTTTTCGCATTATGAACATTCATTCAACCATTTCTCTCCACTTAAAGACCAGCTGACGAGGGTTTCTATGTGGAAAAAATTTCCCAACCCTTCCTGGTAATATATTTTTGTGGTTCCTGGGAATTTAGTGTCGGGAAATTTCGGAAATAAATTATAAGACTCTGTATTAAATGTAAGCAACTAAGTCAAACAATATAAAAACTTCTACTTAAATCACAAATTGGATACATAAAAACAAAAGTGTTTTGCTATTATTGATACGGTGACCATCCGTTCTGTATTATACAGAACAGTTCTGTATTTTAAATCTGGTGACCATCCGTTCTGTATTATACAGAACAGTTCTGTATTTTAAATCTGGAATTTAAAATGTCCAGATAATTGGAAACCCTTAAAACAACACTCTAGTTAACATTAAAATTTCGTAATTATTATCATCTTATTTCTTTATACGATACATAAAATGTAGAATATTTTCACTTGGCTACAAATGAAGTTATTGTTATTGTAAATACAACAAGTGTATAAGTACAAAAGTAATATGCAGCGCTTAAGCAAACAATAATTATAAAATTAATTTTATGCTGGAAATCACTCTTGCACACATCACTTATATAACAATTATACTTTCATATTAATAAATACTCGTACCCGAAATTCACAAGAGGCAACTGCAATGTACGGATTTAATAATTTCTGTTCTTACTTACATATGAATTTAAAAAATATGAAAACAGTTTAAATCATAATTAAAATCGGAAATGTCAGTCAGATGTTACTGGAAGTGCATAAGATGTAAACAATTTAAGATTGAAACTAAGTGGCCGGATTTGAAATTGTCTAACAAAATACAATTTTCTTACGAATGTTTGTTTAAAATTTAAACTATTTATCAAGTCATCGAATGTAACTCCTTCTCGCGTGGAATTTCTCCAAGTACTTATGCTACAAGGAATTGCTGATGCAAATTATTTATTTATTTATTTATTTCATTGACTGTCCTATGCTACAATATTACATCTTATAATTACAGCATAGGATTTTATAAAGATAAACAGGTTAATTTGTTAATAAGAGTTAACTTAAACAATTATAATAAATAATAATATCTAATTTAAGCATTAAACATTTTACATTTTAACAAAAAATTTTAAATTTATTATCATAAAAATAATTTAAAAAGTAATTGAAAAATTTTAAATCATAAAAACAAAATCATAAACACTTAATCATTAAAATTTAAGAAGTTAAGTGTTTAGTTTTAGAACTTTAATTTTAAATTTTGATGCGTTGCTGTATAGCTGGATGTAATATGTTAGTTCGTTCCAAAGGCGTATGGCATTGATAAAAAATTGCCATTCAGATACAAGCGTTCTATATCTAATGGCGATAATTATTTTACCCCTACTGGATCTGCCAAATCTAAGTAAGTCATGTAGATACTTTGGTGTTTTCTCATAGACAATCTTGTGCAAACACAAAAGAGTTCGTAGTTAAAGGAGGTTTTCAAAATAGATTCCAAAAAGTTTTGTGTTAAACATGGAGACAGAGCCATATCCTCTAATACCAAAAACATGTCTCACAATATTTCTTTAGATGGATTTTAGTTTACGCTTGCTAACAGCATCGCAATTTGAGAAAATTTCACACCCATAGAGCAAAGATGGTATTAAATAAGCTTTAGCAAGAAGCATTCTAATATTTAAAGGGGTGCAATGTTGAGTGGCCCAGAGTGCTCTTAACATTCCATATGTTCGTCCCACAGCACTGTTTACACATACAAAACTAATAAAATAACACACTTGCAGCTATTTTATTTTAAATTCCCAGCGGAAAAAGAAGGAGTACAGAGGCCTTCTAGAATGAATCCGATGTCTTCTTTGAGGCATTTTTTAGCAGTTAGATAAGAATGGTAATTGAATCAAAAAATTTTTAAGTTGGCCTTTAATAAGGCCTGAAGTAAGAAAGTCTTATGAGTTTTCCCGCAGGGTTGTGCTGTCGGCGTTGCCATAGTGGAATTTTTCGTACCAAATTTGCATAAATATTTTGTTAAATTTTCTCTTAGACTTTATTTTGCTTCGGCATAATTTTAATATACGTATTTGATCAGAGCATGTGTTTCAAAAGTTTTAGTTTTTACTTTTTTTTTTATAAATTTCATGCAAATATATTGATTTAATATATTACTAGCTTAACCCAGTGCGCTTCGCTTTCCTCATTAAAATAAGATTTGTAACTTTTTTCAATACAGATCGCGTGTATTGTTAATGAAGTACCTGGGTTTCAGAACTCTTACTGTTACCACTCGCCAGTTGCAATGAAATCGATATGTTATTTGTATTGAAGTTGTCTCGCCTATGACTACAATATATTACAGGTATTGTTCATTTATAACCAAGCTATTTACTCCAAATTGTAGCTGTGGCCATTCTCTAGATATACAGAAATCTTGATCCATACCGACTTCTTCCATCCCGCACATTTCAGATTGTTGTCTGAGTATTGATAACCATTCTAATTGGCATCAAAATTGGAAAATTTTAGACTTACCGTTCTTCAAATATACGGGATTCTATTTTGTGCCACGCTCACTTATCTAACCGTGCCCACTTTTTGACTAACGTTGCGTATTGATCATGAAGCTATTTGTATCAACTTTGGAAACTTTATCTATTACCATTCTCTAGATATACAGAAATCTCTTTTGCCTTTGTATGTGAGGTACCACGCCAACTTATCCACTCCAAACTCTTTTTTGGCAGATGTTGTGTATCGATAGCCCAAAATACCCCAATTATCAAATTTGGACAGTTTTTCTCTTACCGTTCATAAGATAAAAAAATCTATGGTATGCCACGCCCACATGTTCAACCCCACCAAAATCTTGTCGGATGTTGTGTGTTGCCTACCAAAATGCTTTTTCTTAATTTGGAAACCTTTGCTCTTACCGTTCTCCAGATATACAAAAATCTAGAATGTCTTTGTATGGGAGGTACCACGCCAACGTCTCCAATCCCGCCCACAGTTTGTCGGATGTTGTTTATTAGTAACAAATATTCTTGTACCTATTTTGGAAACTTTGGCTCTTGTGTATTGATAACTGAGTTATTTGTACCATATTTGGAAAATTTTCTCTTACCGTTCTCTAGATAAAAGGAAATCTATTTAATGTCATGCCCACTTATTCAATCCCGCCCAGATTTTGTCAAATATGGTGTATTGATAACCATTATGCTTCAACAAAATTTGGGAACTTTAAGTCTTTCCGATCTCTGTAAAAGTAAAAGTTTCACTAAGATCGGTGCAGCGGTTTAGGCGGCTATAAGGTTAAACAAACAAATAAACATACATACATTAATTTATATATATATAGATAGAATTGTGAGGAATTTAAAAAAAAGACTTTCAGCCATATTCATAAAAAGTTCTTATTTTAAGCTTATAGTATGTTATAACTATTAAACGCTTTTTGTCTTATAAACCTCTTATAAGAATTTGTATTCATAAACGTACAATAACAGCTTTTTTACTATTAACTGTTTGCAGCGATTTTCTGTTTAAGTATGGCAACTTTCTTGATATTTGGCTGCCATTTTATTGTTAGTGATGCACGAAACTTCTATTCGGTTTACATGATATTCTATATATAAATTTTTTTTATAATTTTTTTTTAATTGTAGACCTTCAAAATTATTCTTATAAAATAAAACTACATATTATTTTAGTTTCTGAACAAAATGTTTCCGAAAGGTATCATAAAAACTTTTGTTTGAACCTTTTTTAAATAAACGATAAGAAAGTAATCGAATAAAAAGTTGGTTTACTTTTTATTAACATCACTATTATTATGTTTTGTTTATTTTATTTTTTATATTTTTGAACAATAATGTGTTGTTTTAAACAAAAAAAAACAACTATTTGCAATAATTTAATAAATAATTAAAGAGAATACCTATCTGCATTTGCCCCTGAACATATTCATTTAAATCATATAATTTTTTTTTAAATAATTATCAATATAACTTAAAATTGGCTCTCTAAAATAAAAAAATAATAGTGAAATGTATTTAACATGTCCGTTTAAATAAATAAAACATTTTTGTCATTATTTTTCAACATATTTCACAAAAATAATATCATAAAATGCAATCACCTTTTAAAATGTCATTTTATTTTTGGTTTAAAGAAGGGCAAATCCAACAATAAATTTTCTTACTTTATGAATGGTTTATTAAAGGTTCAATAGACTATTTTTCGTTATGAATACAACTTTAGCAATTTTTGCTTGAAAACGGTCAATAAATCATCAATAAGTTTTTATGAATACGGCTGTTTGTTAATAAAACATTGTACGCAATGTCAACACTGATTTATACAGGCAAATTAATTAGCATTAGAAGGACAACTGCATGTAAAATTGTATACTGCAGGGTTGTATTTTATGTCGTTAAACATGTAAATGTCATATTAATTTTTGTGAATCCCCGCGTACTGAAATAACATTATCGTATTAAAAATTTTTAGTTCGCGGTGGTAGTTTAAGTGTAAACTATGAACTGTGAAAAAGTGCAAAATGAAAACAACCCAGGAAAAACTTTTTGATTTTTAGTAATAGGTGGTAGTTATTTCGTACGTTACCTGGTAAGTAGTTGTCATTACAATTGACATAATTTTGAAAACTTTAATAAGTACTTACTAGTAATGACCACAACAACTACTTATTACTTCTATTATTTTCACTACTGAATATTTGCTTACTAATAATCAGCTCAGTAACTACTTATTACTTGTGTTGTTTTCAGTACTGAATATTTACTTACTGGTAACGCACTCAATAATTACTTATTAGGTCTATTAACTAGTGATTTTTTGGCTTCTAGTAAGTACAATTCAGCTAACTCGTTGTTAAATAATAACTAGATATTTTTTGACTTCTAGTATGTGTATTGTAAGTACTGAATTCTGTGGACACCTCGAACAAAAATAAGTAGTTTTTCAGCCGAAAAATAAGTAGTGTTTATTTTCTCCAACATTATTTGCTAACTTACTTGGTAAGTAAAGTTTTTGCTGGGAAATAAAGAAAAAATCCAAGAAAAAAAACTTTGAAACAAATTGAAATTTAAAAATATTTAACAAAATACAACAAATTAAAAAAAAAACTTTACGCAACAACAAATCAAAAAAAAAAAAAAAAAAAAAATAAATAAAAAAAGATAACAATGAAGAAAAGACATCTTCAAAATTGTCTTTTGGAAGAAAAAAGGCGTATTTAGTCCAACACAAGTTAGAGTGTTATATTCGGCTGTGCCGAATCTTTGATTCCCTCCACCGACAGTTTGAATATTACAGGAGCAATGTATTATTAATTTATGTATTATTAATTTATCTTTATAAAAACAGACATCAGCATTAAAATTGTTTGCGGCTTAGACCTATATAAAATTATTGACCGACAATCTTGAGTAAAATATCTTGATTCGTGAGAGTTTAAGCCGAACTTAAATGATTTTCAGGAGGGGGATTTATATTGGAGCCATGGTAAGTTATGAACCAATCATCCCAAAATTCCGCAGAGGTATTTTGGTATTAAAAAACATAAATTTCAATACAATGGTGAAATTAGTTTTAGCGTTTACAGTGAATTTCACAAAATTGCATGACATTTTTTCTGGCCATATAAAACTAATTTAGAAGAAATTTTACCACAATAAATATTTCTGCTACGATTTTACTCGTATTTAATTTACCAGAGTGGGCTTTATATGAGGCCTATAGTAAATTATAAACCGATCATCACGAAATTTTTTAGTGCTATTTCTACTCCTATAAAACTGTGAATTATTCAACTTTATTCTGATACCACTATCAATAACGGTTTTAGGCGTAACTCCATGTAAAATATGTATAGATTTTGTTTGATTTCAGCAATACACGAATTTGTAGTATATTTTTTTTAAATTTAATTCCATTCCCCTTTCGAGCAAGTGGCAATACGTGTTCAATAGGCAGATGGCCACACATCGTTGTAAGTCTTTTTTAAATATTAATTTATTTTTGGAAACGGTGTAGTGATAGATATTTTTACTTTTTAAAGCGACTTATTGCATTACGCTCTATTAAAGGAAAATGTTAAAGTGCTTGGCCCCGCAGCATACATTTAAAATATACTCATACATTGTTGGTTAGTGTAATCTTAATTATATGTAATTTTTCGGTTGGGTGGGCTACTTCAGCTAGCGTCTATGCCACACATTTACTATCATTACTACATTTTCATTATCGTCGCCATAAACACCAACACAATCAACATTGTCATCGTCAAAACAAGCAATTTTTGGTTGATTTTTCTCCAACTTGTCCTTTTTTGAGGAAAGCCATTTTTTCACATACAAAATACATAATTTAGTTGCTCTTATGCATGCATCCAAAACAAAATCACAATTTTTTTGCTTTGTTGTAGTTGGCGTTATATTTCGAAAATAAACGTTCACTAGCAACCATCCACACTTTACTTCCTCTGACTGGTAAATGGCATCGTTTTTTGTTAATGCTCAAAACGAATGCGGGTGTGCATGTGAAGGCTTACAGGGTACAGTGGGAGACGTAAACAAAAATGAAAACCAATTAAGGGTTTGTTAACGGTTAGAATAAAATCTTAGATGGAAAATTTGGAATTGTAGTGAAGCTTAAATTTTGGATTTGGGGTCTATAGACCCATCTAGAAAGTACCCTTCAGTATGATAGGAAATTAAAAACGATCCAGAATTCTTAATTTTAGCAAGATTTAAATTTCAGCATTGTGGTAGTATGACGATGCTAGATGGAAAATAAAAAAATTTCGATATGATGGCGAAGATTACGTCCAGCACACGTACAGGAGTGAGTTCGCCTGCTGGACAAGCGTTTGACAAATGTATTTGACCCTAAAATCACACACACTGCAGTGTACAATGGTTGCACTTGTATAAAGTAAAGCGACAAAAATAGTTAAAATAAAGATATCATCTTGAAATTTACAAAGTATATTACTGACAATATAAAAACGATACTCTGATAAAATGGGCTTGGTCACTTGCTCCAAAAATCTATTTTTTACATAACATTGCTTCTAAAACATTGATAATACTCATGACTTATAACCAGAGCTACCATCAAATCCCCATTTTCCTATCCAAAACAAGTTTTTTTACATTAAAATGGGATACGTCATTCCATACTTCACATTGTAGATCTAAAATACGTGCAGCTGTCAATAAAATTTTAAGTAAATCTACTTCATCCTGAGATTCTCCCACGACGACATTTAGTTCTGAACAAATTTGTGTTGGTTCTGAATACACACCAAGTAAGGCATCAGCTGCAGTCGGATCAGTTTCTCCCAACTTTTCTATTCTACATTGTTTTGTCGTATTTTTGTCATATAGGCGCAACTACTCTGGCGGTGGGGGAGATAATGCCATACCGAAGATATTTTTCAATTTTCACAACTCTTTGCTAAAATGGTCCCAGTGTTAGATATTATGAGAAACATTTACACAAAAACTCATTCATTATGCGAACCTCTAGTACTGCCATCAGCCACAGCAACAGAAAAAGACGTTGCGACTATTTTTAAATTTTTTTCTTTTCTTTTTTCATTGTTGTTAAATTATGTTCAATTGTGGCATTTTGCCAAAAGCAACATTAACAGTTGCATGTTTTGTTTTCTTTTTTGTTTTTGGTAAAAGAGCTATAAGAAAAAAACCCGCCTTCCTCCAAAAGAGTCACAACAACATCAGCAATATTGAATGGAATATTTTCAGTTGTAAAGTACGAGCGAAGTGAAGTGAGTCATGTTCTTAAGTGAATAATTTTTGGATTAAAGCCAATTTGTACTTTCTTTTCCTTAAAAATGGTATAAAAATATCGAGGATAATGTAAAGCATAATTTAAAATATCTGTTTTTTGTTTGTTTAAAGAATTTCGTACTTTGTATTTATTTGTTAGCCAAGTATTTTACTAAAATACATGTGATAGCGTTAACCCCTAATTGTCCAAATCTCTTAAATAAAGAAGTTGTTCATAGCTCTCATACAAAAACATCACCTGGAAAACACTGATCCTCGCATAAAAAAACTCTTTTTAAAGGCAATTAGCAGCAATGTTCCACCGTCTTCCAAAAATCCCATTTTACTCGGTTGCTGACATTCTCAATCAGACTAGGTCCTTTTCATATCACTGTAAGAGAGACACTAAGGGGACAAAATAAATTATAATAAATAAATTTTTATTGGAAAATAAATCGAAGTGAGAACAGATTTATGTTATTTTTGCTATAGCTCTTATAGTTTTCAAGAAAAACGCGCTTAAAGTTTTTCATATCAAAATCATAAAAAAAACGAATTTTTATTGGTATATAGAAGTGATAATAGATTTTCGTTATTTTTGCTCTAGCTCTTAAAGTTTTCCAGAAAAAAGCATTTAAAGTTGTTCATACAAAAATCTTCAGAAAGTCCAATTTTTATTGGTTAATAGAAGTGATCACAAATTTTCGCTATTTTTGCTCTAGCTCTAATAGATTTCAAGAAAATTGTAAAGTTTTTCAGATAAAAATATTAAAAATTTTTTATTTTTGTTCTAGCTGTTATAGTTTTTAAGAAAAACGCATTTAAAGTTCTTAAATCAATACGCTAAAAAACACAAAACGATGAAATGTTTGTTTTTTTACAGAGCTTTTTTAACCCTTTGAGGACCAGACTTTTTTGCCGAAGCGATTTTTTATTTTTTCTTATTTTCATAATATATGGCCCAATAATAGTTACGTCAAAAAATAAGCCCCTTTGGTCCTCTTCTTGTCCTTCATGGCGTTATGTCCCTTGAACTTCACCATATGGTCGTCAATTGATAGAAATGCTGGGTAGTTTTACTAGACTCATACGTACGTTAGACCCGGATTTCTTCGAATAATTAATGAATAAAAACAAACAAGCCATCAACGCCAAAAAAACTTTGAACTTAAAACAATAACAGACAAGAAGCGTTTTGTTCAATTGACTTTCATCATTAACAGTCAAAAACAAATATGCACAAAAAAAAGATGATGAAAACAAAAAGAATATTAAGATTATATTTTTAAATTTTTTTTCGTTTCAACCCACAGGCAAACATATTTGAGGAAAATGTGGGCAGGTTCGAATTTGCACATACTTCCCCCATATATTTTTTGAAAGGTAAGAGGGCCCCCAAAATATACCCGAGTTTTAGCCAGGTGCTCCCTTCGCTCTCCCCACATCACCCCTTGAAGTAAGGCGACATTTTGGCCAACTTTGAGGCTTCCTAACGGGAAAATGTGGCCAGATAGGCCCCTACCACATTTCTGTTGCCCCAACCCTCCGCTATAAATCCGTTTTGAACATATTCACTCTATCTCTTACGTGAACAATTATATGATGCAAAATCCCCTGGGCAAGTAGGTTTTCCTATGGTCGTTAAAGGCTTAAGGAAAAGTGTAACCATTTTTTTTAAAAATAATAACGTGCTTTTTAGTTGTGCTTTAAAAAATTTTGACAAAACATATTTTTTTATTCTTGATGAGCACTGTAAATTCTGTAAGTCAAAAACAAAAAAATAAGGACGGTCTGGCAAGCCTAGGTTGAGGGTTTCCTAAGTCGGCCATAGTTCCTATTTAAAAGTAAGTGCCGAGAAATAGGTTATGAAGTGTAACAATTTCTTTATAGATATCTTAACTGATAAAACCGTTCCATTTATATGCAATTATACCAAACACTTTTTTTGTCATGCAATTTTTCGTAAAGAATTTTGGTTTTTACATCATTTTAACTTGTTGTAAGAGTTCAATACTCAAAGCAGAGATATCTTAAAATTGTGTAAGATATTTGTATTCTAATTCTTGGTAACAGGTATCTAAGATTTGTCGAGATTCGTGAATAGCAAACTTATTTGTTCGTACCGAATAACCAGAAAAAATTATTTAAAAATTTTACATTTTCATTAATTCTGATTTAACAAAACGAGACCAGTATACGGCATTATAATAAACCCACTATTAGCTTCTTCTGAAAAAAATGGATTCCATTAAAAAACGTTCTACAGGAAATCAAGTCTCTTTTGTTAACATTTTTCGTCATTATCATTTAATATAAATTTAAGAAGGGCGCAAAGAAACTGTTTTGCTTCATCCTTAATCTCCTTTGATTCTCTTGATAAGCAGTTTGTATAAGATATTTTATTGCTCAAAAAAAAAAGAAAAAAAAAAATAACAATACAGGTTATTTCATTTTTCTCATAATGGTTTTCGTTGGTAAAGTGCACAAATTGTATAGCAAATACTTGAAGTGTTAAAGTTTGTGCCATGTTTTTAGCGTTACTTCTTACTTACATCTTGATTCTTTCTTATTCATATTTTAATATGCCCTTTATTTGTATATGTATCTTACCTTTACTTTACACTAGTACTTGGGCTCATCACCATCCGCATCATCGTCGTTCACTATTATCATTTGATGTGGCACCTTAAGCATTTCTATGAATTCCTTACGTGTGCTTGACAAGTTCATTAAATTGCTTTTAAAGAGTGGTTTTAATTTTCAAGACAGTTCTATATTTTTTTGCATTTAAAATGGCTTTGCAATAACTTTTTTCCCTTTTTTTATTTATCTTTTCTATATTTTTTCCCTTGCGAAATGTTTACGAAAGACTTTTAATACTAGTTTTTGCCAGGTATAATTTTTCTTGCCAGACCATATTTGACTTTCATATGCAATATCCTTTTTTGTAGCACAAGTTTTAAGAAACGAAGGTTATGAATTATACAAGTAAGTTATCCTGAATCAAATAAATTAAATTTGGGATCACATTTGGGGCACAAAATCCCTCTCACAAGAAAAAGTTTGCTAAGTGCACCTCATGTTCTGGCTGGACCACAGGTACCTTTAAAATACATTACAGGACCAAAATACCAACTTGCAATCCTAGCATGTACAAACGGTACCGTACCCGTCAAGCTCAACTTGAAACCGTCCGTTATGCGTTATTTGTAAAACCACAATCAAAGCTCAGAGAAAAACTCGTTTTGCTGCGCTAACTGCAGCAAAGCTTTATGCCTTCAATATGGCAGAGAGACAAAAACGTATATTTGCAATGATTGCTTAACATAATCATTTCAATATTTAACAATGAATTATATTAAATTACCACAAAATAAGTACAACTTTAGCTTATTTTACTTATTTAGCTGGGGTCTTCAATCGTGGGCTGGCCAGACCATGTGGTGCACTTAGTGGTACTAAGATTATAAAGGGTGGTTAAATTTAAAGGGCCGATGTTGATTTTGAATAAAACACAAATTGTTTAGGAAATTATTGTAATTTCTTTTTATTATGATAATATTGGCATAGTTCAATTATGTTTGGAACAAAATATCGGCCAAATGGCCGCCGCGACTTCAGCGGCACACCTCCATCCGATAGTCCAAATTTTCGATGACGCTGAGGCATAACTGAGGTTCTATGCCGTTAATGTGCCGAATTATCTCTAACTTTAGCTCTTGAATTGTTGCTGGCTTATCAAGGTACACCTTTTCTTTCAAATAAACCCAAAGAAAGAAGTCCAACGGTGTCAAATCACATGATATTGGCCGCCAATTGACATCGCCACCACGTGAGATAACACGGCCATTAAATTTGTCGCACAAAAGAGCCATTGTTGTTTTTAGCTGTATAGCAAGTGGCACCGTCCTGTTAAAACCACATATCGTCCACATCCATATCTTCCAACTCGGGTCATAAAAAGTTCGTTATCATCTCACGATAGAGAATCCCAGTCACAGTAACTGCCTGGCCGGCCTCATTTTGTAAAAAATACGTCCCGATGATGCCGCCAGTCCATAAACCGCACCAAACAGTCACTCTTTGTGGGTGCATTGGTTTTCCGACTATCACTCTTGGATTATACTGGTTCACAAATTTTTAACTTTTTGCCATAAATCGGGGCATTCACGAATATGGCATTCATTTATTTTTCTCAAGACGCGTTTTCGAGATATTCGCGAAAATCTTGTTTTTCTGCAGTCGTCTTAGGTATTTCGAAAAATCTCGAGAACTGTTCAACTGAATTGTACAAGATTTAACATTTTGCATAGATATATCGTTTTTCTTGATTTTTTATGTTTTTTTCAAAATTAACCATTTTAATTCGCTCCATTAATGCCCGTAATTTCTACAAATAGATATCTAGCTGTGTCTAATCTATGGTGTAACGAATTTTTCATAATTTCAACACGTATGTTTTACCTACTGGTAAAACTGTAGTGTATTTTACACCATCGATTCTTGACAGTTAATTCAAAAAATTAATAAAAATACACATGTTGCCATATTTTAGAAGAAAATTAAAAGGAAAAAACACGTAGGCAAAATAAACGTTGAAATTACTAAAATATTTTTACCGGATAGGTAAAGATAACTTTTAGGTACGAACACGACCAGATATCTGTTTGTAGAAATTACGGGCATAAGGCAATAAAAAAAAACATCCGAATTTGAATTTTCATAAACATTTTTTTAAGAATACTACTATTACACTGCGGAACAGTAAGTTTGCGGTCTGGAATTTGATTGAAAATTTTTACTAATTTGAGGTCGCTGATTTCAAATCTTATCTCCATTTTTCTCTATCAGTTCTAGTTTTTGAGATATACCGTTGTGTTCAAAATTAAGGCACTACTACATATATTGGAATAACTTAAAAACGGTTGACCATATTCAGTTATATTTCAGTTATAGCATATTCGATATGCATTTTGATTTGAACGCCCATTTTCATAATAAGCCTGAATAACTTTAACGCGTTGCTCGATTGTATATCTTTCCATGATTCAAATTGAGTTAGTCTGAAAATGAGAAATGTCAAATGAAATGCAGAAAAAAACTTGACGTTTTGGTGTGGTTCACATTCAACATCGGCCCTTAGAATTTAACCACCCTTAAGAACATCAAAGGGTTAAGCAAATTTAAATTTAATTAATACTGTGTTGGGGTAATAAAGCCAGGAAATCTTTAGGATTTTCATTCGAAAATGTTGCAGAGTTTAAGTGATCTAAATATATACATTATGAGCGCTGTGACAAATTAGTGTTAAATATTTCTAATATTTTTTTAAAACCCTCCACCATGAGTGGTAAATAAGGATATATGTATGTAATAAGTTTGTCATTTCATGTAAAACATCTTAGATATTTATTCTGGGTCTTTAGTTAGCAAGTTATTCTAATGGTCACAAACAAACTATTTTAGTTTTAAACATTACTAATGTCGTTATTAATAAAATTCTGTTTATTTTGAACTTGAAATTTAAATATGGTTGAATTAAATAATATATTTGAGGGTGTTATAGTTATTTTATAATTTAAAGTACAACAATAAATGATATCGAGTCCTAACCGCGAAAATAACGTAAGCGCCAAAAATCAAATTTTGCAGGAGAGAGTTTTTTGACCTTAATATGGTTACTTGTGGTTAATTTTAACCATAATATATTTAATTTGTACCAAATTATGGTTCATTCTGATCATAATATGGTTAATTTTGATTATATTATTGGTTATTTGAATTAGGTACATTAAGTACTTTCACAAAAAGTATTGCTAGTTGGCAATACAAAACGAGGTCAATTAAATAGATTTTGGAATTTTTTTTATCTCATTTTTGAAAAACTGAACCGTATCTTGTTAACTAAAATGATTTTCGGAAAATTAGAAATTTTTTCCTAAGTATCCGATTTTGTTCTGTACAAACTATTAATAAAATTATTTAAAAATAGAAATAATAAGAAAGCAATTTTTTAAAATTAAATAAAGTTTTTTAACTGGATAAAAAAACTGGACAATTCAGGCCATTCCTGGCCGTCTGGCAATCATTTTCACCGATAATGATTTAATCTGATAGTGATTATTATTTAATTATTTTTTATTTGCCTTATGTAGTAAAACAGGGTCTCTGGCGGGAATCAAACCAGCAACTATCGCACTCTGAGACTAGCGTAATACTGGCCTACCAGAGCACCCGAAGATAAATCAAATTTGCATATTATGTATTTCAAAAATTCTACTACAATTTTTTTTCAAAAGTGTGCATGTGTTGCCTTAAAAAAATGTGGTAAAGTAAAATAATTTTCATACCACATAATCATTCAGAAATGTGTACAAATTGTACTTTTTTCAATTAAAAATTATATACATTTTTTTCTGACACTGGCAGGACATAAAATAAAGTATTAAAGTATAAGATTTGATGAATGATTTTAAGTTCATCTTTAATATATGAAGATTCAATAAAAAAAAAAATTATGAAAAAATAAAAAAAATAGTATCAAAGAAATATGTACGTACGATAATTAAAAGTATTCCATGACTCAGATAAGCTTAAAAGAAAGCTTTTGTGTTCTCTTAAAATAGTTTTTTCTTTTAAAGAGAAACATTAAATTTGTTTAAATTTTAACTAATCTTGATAGGAAAAATTTTAAATATTAAAAGTTTTCAACAATATAGATTAGTTTTATGAACTTAAGAAAAAACAAAATATTTGCTAAGAAGTTTCAGTGTTACCAAAGTACAAAACAAAAAAAAAAAAAAAAAAAACAAAAATTGCTTTAAATATGCCTAAAAGTTAATATTTAATTTATTTTCAGGTTCTCTTGAAATTTAATGTTGCCTTTAGATTAACTACAAACTTTAAGCAGTGTTAAACTAAAGTTAAAGAATTGTCGTAAATGTCGCTAATAACAACTTTAGAAACTACTTCACTGTATAGAATATATACAAAAAAATTATTGCCTAAGAGGATGAAAGGATTTGTCTCCAAATTAGGGATTGTAACAATTATTCGGAAATAGATTTTTCTGGGGAGGGACTTCAAGTTTTTTAATATAATTTCCTTAAAGTAAACTTTTAAAAGCTTCTTTCAATTCACGTCTGTTGCCTTCCATGGT
Organism: Pollenia griseotomentosa; assembly: GCA_963931875.1. Taxonomy (NCBI): domain Eukaryota; kingdom Metazoa; phylum Arthropoda; class Insecta; order Diptera; family Polleniidae; genus Pollenia; species Pollenia griseotomentosa. The sequence goes on from OZ007562.1 coordinate 94,052,820, forward strand.
TAATCCTCAAGTTTTGCCTTTTCAGTTCAAAATCGATTTTCCATATGAAAACTTAATTTGATTTTTTTGGTTAGTTTTTAATTAGGAAGGGTAGTTAAAAACGTTCCGGCAACACTGTTGCCTAATATAAACAAACGATCTCAAATAAAAAATGTTTCATTAATTCCCAATTTAGTAGGTAAATAACACTCTTTCTAAACACATATGTTGCTTATTTTCAACGAATAGTGAAAACTTAAATTAAATTACGTGCAAATTTTTTAGACAAATAAAAAAATTTTGAAAAAATGACACCAAATCACATAAAAGAAATAAACCGAGAGGTAATTGAAAATAATTTTAAAATAAAGATTTTTTTTAATTATTTAACAAAAATTAAGCGAAAGTGGATTCAAAAAGAGTTTAAAGTTAAACCTTCTTTTAACACGACATGAAGTAAACAAAGCGATAAAACATAAAATTTGTATCAAAAATCCAGCCATAAACTATAAAATGTATTGTCATTCATAAACTCGTATAACGTAAGTATACCCAAACGACAATAGTGAAGAGGGTGGGATGCGTTTGTGCTGATTTATGTAACACCTTAACATATTGGTCCTGGACCAACGTTTAAGTACACGTCTCAACTTAGAATCACTTTCTTAGTCGACCGAATGATTACAATTCATCTGGCTGGCTAGTTCTCTGTCCATATAACTTTTTTTGCAAAGTACAGATCGTAATTTTAAAGATCAGTTGATGAAATTTGGTACATATGTTTCAATTGTCATAAAAATGAAGCCCATTGAAAATGGCGAGGGTCCATAATTTCACATGGGTCCCATAGAAACATATTTCCGGAATAGTTCATGTACTCATAAATTGTTTTATTATGTCGGCATTTAGATTAATTTTAGTCTAAAAAATTTAATTGGAACACAAATCGTCTTATCAATTTTTATTTTAAATCGGTCCATATTTGACCATAGATCCCATACAAAAATTACTACCGAAAATAGTTTTAAGCGCACTTACCACCTTATTGATATAATATATGACACCGATAACTTTTACGATAGCCACTATGATAAAATTTTGTGCTGTTTGGTCCAAAATAAACCAAAAATTCCATTCCTAAAATTACCAAAAGCAATATTAATAATATTTGGCACAAAGAACTTTGTATTTACCTAAACCTCATAACACAATTTTGTTTTGCGGGATTCATGATTGGCCATCGGCCCCAAATAGAGTTTAATCTAAAAAATGTGTATCAAATGTAAAAATGTATCAAAATATTTAAAAACCTTTCCAATTCAACGTGAAAATAGTTTAAACCGCGCAATAAAAATATTTTTTATGAAATTGTTTTAGGTCGAACTGAAAATAAACCAAAAAATAAAAGAAAATAAACATATTAACTATACATAAGCCGTTTGTTTGTGTTTTTGATTTATTTTAATTCTTATTTAAAAAGGGTAATCACGATGGTCATTGTGCAAATTTGCAATTTGTAAATTTGCAGTGCATATTATGATTGATTGTGAGCAAATGTGCTATTTTTCTAAAAATTTATTCTGGCAACACAAAAACTTCAGGCAGCACTGTAAAAACTGCATTTGTTAACAATTATACTCAAGCAAATTAAAATAATTTTTTTCATTTTAAATTATTTAAATTTATTTTTTTTATATATTAAAACCCACGAAAATGCTCAATTTATATTTTTTTTTTTTTAAAATATGGCGCTTAATATATCAAATGTTATTGTTTACAGTTGTCTGCAACTAAGCAAATATGCACTACTTACTTTGCTCATGGTTTTTTTTATTGCAAACGAAGTAATAAAAATAGAGCAAATTGCAAATACGTACATTTTGTTGTTGTGTTGTGCAAATATGTGTAATTTTGCATCGTTTCCACACTTTGCACTACCCATCGTGATTTCCCTTAAAGTTTTGTTTCAAAAGTGTATACATTGGACTTCATCCTTACCTACAAGTTGTATCTATAATTGCTATACGCATACATTTTCTTTGCTGTAGTCTAACTAAATAACTCGACTTAGTAACAAGTACGAAATTAAATCAAATTTATATTTAAAATTCGTGTTTCATGTCAAATTAAAATAAAATTATATGAAAAACTATATTTAAATATGAATTAAAATTTAAATAAGTTCGCCGGTAGGCCAGCTGTGTGCCGGGTTGCGGGTTCGATTCCCGCCAGAGACTCTGGTCTTCTGCACACAGGCGTAAAGCTTCGCAAGATTAGTTTAGGTAAAAAAAAGAAATTTGGTAAAATAGGCTCCAATAAAATAGGTTCCAATAAAATTTTGTAAGATGATTAAGGTTGCAATGAATGTTTGGACCAAATTAAATCTAAATACTAGTGTATTCATTTAATCGGGCTTTTGGTTAAACGGTAAATCGCTCAAATAATTAACCGAGGTTTAAGTTGAATCGTTTAATAATCGGTCAATTTTGCTATTAATCGGTTAACCGATAAATAAAGTTTTTTATTAGTTAAGTATTTGCAATTATTAAAAATGCATAAATTATTTATTATTTGGGGTTTATTAGTAAAAAACCACACATAAAAAACACAATAGTTCTTGAACTATTGAACTAAATACATACATATGTAAACATATTATGTATTAATTACAACATAAACAGTGAGATAATTTTTCTAAATATTTTAAGGAATTTTTTTAGTTTTTAGTTTCTTCATAACAGCTTAGAGCAATAACACTGACAATAGCAGAGGAAGTAACCCAACAGAGTCATGAATTGTCTTTTAATTCTTAAGCTGGAGGTCGGTCCACGTTTTATGCGTATGTTTTTTGACCTTATTTTAATTCATGGTAAAGAAGAAATATAATCCGACTGCATGCTTTGACACCCATATCCATTCTACGCGTTGTCTGTGTAACTTGTCAATAAAATGCTACACTTCAACTTTTTGGACAAATATAGAAACGCCTTGAACGCTTGGTGTAGACCTGCAGGTTAAGCTGTTTTGTTTTGAACCATAGCAGTAAAATGTTATCTCATTGATAAAACTTGTATCTATTTGTACGTTTTAAGACTTTTCTGCTTATTTTCTAAAGAGATTTTTGAGAATAAAATTCACTTCAGTCTTCGAACATTATTAAAAAATATGATAAATGAATAAACTAAGAACAGAATAGGTCAGAGTGCCAAAAAAAGCCTACTTTCTTAGTCGTCAATTTCAATAAATGTAAGATTTAAGCACAAAGCTTGAAAGTTTCAAAGATAATATATTGAAAAAACGTCTTTTTTCAGCTACTTAACATGACTCTGCATTCCGAAAGTGTTGAAGACACGGTCACCCCTACACCTAGTAAAAGTTCTTATAAGTCTACAAGAACTGACCTTAAGAGCGTTTGTGAAAACCTTTATAATAAAATTTTCGAGAAGGATTGTCCTACGTCCTTCCTACGCTGTAATTCAGCTTAAGAAGAAGTTTACAGATACCTTAGATCTCCTAATTTTTCTAGAGATGCATATCTGCGCTTACTGCCACAATGCAATGTTAAAGCTAAAACTTAAGAACATGACGCAGAAATACTTAAGTTTTCAAATGAGTTCTGTCATATGTGAGAGACTATTTTTCTTTCCAGGTCTACTTCAAATGGATTTGCGAAATCGTCTATCGTTGCAAAAGTTGAGAGTACTTGTTTTTCTTTTTAAATTTAAATTTTAAATATGACTTATCTCTTACGCGTTTTTTTTTTTGCAAGAAGTAATTAATTTTTTTTTTGTTTTTCTTCTTTTTTCTTAATTTTTGCTAATTTTCCATGAGTTATTAATTTTTTTTTTTATTTTATTAATACCAATTTTAAATATCAATAACCTATACCACTATAATTTTGATAATAAAAAATGTTTCTACTTGAGTTTTGTTAATTTTACCTTAAATTTTAATTTAAAATTCGTATCGGTATCGCCGATATTTCTTTTTTTAAAGATATCGTATCGGCAAAAAGACGTATCGGTTACTCCCTTATATAAACATAAATTTTTTATAATAAAGACGGCAAAGATTTGAAATCAAATTGAAGATGCAGTACCAAAATAAAAATCACACGCGAATTTTGTGTAACGAAACAATCTGCAAGGGGTTCCCTTGTACTACATAAAGTTCTAGTACTCATAAGCACTAGCATATTTATAAAAAATCTCTAACCCCGTTTGTACTAGTGCCTTTTATTCTAGTAAATATACTAGACAAATCCTGAAGGGTTATTATAGAGAAGATTTGTAAGAAAAATTTATTTATTACTTTTGATAATAAACTGGCAAGTGCACGGCCTAAAAAAACTACCTGGCAACATGCTTTTGCAAGTTGTTTTTTGCATTTTGTTTTTTTTTTTTTCTTAACCTACTTACAACTACAATTAATGTTGGAAGAATTCCAATCAATTGTAGTGGGGAATGTAAGGATAGATAAGCTCACTGTTTATTGTTGATATTTTTGTTTAAACTTTGATATTGTTACAAGTAGAACTGTTGCTTATGATTCTTATACGCTTAACAGTTTTATTTGGTTTAATATCTTTAGTTTTTCTAAAATCTTTATGGATGAAGTTTCCCGATGATCTGGCTTAAGCAACCAGTGAAATGCGCATAGGAATAGCTTATCCCATCAACAATAAATTTCAAGTGTTTTTATCAAGAATAAAAACTTGGAATTAAGCACGAATAACAAAATCTTTTAAATTAAAATTTTGTATTCCCAAAAATTACTTTTGATAATAAGTTTTTTTTTTATTAAATTAAGCCTAAAACAATATCGTCAGCTCAGAATTGGTTTGGCGCAAAGCATGGTAATTCAACCAGGATATTCTAAAAATATTTGTGAAAAAATTCTCATTGATGTCTCAAAAGTACCTTCCAGCAAGGGATTCCAAGAAAATTCCTGCATATTTTGGAAGCAGCTTATAAGGGGTTAATAAATAATGACTAACTCCACGAATGGGGAAAATGTTCAAAGGAGGCTCAAACTAAGAATTTTTAGGCCAGTGGAATAGCTTTGCACTAATAAACAATTTAGGAGACACTTCAACTTTTAATCATACAAAGGCGTTTTAAAACCATTGTTATAATATAATAACAACAATATTATTTCTTTTTTTACAGTTCATAGACTTACGCATACCCATGCCTTGGGGATATGTAGTTGGACGTTGGTATGGCAATCGTACAGTAAGACCCATCTTGGCCCTACACGGTTGGTTAGATAATATGGGTACTTGGAATACTCTTATACCGCTACTGCCCGAGCATCTTGGTATACTCTGCATTGACTTACCCGGTCATGGTCTGTCGCCTAAATTACCTAGAGGCATAGTTTACCACGCAGTCGATTATGTCTGTGTAATTCTTCGCATTATGGATGTGTATGACTGGAAAAAGGTTTCTATATTGTCACATTCCATGAGCTCTATGCTGTCATTTATATTCGCCTCTTTGTATCCTGGTCGCTTGGACATGTTGATTAGTATAGATATAGTGCGCACTCGATATCGTGATCCCAGCACACAAATTGAATTCATACGTAATAATATTGAAAAATATCAAATAGAAGATGATCGATTACAATTGCTCTCACTAATAGAACCACCGGCTTACACACGCGATGAGCTGCTGCAGATAATGTACAATGGTTCTGGTAGATCTGTGGCCTTGGAGAATTGTGATCATATATTGGAACGTAATTGCACTAAGTCTATTAAATATCCAAACAAATATTATTTCTCAAGAGATGGTCGTCTTAAATTTTATGTTGAGTTTACCACATCTCCTCCTTTTGCAGCTGAATTGGCTAAAAGAATTCACGATGTACCCTATTGTGTGATTAAGGGCTCCCAGTCCAATTATATAAATGAACAAAGTAACGAAGTTATACGAATATTGAAAGAAAAAAATCCTCATTTTGAATATCATGAAGTAAACGGAACTCACCACGTTCATCTCAATAATCCACAAGGGGTAGCAGCTGTTATAAATCCATTTATAAATAGACATCGTCCACCTACAATTGAATCTTGGTCATCGAGTGATGTTGTTGTAAGTAAAACCACGGAGCAGTGGAGCATTAAAACGAAAAAACAGAAAAGTAAATTATAACGTTTACAATTTTTCACGAACTATAGAGAGTTCCTTGTTGTATTTTCAATATATTTCAAATATTTTATGAGAAATAAATATGATGTATAGTTATAATAATTTTCTTTATTTGCCGTTGTATTTCAAGTAAAATAATAAAATTTTAATAGTTTCTGTGTTATGCGCCGGCTAGATTCAAGAGTTATAAAAATTGTTAATTCTTAATCATCTTCAATTTTACCGTATAAAGAAACGTTCGTTAAGTGGCATGAAAATATTTCCCAGCTAGCTGTACGATAGGTATATTTGGTTCCTAACCCGAAAATTTCAACGCATAGACATATAACACAATATACATGCCTGCTATAACCCTAGATTGTGCAAAATAAAACTAATAACTAAAACAATAACAAATTGATGACAAACGACAAGACGACAAGGTGTAAGGTCGTGTAGGGTATTAATTTTCCCACCCATGATGAAAAGTCATCAAACTCCAAGACAGACTGGTAACTCTAATATCTTTTTGCCTGTCCCTAAATATGACACGATTAATTTTCAAGATATTTCACATCTCCGTAACTATCTTTCCCATATAAATAAGTATTTACAAGCCCATTTTTGTTGTAATTAAACTTTAACAAAATTTATTAATAAAAATAAATATAAAGAATGAATACAGATAGAAACATAAGAGAATTCTCTTAATAAAACTATTTATATAAGTAGTATGCAAACATGAATGAAATTCTAACAAATTGAAGAGAAATTGTATTTTATAAGAAAACAATTTAAAGCGAATTGACAATTTACTCTTGATCTTTACAAGGGAAAGAATCATAGTAAGTAGTTAAATTAAAAAAAAAAGATTATAATTGAGTGTTAAAACATAATGAGACTTATATACAATTGTAAAAAAAATCCAATGACTGAAATGATGGGCCCAGCAATCAATCAGGGAAAGTGTTGTTGATTGTATCTTTGATTTTGTTTTTTTTTCTTTTGTTAGTGCATTGATGAGCTAAACTTAATAAAGAAAAGAATCAAAATATATTAACACTCAAAAGAAAATGTTAGTAATAAAATAGAAATACCTACATATTAATTATATATTAATAAGCATAATAGCATTTAACGAATCAAATTTACACAACTCATTATATCATTAAATTAATTTTTTTGAGTTATACGCGAAATTTATACTTATTAAGAATAAATTATTTTGGAATATTAGTGATAAATAAATTCATAATTTTAGTTTATGTAGAGAAATTCATTTTTTTATAGTTAATAGTTTGCTCTTAAATTTTGATTTTATATCGAATTCAATTTTATATTAAACTTCATTTCTTTTAAAGAACTTACATTTAGATAAATTTAGAACAACCTATCCTTAGATTGTTTTAAATGCTCTAGGTTAATTTGTTTTAATTTATTTCTTTCTATTATTTAGACAAATAAAGGTTATTATTAAGTAGATTTTATATTCTTAAAGTTATTTATGTTTGTTTTGTTAGACTTTTGGAAAATTATATAAAAAAATAAGTAATTTAAAAATTAATGCAATTTTTAAATTTAAGATAATTTAGGTAGTTTTAATAGTTTATTAGAAAACTACTTAGAAAATAATTGATTAGCTACAAAATATTTAACGGTCGGAACATCTTTCATTATCCAATGCTTTATGAGACCATGCGGTCCAGAACCCTGCGGGTTAGTATCACGTGTTTCAATTCTGGAACTATCGCTTAAATTAAGGGAATCGTTTTTTCCCAATTCGAATGCAGCTGGACTAAGGTAATTGTTAGTGGTAAAACTTTGGCAGTAACATGGAATGTTGGAGCAATTCCTTTTTGGACTTTTAAGCCATGTTTATAAATTATCTAGTTTTCTCTAAATTAAGGTATTTGATCCAGGGGTTTTAATCAACCCCATAGTATATTGTCAACCAAATTGGTTTTCCTCTGCGGAAATATTCCGTGGAATGTTTTACACCAATTTCTCTAGAGAAAAGGAAGATTAAAGTCATGATGTGACATGCTTTTCCTAATAAGTAAAATGCTCACCTCAGCTTATGAAGAAATTTTATTTAAACCCGAGTTAATTATATATAAATTCCCGGAAATGGTTCCAATAATTCGCATTAGAAGAACTTTCACGATTTGGGGGTTTTTCTTTTCTCCACTTAAAAACTTTCAAGACCTTAAACCGTTTTTTTTTTTTATTTTTCCTATTAATTAATAACTTTTTCCTAATTAAACTCTCTTTTTTTCCTTTCTAATTTATTCACTTTGTTCACTTTTAATTCTACGACCGATTTCTTCCACGTTTTCTTTAATAATGAAATTGAATACTCAATTTGCGATGTAAAAAAGTGCGTAGCAGAAAATAAAAGTGATTTAATTCTTATTAAAATAAGAATGTCAATTGCATCAATTGATCTTGAGTTGAAAAAGGACGGCTGACATGAACTCTTTAATTCCAAAAATTATTACCATATATGGTCATATAAATTACAACTTTAATGAGTGTAACTCATAAATATTACAGACTTAGGTATGTACCTGTAATATAGCATACGCATGTTACAAACATCTATACATGCAAATGTTTAATTGAGAATGAGAATTTATTCGATAAACAAGATTAAAATTTGTCTAGCATGCGAGAACCCAATGATAATTATCTGTTCAAAATGTTTTTTATTACTTTAAAATAAAAACATTCAACCATTTAAATGAAACATTTTGCCGCATTAAAAAAAATATTATAAAAATCGTAACATCTGTCATGGCCCAATTAGTAGGTCTGCTCGAAACGCCTGCTGATTTTTTGCAGAGTTGTGTTTTTTATAATAATACATTGGCATAAATAGGCAAAATGTCAAAAGTTGTTTACATTTTTTAACGCCATTGTGTTTATTTGAAAATTGCTTAATTTTTTAACAAAATTTTTGATTTCAAAAAATTATTTTTCTTATTGTGAAAATATAAATTAAATTTAATAATTGTGACAAAAATTGGGGGAAAAAATGTTAAATAATTTTAATAATAAAAAAATATGTTTAAGTAATAAATAAAAAACTAAAAGGCGGACACAATAGAGAACATTTATCGTCTTCTTCCCAATGATGATACAGCAGCGCCAATGTATTTATCATTTGATGCCAGAAGGGCCATGTCCAAAGTGTGTTAGGAAGTTATGGCCTCTTGTTATGCCCCTAATTTCATTATAACCTTCTGTTTCGTTAAAAGCCTATGCAAGCTACTCTTTGACCGTTTTTTAAACTATGTGTCAAAATTATATTAAAAGTAAATACATATAAAAGCAACTTAACTGAACGTTTTAATATTTTTTGATTTTAAAAATTCAAACAAGATTTTTTTTCTAACCAGAAGCATTTGTCAGCGAACGAAAGTTAGTATAAAATACAGTCGTCGGCATTTTTTATCACTTACTTCTTTTTATCAAACTGGTGCAGTTTTTTGACTTTGAAATTGTGGAAGTCTGACATGAAACTTCTTTTTCGATGAGTTATATTTTTGACATGTATGGGTGTTTTGATATGTATGGCATATCTCTTGCTATGTTAGTCTTAAAACATGCTTCTCTCAAGCGGCGCCGAATCTTCCGCTCACTGGATGACTAATTCCATTCATCTGCTGCAACTTAAGGTTTTACCTGAAAGTCTGTTTTAAATTTTCGCTTAGAGTTGTTTTGTGTTTCGCGCCGGATCGCGGTAAATTTTGTACATCGTTTTGGTTTTTAAATTTGTTAATTTGATAATAAACAGTTTGACGCCACAAATTGAACTCGTTAGCTATGTCTATTACCTTTAAGCCGGCATGGAACTTTGCTACTATTGAGGCTCTTACAATATTAGTTAACTCAGCCGTTTTCCACATATTTTCAAATCGCTGATGAATCAAAATTATAAGCAGTGTTGCCAATTTAGCCATTTAGTGGCTAGATTTAGCCATTTTTCACCCTGTTAAGCCATTAAAAAATGAGTTTAGCCATTAGCCATTTTTTTTAGCCATTTTTCAAATTGTTTAGCCATAAAATTTTATTTGTCGTTTTTCTTTTAAAAGAATAATTTTTATTTTAATATAAAAATTTATAAAAGTAAAATAATATTCTTCTTTATTAATTTGAGCTCAAGGTCACTTTTATTATAAATAGTTAGTTTATTTATCGATATTTCGATTTCCTTTGGAAATCTTCTTCAGGATATTATATTTTTAAAAAATTAACAAAAAATTGTGTTTGACAATTAATTAAAATTAAAATTAAATTAAAAAATTTTTCAACATTCAACAATAACATTTCATAAATTCAAAATATTAAAAAAATTAAAAAGAGGAAAGTAACAGAGAATTCTAAGTATAATGTTATGAATTCTGTTCAATTTAAAGATAGGATAAAAAATGTTTCTATTCAAGATAATGAACAATTAATATCACTTGATGTTGTTTCATTATTTCCTAGTATTCCAGTTGACTTGGCTATTAGAATTATAGAAGAAAATTGGGATAAAATTTCGGGGATAACGTATATTAATAAAGATTTATTTTTTAGAATTATAAAATTTTGTGTTGTTGATAATAGATATTTTCAGTTTGATAAGAAAATATATGCACAGGAAAAGGGGCTTCCAATGGGTTCACCAGCATCTCCAATAATTGCTGATATTGTGATGGAGAAATTATTAGATACATGTCTAGGAAAATTGACTAATAAACCAGAAATCATTACAAAATATGTAGATGACTTATTTGTTATAGTTAATGAAAATGAGATAGATATTTTATTATCAACGTTTAATTCTTTTGATCAGAATATCAGGTTTACTATTGAAAGGGAATTAAATTATTCGATTCCATATTTGGTTACATTGGTAATAAGGAAAGAAAATAGGTTATTGATAGATTGGTATAAAAAACCAACCTCATCAGGTAGAATCTTGAATTATTTTTCTAAGCATCCTAAGAGGATTATTATTAACACAGCTAATAATCTTATAGATAGAATATTGACAATAAGTGATAATAGATTTCATAGGAAAAATAAAAGAATTATTGGAAATATTTTACAAGATAATAGTTTTCCTAACAAACTAATTCACAAATTAATAAGACAATATTATATAAGAAAATCTCGAAATATTAATGAGATCTTAGCACCTAAAATATATAAATCGTTAACTTATGTACCTGGATTTTCAGAAAGGTTAGAAAACTCAAATATTTATGACAAAGGGAAATATAGAATGGCACACAAGGTAAATAATAATGTTGGTAGATTATTCACAAGAATGAAAGATAGATTACAAAAGTGAGATATGTCTAATTTAGTTAATAAAATACCTTGTGGTGGCAACAATAATGAACAATGTGCAAAAATATATGTAGGAACAACTGGGACGAAACTGAAAACTAGAATAGCAGGACATAAACATGACCAAAAATATAGAAATTATAATTCAGCACATGGTACAGCTTTATCGACTCATTGCAGGGATTTAAATCATTATCCAGATTTTGAGAACACTTCCGTTTTAAACGTGGAAGGTTTTAAGAAAAGAAGATATATGTTAGAAATGTTACAAATAAATAATATTCCATTTGAAGAAAGGATTAATTTTAAAAAAGATACTGAAGGTTTAGCTCAAATTTATAGATATTTATTGAATAAGAATAAATAGGTTGACAAAAATGGAAATAGGTTTAGATCTTTGGTTGTTTTTTAAAATAAAGTTTAGATGGCTTCTGTTAGATTTGTAGAAATACATTTTTTGACGAAAAAGGGAAATATTTTAAAATTGTTTTTTGTTTCCTCTTTTTAATTTTTTAATATTTTGAATTTATGAAATGTTATTGTTGAATGTTGAAAAATTTTTTAATTTAATTTTAATTTTAATTAATTGTCAAACACAATTTTTTGTTAATTTTTTAAAAATATAATATCCTGAAGAAGATTTCCAAAGGAAATCGAAATATCGATAAATAAACTAACTATTTATAATAAAAGCAGTGTTGCCAAAACTTGATAACCAAAAATGGCTAAATTTACGGAAAAAAATGGCTAAAAAATGGCTAAAAATGGCTAAAAGCTTTTTTAAATAAAAACACATTAAAATTCAATAACAAAACAGAAATAATTCATTTAGATTTGTTTACGATGAAATTGTAAGTCAAGATCAATTTCTTAAATAAGAATAAACGTAAATTAATATTTTGATATATATTTTAAAAATTAAATCATCGATAAATTCGATGTCGTTATTGTTCATCTCATAGGAATCACTCGTGCCTATTAGTTTTAAATAATTTGAGGGAAAATCATTATCACGACAACAGTAACCCAAACTTTTGAGTCCAGATCTACAATAAAAAATAATTAAAAATGTATAGTCGGTCAACCCCGACTAGATGATACCCTACACCATATTATAACCTATGTACCAAATTTTATTAAGTTATCTGCAAATTTACGACCGTTACTTTGCGCACAAGGTGTACATTAACAGCCAGCAAGCCGGACAATCATCGTTAATTCGACTCAGAAAGTGATTTTGAGTCAATCGGTATACGTAAAGGTTGGCTAAGTAACATTATTTTAAGGTGTTACAAACATCAGCACAAACGCATAGTACCCTCTCCACTATTGTGGTGTTTGTAAAAATAGTTTATTGTTACGGTAAAAATATGTACCTAATTAAAAAAATCGAATTAACGGTTGCTAAATGTAACCTATTTCTAAAATTACTTTTAAGATGTTTACTTGGCTAAATACCCTCTCTACTTCAGCATTAGACCATGGAAGTGAGAGCAACATTATAGTCAATTCTGAAATTTCTAAAAAAAATTTTGTTGCCGACTGTATCTCTTTATTGAAATACTTGCAACCAGAAAAAAACACCGATGTTTGTGTTGATCCATTTTATAAATTAAATATTGGAATACTGTAACTTTACTTTGAAAGATGTTTCATCCTCGTTTATAGCGATTTTAAGCATTTGTAAAAGTTGTGATTTAAATTAAAGGCGTTTTAACTGTTTAAAATGTTTATTTTACTTTTATAAATTTTTAAAATAAGATAAAAATTATTCTTTTAAAAGTAAAACGGCAAATAAAATTTTATGGCTAAACAATTTGAAAAATGGCTAATGGCTAAAGTCATTTTTTAATGGCTAAACAGGGTGAAAAATGGCTAAATCTAGCCACTAAATGGCTAAATTGGCAACACTGAATAAAAGTGACCTTAAGCTCAAATTAATAAAGAAGAATAATATTTAAAAAAGGTCGAAGAAATTATAATAAAATTATTAAAAAAGTAAAATAAACATTTTTAACAATTTAAACGCCTTAATTTATATCACAACTTTTATAAATGCTGAAAATCGCTATAAACTATGATGATGAAACATCTTTCAATGTTGTCGTGATTATGATTTTCCTTCAAGTTATTTTAAACTAATATATTTATTTTTTTAAATATATATCAAATTGTTATTTTACGTTTATTCTTATTAAAGAAATTGATCTTAACTTACAATTTCATCGTAAACAACTTTAAATGAATTATTTCTGTTTTGTTATTGAATTTTAATGTGTTTTTATTTAAAAAAGCTTTAGCCATTTTTTAGCCCATTTTTAGCCATTTTTTAGCCATTTTTGTCCGTAAATTTAGCCATTTTTGTTCACCAAGTTTTGGCAACACTGATTATAAGTAAAGACACAAAAATTAATAAGAACAATTTAAGTTGACCTTCAATTACAAAGAACACGCAAGAAAACTGATATGAAGTGCATGAACTGCCTATTATGATTCTTATCAGCAGTTTTAATTTACAAAACAATGAAAACATATTTTACATAAGTGTTGTTGTGGATGTGCACTTTGTTTTGAGCAAAGCTGAGGTAACGCTTTCTTACGCACTTGAAAAAAAAACGCCAATAGACAAGAGAACAACTTGTCAAAATAATTGTGCCGACGACGTAGGGTAAATGACAAAATGTGTGAAGCCTTATGTATGGAAAAGTTTTGGCTTGACTTGAAAATTAAAGAAATACTTATATTTAAGGAAAATTTTTATTTATATCAAGTCTGGCAACCGGAACGAATTTTGGTATCGCTATAAAGTTTGTAATTCTTATTTTGGTATCGGTATTAAAATACTTGTTATTTTAATTATATCGGCATTAGGGATGCCAATCGAGACTGGTTTTCGCAAATCCCGGGATTTTAAGAAATTAAATCGCGGGATTTTTCGGGCTGACTGGATTTTACGAGATCCAGGGAGACAAATGCTTTTAATAGATATTTATTAAGCAAACCTCTTTAAAAGAAACTACAAACAAAAGTTTTATAATTAATTTATTATTTTAAAGTTAATTATAATGTTATATTGATTACTTAAATTTGTAAAAATTGTGATTGTTTTCTTATTTAATGATTAATTTATTTAAAAATATGATAAAAAAAACTACGTACGATTTCAAACAATGTGTTAATTAATTAAATTAAAAAAATAATTACCATAGAATCTATATTTAATTCAATTCAAGCTAAAAAAACAATAATTAATATTGCAATTAAGGGAAACGAGTAATTCATTTATTTGTAAGATTCAAATAAAATTTTTAGAAAATTAATAACAGAAATTTAAATTTGAAATTAATTAACAAAATCAATTTATTTAATTAACAATAAAAATCTTATTTTAACAAAAACACATTTTTATACCCACTACGGCTAGTGATAGGAATTATGTAGTGTATGAAATACATTACTTGGTTTCGTTAAATCGGTCCATAGTTTACCGTAGGTGCTATGCCCACTCTCGGAAAACATTTAAATAATCCTAACCCTATAAAAAGTAAAGTAAAAATTTTGAATTCTATGCACTTAAAGAGACATTTTTTTCTTTAATTAAAGTTCTTCTTTTATAATTCTCACGTTAAAATTTCATATTAACTGTTGGGAACTCTTAAAACGAATAAAAATCTTTCAGCCTGTTCGTCGATTTCGAACGTTTCGAATTTTGTTTTTGTTTTATATGTAATTTACTAAGCGAACGTTAACGTTCGAAATCGACGAACAGGCTGTTTAACTTTTTTCTTTCGTTTTCAATGAAAATATTAATAGGGTAATTCCATGTCCAATCGACCAAGAGTGGGACACGACCCCTTGCGATTTTAATGAAATTTGGTGTAAAGTAGTTTTTGAGATATTGAAGAAATAAGCTCAACACATTTGGCTTATTCGGCGAAATTATGACAATGTGAATATGACACAAATTTTTAAAAAAGAATTTATTTTTTTGTTCATATATATTCCTTATAGGATAAAAGGAACCTTCTCACCAAATTTCATTAAAATCGAAAGAGGTCGTGTCCCACTCTTGGTCGATTTGATATGGAATTACCCAATAAAAGAGTTTATCAAATAAATATTAATGATTAATATTGTGTACCCTTTCCTCTCAAGCGGGAATGTCATGATATATTTCTTTTTATAAAAAAAGTTAAAACATAAAGTTAAGTTAAGAGTTTGGTATTGACTAAATCACGAAAATCCGAAGCTTAAAAAATTTAAATCCCGTGTTTCGTAGTTCGCTGAATCCCGAAAATCCCGGGATATTAATTTTTTCGAAGACATTTTACTTTTTTTTTTTAAATTCCCTAAGCTAATCTCCGCGAAGCTCTACGCTTGTCTGCAGGAAAGAAACCAGAGTCTCTGGCGGGAAACGAACCCGCAACCCCGACGGTGATAGACTAGCTCACTACCAGCTAGTCTACCGGGGCACTCAGAATGTATGTATGTATATTTTCTCATGACAATTTCACAAAATATATATTTTAAACCAAAATAAGTTTTCTGATGAAATTTTGACGAGGTGGATAGCGCTGGGGTCAAGCTATTAACAAAATTCTTAATTTTAGTCTAATCTGCACTTCACAGGGTATGTATGAATGGATTCGTTATGTAGCTCTATGGTGATGCTATTTAGATATTCATATTTTTAAGACATTTTACTTAAAACTAACTGTATGTTTGTATTTTTCTCATGACAATTTGTTTTATAGATGTTTGAAGAAAATAATATTATTCTCTCCCCTCTCGTCAATAAACTCAGACTGGCCAACGAGGCGTACTTTTCTCTACCAAACAGCATCAAAATCTCAATTTACCTAAAAAGTGGATTTAGACGGTTTGCATATTAAGCATAAAATATAATAACTTAAGATAAATGCCAGTTTTTTTTTACCAATGCTAAAACAAATTAATTTAATTTTTTTTTTTAATACACTTTTTGTGACCCCTATTTAGAAAAACCCCTTTTTGTGCCCATTTTTTAAAATTTTCAATGGCAACGCATCGTAATCCCAAATTATGTATTTATATTTCAAAATTTAAACACAATAGACGAGAAAGAGATGAGAAAGAGAAAACTAAAAAATAGTTTTCTCAAAATTTCGTATGTTTGAAGTTACAACAACAACATAAGCAAGTGTGTTAGTGCATTAAACACATAGACGACCACAGTCTAACGACTACAATGTGTAAAACAAAAAACCTGACATTTATATGAAGACGATTCGTTTGACAACAACACATTACTACTTTTGCTACTGTAGCGAACTATAGAATATTTATAATTAAAATATAGTTTCAAGATTTGATTGGTTTTCCAACGGCCAGGTGTTATATGGATTTATTTAATACAATTTAAGTGAAAGTGAGAAATTTTGACATTTAAAATTGCTTGGCGCTCTTAATAAAGTTTAACTGCTATGCTTCTCTACATCTCTCTTACTTTTTAAATTTAAATTAAATTATGAGACATTATTTTTTGGGACTTTTTTATAAAAAAACAGTCTCTTTTTAACCAGCTTCAAAAGCAAAAGTATTAGGTTGTTAAATTGTATAAACAAATATTGGCTAAAAAAATTAGGTTTTAGAACTTTAAATATTATTTATGGAAAAATGAAAGTAAGTAAATAAAAAAAGTTGTCCCATGGTGTAATTATAAGAAATTGGCCTCGTTAAGCCAGCTGTTTATTATTTGTTGTTGTGTGTTAATGTGTAAGTAAATACACAATGAGTTGTCCCGTGTTTTTGTTTACGAAATATATACATTTATTAATGTTTTGAAATAAAAAACTGTAAGCTTATATAATTTTTTCGAATACTTTAGCAAGAAGACATTTATATAACTGTACCCTGGGGCTGTATCGCTTGTCGTTGGTATGGAAACCGAAATGTTCGACCAATATTGGCTCTACATGGCTGGCAAGACATTTGGGAACCTGGGATCGTTTGGTACACTTTCTGCCCCCACATATTGGCTTATTATGCATTGATTTACCTGGCCATGGCAGATCTTCTCGCTATCCAAATGGAATGATTTACTATATGATTGACTTTATAGACATTATTTTACGCATTAAAAAAGAATACAATTGGGAAAAAATTTCTCTCTTGGGTCATTCTTTAGGAGGAATTGTTAGCTTTTTTTATACAGCTCTATATCCAAAAACAGTTGATATGCTTATACAGCTTGATATCTTATTACCACCTATTAGAGATCCCGATTTTGTACTACGAAAACTTTTTACCAGCTCCGAAAAGTGCCTTATCGAAAATGAGCGCCTAGAACAGGAAATAAGTGGAACACGCCTTTATACCCATGAACAATTAGCAGAAAAACTCTATTTGGGTTCTAATAAATCTATAGAAAGAGAAAATTGCAAATACCTATTAAAACGCAGTATTAAGGCATCTTCGCTATATCCAGATAAATATTATTTTTCACGTGATGCTCGCATAAAATATTATCATGTATTTTATCCTCCCATTGAATTAATACAAAAAATGACAGAAAGTTTAAAAGATGTTAACTATTTGGTTATAAGATATAAAAATTCTGGTTATACATCTGATCATATGGTAGATATGATTCGTAAAATTCATACTAAAATGCAAGTGCAAGAGGTCGACGGTTTACATCATGCCCATTTAAATAATCCAAAAGAGGTGGCGTGTAAAATAGTGCCTTTTATTTTAAAAATAATGCCGGAAAGTACAAAACAAAAAAACGATTTGTGTTTGAAAACTGATGAAGTAATCCAAAGTAAATTGTAGTAGATATTATTGTTTTACAAATAGCTAAATAAATAAAAAGTATTGTTAAAAACTATCAAAATGTGTGGCATAATATAAATCTTTCAAATTTGAATACCCACAATAAGAGTGGAGGACATGTGTATTTATTCAAATTTTTGTAACGCACAAATTTTATAAAAATTTGTCTATATTTGACCATATTTGTATAAGACAAGTGCGACCTTCGAAAATTGCTTCACTAACATTAATTCCTTCAAAATTTAAGCATTGAGATAAAATTTAGCAAAGTTAAAAACTTCTATGATTAACAATTTTTTCATTAAATAAAAAAATGTTCTTGAAGGTAAATCTAAAGTTGTTTATTTGTTCCATATTTGCGCCCTCCCAAAAATCACATTTAAACCAACAAATCTGATAAAGATTTGGGTATTTACCCCGGGTCTCCACGTAGCAATATTTATTGCGGCAAACGTCAAATTTGATTGCTCCATTAAATTTGCGACGTATAGACCGCATATTGCCATGAGTGGCAATCTATTGTGCAATGATTGCTCTTCTGATTGCTTGAGCAATTATTGCTTAGCAATCTGCTGTCAAATCAGTTGTAATTTATCTGACATTTTATTTCTCCCTACGGTTGTTTATTTATTTGTGTGTTTATTTATTAAAATAGCATTTTTTTTCAAATGCAAATAAACAAAAAAGTAATACAAAACACAGCTACGACAATTATAATTAATTATTTTGTTAAGTTAATTTATTAATTGAAAAAAGAAAATTTAACAACCACTTGAAAACACAACATAAACATAACGATGCTAACCGATGGTTAGCGAAATATCGGAAAAATAAATAATTTAAAAATTTTTTTAAAAAAGATAATCAGTAATTAAATAAAAAAAAAGGTCAAACAAAAAGTTATATATAAATAAAACATTTGTTATAAATACAGCCACAAAACTTTGGACAACTAATCGCGGTGAAAATTGCAAATTTATGGCAAAGCAATTTCAAGTGTTCTCCAGCAATATAATCAGCAATTATTGCTCCATTGTTCTGTCATTGTTCTGCCGATGTTTTTGCTTGTACTAAGCATTAAATATTGCTACGTGGAGACCCAGCGTAACTATAAAAAAGTTTGGTACAAATTATTCTCACATAATTCAAAACGCCTGAACATAATTGTGTAAGTACTTGTAGCGACATGTCGGTGTTGCACAACTAAACTTTATTGTTGTTTTGTTTTTAGTTTAAGTGTTTGTTTGGTTAACAGCAATCATGAGAGTGATCAACCTTTGAACATTTATATTGAACAATAGAAACATTTTGATAGTTTTTAGGGGAACAAGCTGATAAAACTCTTATCAGTACACATGTTCTGTAACTTTGGTGAGAACTTATCGCGTCGAAAATATGTGAAAAAAAATTTCATCGGTTCTCGAAAATTGAGAAAAAATGTACCTGTAACTTATTTCGAAAACTGTAAAAAGAGAATACGTCATTTCGTTAGAAATGACATAAAATACAACTATACGCCGAAGTGAAATTGCAGACGATAAAAACAAATATTTACAAATATTTTAAAAAAAATTCCAACGACGTACAATGGCTCACAATATAATATCATCGGCCAAAAGTCCAATTTTTTGTGATCACTTATTTCTAAAATTTTAATGTCATTCGGTAGCAAACATATTAAAATAAAAATTTGTATGACAGTCTGTAAAACTTTTTTCATAATTATTTAAGAAGTTTTAAATTGTTATTTTTTCTTGAAAATGTCACACAAAGGCGTGACGTAATATCGGACAAAATAAAACAAATATTTTTATTAGAAACTAGCAAACCCCCTGCACACTTCGTATTACAAAAAAGAAAATAAGAAATCAATTCGAATTCATTTAAATCAGTGATAAATTGTTTTTATTGTAATGCTCTGTGGTACACAACATTTCTTGTTTTTCCATTTTCGGTGTATATACGCAAAACCGATGGTTTGCCAACGCGCGAACAGGCTACATACAACGGTCCATGTAAGAAAACTGGATAATCTAAATTCCCTCCACAAATTCCTAGTGATTGGCCTTGCGCCTTATTAATAGTAACCGCAAACGCAAGCCGAACAGGAAACTAAAGTCGTTTAAATTAAAATGGCATATCAGACGGAATCATTGGGATGTGTGGAATAAATACATCTTCGCCTTTGAATTTTCCGGTAAAAATAGTAGCTTCAATTACATAAGCTATCAACCTTTTAATATCAAGTCTTTTTAGTGATGAAAGCAGTGTTCACTGTTCAGTGTTCAAAACACATTTGAAGACCGTTGATACATAAAAAACCTTGGTATTGACATCACCTTCCTCGTGAACTTTGCAAAAACAAAACAATGCAACTTTTTTTTATATATATAAGAATAGATAATAAACCTCAAGCTTAATTAATTTAAAAAAACTCGAAGGAAAATATAGTCGGTCTAGCCAGAGTTTCGACCAAATTTAACCTAAATACCAACATAATAACACCCCATTCTGGAAAGAAGCTTGTATGGGGACTATGTGAAATTATGGACCGATTAGCCTCATTTTCAATAGGTTTTGTCTTTGTAGCAATTAGAACAAATATTTTAGATATCATCAAATTGTAAGCAAAACATTTAAAAAATATCACTTATATGAAAAAAAAGATCGGAAAATAAAACTTCAATGACATCCCTTAACGAGTAAACTTCTTAATGTGTTGAAATCATATCACTAGCACTTAAAAATTTAATAAGCGTATTTTTAATAAAAAGAAGACTTGTTAAATAAACTATGTGTACTGATTTTTATATCGTTGTTGTATTTAAAGGTTTTTGCATTACTTGATTTAAGTTTAGAAAGTGCACTCGTCCTGACCACAACGAGGAATTTGCTTTTCAATTCATTAAAAAATTCACAATATTTCACAATAATTTAAATCTTCCCACAAATTTCCTGTTTAAAGTTTTAATTTTTTTCTCCCTGCTGTTGCATAAATATTGCCTTGAGCAATTGATTTTAACTGGAATACACTTAAAGCTATTTTTAAACCTTGCAAATTTTTCGTTTACTTAACTTTTTGTAAATATTATTTCGCACGTAGAATTCTTTGAGTGAGTATTTTGCGATGCAAACATTGTTTTCCATGTACATGGATTCATCATGTGTACGTGGCAATGGCAATCGTAATGCAATGTAACGAAATTTATATATATTGCATTTACTAAGAACCTTGTGTTCGAACAACTTTACATACACCAATTTACAATCGTTGTGATGAAAGTTTATTTTAACTTTGTAATGAAAATTAAATTTTTTACAGGAAATGCAATAATTCTGTGCAATTATTTCTGACTATGTAAAATTTACGTTTGGTGTAAAAGCACGATATTTGTGTAATATAATATATTTGTGTAGACAGTTTATGAAAATAATTTAATTTTTTGTGCAAAAACAGTAATTTGTGTACACTTAATGCAAATTAACGTTGCTTTGTCTGGGTTCATACTATGAAAGTTTTCTTTCAGAAAGTCTGAGTTTATTTTTGTACTAATAAAAAGTACATTTTTTATGTCATAATTGACATTTGTGGTCCATTTTACTTTTTGTGTCCAAATTTTATATATTATGTCAAAATTTTCTTTTTGTGTAAAAATATATATTTGATTATAAATTGCACTCTCAAATTGTACATATTCTTAAACATTTTCTATTTTGCGTTAAAATGTCGAAATTAATATTTTGTGTCAAAATATACATTTGTTATCAGAATAACATTCTGCATAATACGTAAATTATTTTTCGTGTCACAATGTCCATTTTGTGGTAAATTTCAAATTTACATATTGTGTTAAAATTTACCTATTGTTTCAAAACTAACATTTTGTGTAAAAATTTATATTTTTGCGTAAAGATTCACACTTTTAGTCAAAAATTTACATTTTAGTCAATATTTTATGTCAAAATGTAAATTGTATGACAAATTTAAAATTTTGTCTCAAAATCCAAATAACATAACATTTATTTAACACTATAAGAGCCACAACATTCCCTTACCACGAAGCTTTGAAAGGGAGCATATTAGAGAATAACGGTAACAACAAAAAATTTAATGTGTAATGCAGGGGGCTCAAAAATGTTTTGCATTTGTATTGCGAGAGAATATAAAAGAACAGTGACACGCAAAACAAACAAAACAAAACAATTTTTTTGGAGTTCGGGATAGGCTGAGTTATCCAAAGTTCTCCAAAACAATAGTCTATCAATTTTTGGTAGAACTTCTACTTCGCTTCGTAAGATAATAAGTTCTGATTGTATTTTAAACTCATACTTAGTAACGTCGACACTTAAAGGGTTTCAAAGTTCAAAAACAGCGTTTCAAATATATTAATATATTCTAATGTATTAATGTTCCTTTGTTGGTTAAATATTAAAGAAGTTTTCGAAAAGTTCGTGTAATCGCCCAACTGAATTTGTGTTAACAATAAATATAACTTGGTTTTGAAATTAAATAGTATTTTGGACAAATCGTATAAATTCTTATCTTTTCCTTGTTACTCTAAATTAAAATCATTAAGAAATTTAGTGGTGTCCGACAAAAATGCTAAATCTGAAATAAACTGATAGTCTTAAAGAGACTTTAATAAGCATTTATCAGTTTTTTTCTATTTCCAGAAATTGAAGAACTTCTTCCCTTAAATCAAATAATCTGTTAAGGCAGTCGCCTCTGCTTAACCAACGAACCTCGGTAAACATTATTAAGTCATTGTGTAAGGCATTTTTTGTTTTTAAAAAACTAACAAACTTCCTATGTGTAAGCGAGTGATGTCCTCCTCTTATCTTATTTATTATTTGCTCTGCAGTCTTCATTGCGGGGCAATCGCTTATAAATTTTGATGCTAGAGCAGCCTGATGAATAACACAATGAAAAGTATTAACATCAAAACCGTGTTTTCTCAACTGCCCGATTAACCCTTCATACCTACCTGACATAACATTTGCACCATCTGTGCAGACCCCAACACATTTTTTAGGATCTACAATCGATAGAAGCTTATCACATACAACATCGAACAACATCTAACCTGTGACATTTCCGTAAAAAGTCTCTAGAGAAAACATTGTTTCGAGAACTTTGTATTCACTATCAACGGAACGAACACAAATAACAAGCTGACAGAGATCATTTATGTCAGTACTTTCATCTAAGCAAAAGGAAAAAATACACAATTTCTTACACTGTGTTCCTAGCATTACACTGTAATTCAAGGAACACAACTGGGACGAACGACGAATTATTGGCCGCGAATATTCGTCGCCAAAAATAAAATACATATGTGTATATGAAAAAACACACAATCATGGCGTCGGCCGCAATTCGTCATACGCGGCGACCTTGCAATAGATTTATTTCTATTTCATACGCCGGCGAACGACGAACAAATCAGTACCAGCTTTTACTTTTTTACTTTAATAATTGTTTTTTATTATTTAATCGCATTTAAAATAAATATACAAAGTAAAAAACTATAAGAAAAGTTTTTAATTGTGTTTTTGTT
Source organism: Pollenia griseotomentosa (assembly GCA_963931875.1). NCBI lineage: Eukaryota > Metazoa > Arthropoda > Insecta > Diptera > Polleniidae > Pollenia > Pollenia griseotomentosa. The sequence goes on from OZ007562.1 coordinate 94,076,644, forward strand.
AATGTTTGTGTTTTTTAAATAAATTTTTTTTATATGGTCACACTATTTCTCTCTCTTTGCACAAACAGCAAACAACTTTCTGTTGCTGTAAGTTATTCGTCGTTATTGTGTTTCATACGACGAATTTACTCAGCTAATATTAACTAAAAAATTCGTCGTGTAGGGCGAAATTCGTCGTTCGTCCCAGTTGTGTTCCTAGCATAAAGCTGATAGTTTCATTCTTCATTTTTTTAAAGCGCTTTCTGTGTCAAAAATGTATTGTTCCAAAGTGGGAACTCGCCATATAAAATTAATGCCTTCCGTAAGCGATATGATAAGCAAAACATTTTTTGGCTAGAACTTGATTTAAAAACATGTTAGAGCGCTATATTCGGCTGTGCCGAATCTTTGATACCCTCCACCGACAGTTCCAATATTGCAGGAGTGATATCTATATGATGTCTATTTATTATTAATTTATCTTTATAAAAACCGACATCAGCATTAAAATTGTTTGCGGCTTAGGACCTATATTAAATTATTGACCGACAATCTTGATCTTGGGTAAATTATGGACCGATCTTCACGAAGTTTCACACCATCATTTATAGTCCTATAAAACTGTGACGAGCCAAAATTTGTTATGATAGCTTTGTTAATTACGGTTTTAGGCGTACTAAACTGTTTTCCGGGAGTAGGGTTTATATGGGGCCTAGGGTAAATAATGAACCGATCTTCACGAAATTTCACAGTTTCATTTCTAGTCCTATGAAACTGTGACGAACCAATTTCTATTATGATAGCATTATTAATTATGGATTTAGGCGTACTAAACTACTTTTCGCTAGTAGGGTTTCAATGGGGCATAGGGTAAATTATGGACCGATCTTCACGAAATTTTACAGTGTCTTTTCCTATCCTATAAAATTGTGAAGTACTTAATTTTGTTATGATAGCGTTAGTTTTTACGGTTTTAGGCGTATTAAACTCTTTTCCGGGAGTTGGTCTTATATGGGGCATATGTTAGTTTTTGTAACATAACGGATGAAGTGTCAAAACACATTCCAACTATTTTCTTCTCCAAACCCCATTCAGTAAGTTCATTATAAACTGCTGGTTCATTAAAAACTGCTGGTACCACTTACAAGTTTTGGCACTCTAAGTATTTTTTCCTTACCATTTACTGATACTAGAATTGGCAATCGATCTACTTTTTCAGCTCCCAAAATATCATGTAGAATTTGTCCGTCCCAATAAACGATTGTTGGATCATCAAAAGAAACAGACTGCTTTATTTCTGGAAACACACATTTTCTTCCTTCTTTTCTTTTGCGTTGAATGGTACTTCGTGAAAATGGCAACGAATTAGATTCATGTCCCAATGCTGCTGCAATAGGGACCATTAATCTTAGGGCTTGCCTTTCAGAAATTTTATTGCGATCTAATGCGCTAGTAACGTGTATAGGGAATAATAATTTCTTTGCAGTTGTTTCAGTTTGCAGGTCTGTGTGAAATCTTCTTTTTTTAGGAAGTTAGTGGCTTATATAGCTCGTTTGATTTAATTTCAGCAGAAACAGAGTACTCTAGTGATTCATCTTCTGTATCTGAACTTGAATAAGTCATATCTGGAGATATTATGGAAGCGGAGTGTAGCTTATTCCCTTTTTTAAGTGGCTCCTGTTATTTTTTTCTTCTTTGAAAAATTCTTTCTTGCTTTTTTTTGTATCTGTTGTCTGCTAATGAAATAATCATTTTACGTTCCGTTCTCTGGTCAATTAAAAACCCTCAGTTTTTGAGCGATGTCAAAAAGTATATCAAACTGATCTTGAAATTATAAATTACGATTCTTTTGGGTATCAGATATTCTTCCTTTATTTTTCTTTAAGAGAAGCCATTCATAATTGTGTTTCTCGAGCTTATCAATACAATGCTTCGCAAGTCTAATCGGAATAGTGGCTTTTTGCCACACTAAAATTAATTCCTCTACAGTACTGTGACTTACATTTAGAACTGAATTTTTTTCTTCTAGGAAGAAGTGAAATCTAAGAAGAACTTGTCTTATAGTATGTTCACATTTGGCTTCTTAAACGCGTTTAAGCAGTTCGAACGTGATTAAGCTCTAATCACTTCAAAATCGAGATGATTACCCATACATTGAAGTGATTTGTTAATCACTTCAAATTGACATGATTACAATTAAATCACTTCATAAATCACATAGAATGCACTGAACATACCTCAAATGTAGAATCGCCACATGATCGTGTATAACCGGCCGAGATTTCTGTTTAATGTTTTTATTTTTTTTCCTTAAATAATTCATAAATTTTCACAATTTCATCATTAAAATTATTAAAATAATCTTCTGATAACTTTATAAAAGTGTTTTTATCCATTTTAAATATTTTAAAGAAATATAAATTTGTTTGTTGTTTTTTGTTGTGTTGTGTTGTGTTGTTGTGTGTTTTTTTTTTCTTAATCATCTGTCATCTTAATCATCTCAAATGTAATGTGAACGGCTTTGATTAGCTAAATCAACATTTTGCTTAAACGCGTTTAAAAACCTAACTGTGAACTTAGCATTAGAGTTGGTAGTTGATTACACCTAGATATTGGCTCTAAATCTTTTACAGCTATCAAAAATACTGTGTCTGCTTGACGTGTTGAACTTGATGACAAAGGCATATTTGCAATTTTTTTTCGGGTGTTTTTTTATTTTTTTGATAAAAACTATTACTGAACAAAATATTCACACTTTCAAAGTATAACCTTTCCCACGAAGGGCATTGACATTTTTACACTATACTACTACTCACTACAGTAAAAAAACCAGTGGGTGCCCGGGGATATCCACCCTAATGTGGAGGTTAGTTTCTGTGACATAACTCAAAAAATTAAATTTTGGAGTTAGTGATGCATAATTGTTCGCTGTGTTTTTCTTTATATTGTGTTATAATTCATTTTTATATATTTTACACTTTCGCCGTTTGAAGAGAATGTATCCAAATGTATGTTTTTTGAGTTATAACATTATTTAAATGAGCAATATATGCTTGTTTAGCTAGGAAGCTTCAAAGAAGTGCACGTTATGATTAAATAATATTTTGCGCGATTCTACTTCCTTTTTTTACCCTTGTTAAAAACATAGAATATTTTGTCTGCTCTTGACAAATTGAAAGAGTGTTGCCTTATAACTAAAAGTGGCCGCAGATTTTGGCCTATCTACAAAAACACTTTATATCAGACGGAATCATCAATGCGAAAAATAAAACCTGTGATGTTAGTCCTCGTTGTCCTTAATAAATTCTTTAGTCTACGACAAAATTCAATTCAATTCATTTATAGAGCAAACTTTATGTTAATTTTTTTTAATGTTGACCGATTGTGCATTGCGATTCAAAGGAATTTATTAGTTGTTGCTACTGGCATTGAAAATATGTAGGTATGTATTTTACCAAGGTTGGCAACTTTCTACAATTTAACTCATTTGGTACTATTCGATTTTCAAAAGTACAATTGTACTGTAGTGTATGTAGTATGAATACACCTAATGCAAACAGAAATGCAAGCAAGCAAAATTGCAAGCAATGAAAAAAATTATAAAAATAAACAAAGAAAGAATAACCTAAAATTTATTATGCAATTGCAAGTGACTCGTGTTTATTTAAATGGGGCACTAGAATTGCATTTGGAAAAATGATAGTAGTAATGAATTTTGAATATTGAAAATATTAACAAAAATAAATTAATATGATAAGAAAATTGTAAATAAAGTGAAGAAATAATTCTTACTTCAAAGTTGTTGTTTTATTTTTCTAAAACTTCGGCAATAAAATAGAGCCGTCTGCTACTCTAAGGCTCTCTAAAAAAACAAGAGTACTATAGAGTCAAACCGTTAGTTAAAAATTATTACAGTACTTGTAATGAACACCATGGTGTGTTTGCTATTTTCAATTCATTAAAACAAATTGAAAACATTTAATTGTCCTCATTAAAAGAAGGCTATAACCTGCATGGATGGAAGGGACGAGGGAGCCTTTAACATGCTAGCTAATCAGTCGGCCTGGGGGGATTCGTGTCCTTTCCTTCTCATGGGGAATCTAGTATTGCAATAATAATTTGTGGACTCTCTAAAAACTTTATATAAAAACTAAAAATCAAATAACTATCTTAACTATCTATTAGCCCTAAAGATATAAAAAAACAATATACTTATTCTGTCTCCTTGTTCCTAATAGTTTGACTGCTCTATGGTAGAATTGAGGCAGTGATGGCTCTATACCCTCCCTAAACCAATGTTCTAACTTTGCCGACATCCGTTAGAACCCAAAATTAAAATATCCTTGATCACTTAGGTATAACATCATCGACATCATCTTCAAAGAAAACACTTTTATTTTAATTTAATTCATTATGAACAAAAAATAAAGATTTTATTCATCCCATTTAAATTTACTTCAACATAAAATAATATCACTTAAAGTAAAAATTCATTCATGTAATTGTTTTATAAAAAAAAATCTTAAAATGGTTATATTATGCAAACAGAAAAATGGTAATTACAATCTAAAAAAAAACTATTTATATTTATCACAATGTTCACCTTTTTATATGTAGACCGAATATGCGTGAATGTAGGGTGTAAAATAAGAACTTGTTTTTCTCTATGTTTAATTACGTTGAGTTTGTTTAATCTGTTATTTTATTTATTTGACAAAGAAACAAAAACAAACAACAGCAAAAAAAAAACTGATTTTGTGTTATAAACATTTACACACAATGTAACAACAATATCACTACGCTTAGAGCACTTTCATTGCTAGAGATATCAGAGATTTATTTAAAGAGAGAGTTAATCTAGTTAACAGATTAGAAGCTTTTACAGCTGTTAAAAACAAATTACGTACATTAATGTTGTTGATACATTGCTGTTAAAAATTGATAATAAACATATAAAAAATTAATATTTTGTAGAAGAAATTATGTTGTGAAAGAAATTATGTTGCAAAAGAAATTAAGTTGTGTTTGATTATAAATCTTTAACTCACCAACAAGTCTGACGTTCGAAGAAGGCCTTTTTCGATGTCCATTGTTGTTGTTTAGTATAGCTGAGGAGACTGAATTTAATGATTTTTATTTTTATGCTGATGAGACGAATGCAGTGGTAGAAATTTATTTTAATTTTAAGTATTTATTGTTTTATGAATTTGCATGATTTCTTGTGATATATTTTTAAATGCTAGTGTAACTTTTTTTGTTGTTGTAAATAAAAATTGATTAAATTATCGTAACTGTTAATGAACATTGTGATACCATGATTAAAAATTAACTTAAATAACCGAAATGAAACTCCGAATAGTTACATGCGTACAAATGTACTTAAATTTTAACAAAAAGCTTCAACACTGTTTTAATAACTAGATATTGAGTGAACTTTTAACATTTTCTTGTCATTTTTGTTCTTATTTTGATTGTTTTATTCTTTGAAATTCTCTTAATTTGTTTACTTTTTTGTTTGTTTGTAAATTAATATTATTTTACAAAATTTTTTTTTATATTAACTTTTTTTCTACTTTTTTTATTATTACTTTTTTTCTACTTTTATCTTCGCTTCATATTATTGGTATAATTTCTATTTTTTTTCGTATTTATTTTTTTATGATTTTAATATGTTACACATATTTTAATAACGAGAGCTTATGAAAAAAAATAATACACTTTAATAATCACTTTGTGAGCACCACCACTGGCTGCCAGAAATAAAGGCCTTTTTCCCTTCGCTATTAAGCAAAATATTATTTTGCGTACGTACTTATAAAACCTATGGAAATGGTGTATTCCTTTTAAAATAAAATTATTGATTTAAAGGGAAATATTCTTACCAATCGTGGAGTATTGAAGAAGGTATTAATTAAAGGTGGCTGGATTATAAAGGCAATCTTGTTGATGCCTAGAACCCCCTTAAACACTTCCAAATTCTCCGGTCTTTTTGTAACTCCTATGAATCCAATAGCAATACAAATGGGGACAAGGGTTCCAAAGTTAAATATTACCACGATGGATTATACGATTTAACTCTTTGAGCCACACTTTTATATATGCAACTTAATAACTAAAATAGGCGCAATTTTGCATTATTTAAAGTTTATTTATTATAAAAATGTTGATAATTTTGATAAATTAAGTGGTTAGTTTTCTAACCACCATGACGGTTGGCATAAAAATTTATTTTTGGAGAAAATCTGAAAAAACATGTTTTATTTGTTCGGATGCATAGAGGAACTCCACAGGTTGCGTATTACTATGCAGTACGCACTAGATATAATATTTTTTGAAAAAAGCAAACGACCTGTGGCTGTTTTTTTAACTTGGGGAAATCCCGGCTTAAAAATATTTTTACACATTTAAACATTTACATATATTAATGTTGAATTTTAGAATTTATGGTCAAAAATTTCGCATAAATTTATCATCGATGATCTTAAAAAACACAATTTTTAAGCTCTTGAAAAGGTGGTTAGATAACTAACCACCAAACCTGAAAGAGTTAAAGGCCTGGTGTTTCCAGACAAGAAATTCAAACTAATGGTGTTTTCTTTTCTACAAAAAAATGTGGCATTTTATTTAAAAAAATGCGATTTGGTGTCTGTTTGCTCCCGAAAAGGATGAGTTTTTTTAGAATTAAACAAGCCACCATTTTCGGGAGAAAAATTTTTAAGAAGACACCATATTGCATTTTTTTAAAATAAAGTGTCACATTTTTTTGTAGAAAAGAAAACACCATAAACTTTACGGACTATATTATGCAAACTATTAATGTTAAAATAAAATTTCCAAAAAAAAACAATTATTACCTTGGGATGTGATGTAGATTAAAATAAATCAGCGGATAAAATTTATTAGAAAATGTGTAGGATGCCTGAGATATTTTTAGTTAAATATTAAATTAACGACGATTTTACAATTGATCTGCAGTCAATGGTAGCTGACAGAAAAAGGAAGTAATGTGATTTTGCGATCTCTCTCGAAAATTCTTATTCACGATCAAAGTGTAATATGTGAAAAGAAAAATAACCAAATAATCGGAGTAAGGATTGGTATTGCCAGATATTTATTTGAGTGATTAAAATTTTCCTTTCTCAGAAATAAAGAAGAACTAAGTATATCACAAACCTTTAATTTAAAAAATAATATAGGAATCAAAACTTGAAAGGAAGGGCACATTTGAATTAAGGTATTTAAAGTAAAAGACCAAAACTTCTTGTATTTAATACATTGTTTTCACCCCAAAAAATTGTTAAGAAAATGTCCACAACAACTCTAATGACAAACTCAGTACAATAAAAAAGCTTTCCCAGTTTCTCAAGTGCCCGCTTACATTGTACGATTTTTGCGATTCTTACGTTATTGACGATGGCGAAGAGAGAAATAAAAATGGGTACACAAGCGAGTGTAGTCTTCAATTTGTTTTGTTTGCAAATTCGTTCCCTCATTGTGATCTCTTATTTGAAGAAAAATGTTCGATCGCACAGAAAAAGTTGCTGGGATAAAAATTGTACAGTGTAAACGCAAAACCAATTTTAAAAAAGAACCGACAAAAATTGCAGCGACAAAAATCGCATAATTCGTGTATGCTGAATCCAGTGGTGCTAACCATTTATTGGTTACCTCTTGTTTTTGCGATAAACTGTTATTTCGAAAATGGAGGAGGTTAAAGAAACCAAAAATTTCGACATTTTGCTAAAGAAATTATTATTTTTGCCAAAAAAAAATTCATGTTTCATTTTTTATGCTCCGCTTGTTGCCAAAAAAAGTCGCAAATTCAAGCACAGTGCTAGTTTTGTTGTTCTTTTACACTTGCATCTCCACACTTTTAAAAATTTTAAATTTAGACGTTAAAAAGCTTCTATTTTAATTGAAACTGACCAGCTTTGTAAATTTTATATTTTTTATCTTCTCGTATTATGTATTCCTTCTGTAGCACTTAAGTGGGAGAAGACCATTTAACATTTTTTCGGTTTAATTGAACTAATTACGAAGTCATTAATTATTTATTTGTGAGAAACTTATTTTAACAAGAATTGTATGGGAAAAAATATAAGAAATAAAGAATGGCAAAACAGATTTATAAGTAGGGATAAATGTAGACAGGAAAAATTTAAATACGTTTGCAATTAAAAATAGATGTTGTTTATTCCCTGTATCTATAAGGAAACATATGCTGCGAAACATAAACGTTTGATGGTAAAAGAGCAAAGAGTGGAAAAGTGTTCTGTATTCCGTGTACAAGTAGTTTTTGTTAGTTTGTTATTGAAAGGACCAAGAAGAATAAGAGATGTCAAACAAAATACCTTAATTCTTATAACTAAAAAATACTTAAAAAAAAGTTTCATTGTATGGAAAAAAATTCAGTTCTAAAAGGGAATTGAATAAAGTTTTTATCAGCAAGTGTTTCATAATGTAAACGAGGACTTAGGTTAGTTTTGTATAAATAAAAATAGGAAAAACCAGTGACAGTGCAATATTCGGCTGAGGCGAATCTTAGAAAACCTCCTCCTAGTGCCTTTTTTATGCGATCTATAGTTAATTTTTGCGTATCATCACAAATATAAGGACCAATACTTGTTGTTAGATCGAATAGATCGTGCAGGGTATATATAATATATATAGTGTGCAGTGTCGATATTTTTACTGCATTTATTAATCTGTTTAATAAGCCTATTAAATAAGCCTTAAACCAAATTAAAAAAATTTACGACAATTAAATTGGGAAAAATTGCATTACTTTTTATCTACTTAAAATCCATTTTATTAATTTCCGATTCATATTTATCTTAGTTTTATTTATCAATTAAACCTTATTGCCTCAAACGCTTCCTTACATATTTTGTTTTCTTAGAATGGCATGCAATGGTCCTCGTCACTAGTCTATTACAGTTATTTATTGCAAACTGCTAAAGGGTATTTTAAAATTATCTTAAAGCAAACACGATATCTAACAGTTGTCTTGCGTACATCCGTGTACACGCAAAGAAAAAACATGTTTAAATATGGTCACTTCCAACAAAACTATTCTTAAAGATAATTTGAAACATTTTATGTTTAATAGAACCATATTATTGTCACCCGCAACCATATAATGGTAAAATTATTTCTCAATAAAGAAGCCACAACTATATTATGGTTGTCTCTTAACATGTAATGTTTAAATTTGGCAATAATTTGTTTTAAAATTAACAACAGTATTTTTATTTTTTCCAAGAGCAACAGGCTATGGTTGAAAACCAACCATGCTATTATAAGTGTTAAACATGTTTTAGTTGTTTTTAACTATAACATGTTCGTAGGCAACCATAATATGTTTGTGGCTTTTTGGTGGAGGACTAATTCCACCATTATATAGTTATCAGTGACAATAATATGGTTAAATGAAACATAATATGTTTAAAATTTTCTTTAAAAAAATAGTTTTGTTGGCGGTAACCATATGTAAACATGTTTTTTCTCTGGGTGTAGTCATTGATGTAGGAAAATAAGAGTTTTTGTTGTTTTCATTTTCAAATATCAAATTTATTTTAGGTTTGAAAATATTAAACACTTCTATTATATCATCACAAATAAATATTTCATGGTAAAATAAACAAATTCATGGTACTCATGGTTTCTCAATAGTAAAAATCTAATACGAACAACAACAAAAACAACTGCATCAGAGTAGTAACAGAATCAATAACAAGAGCATTATTGTAAATACACAATCGTATTCTACACACACAATACTGCACAATATTGTAGAGTGGGATTGAGCAAAAAAGTAGCAGATAAAATGTTTTACTTTTTTGCAAAATATGCCACAAATATAAAAATGTTTACAAAAAATTTCATATTAAAAGCAAATTTGTACATAATTTTCTTATATAAAGTATACATCACAAGTTTGCGATAAGTTTCTTAGAACTCGAGATAGAAATTTCTTATCGCAAGGAAAAAGCACCATAGTATAACTCCCAATGACAATAATATGGTTGAATTAATCATAATATGTTTAAAATTTTCGTTAAAAATAGTTTTGTAAGTCGAGGCCATATCGAAAGTGGTTTTTCCTCTGGCTGTCGAGTAGTAAATTTTCGTTAAAATTTTTTATTATAGCAAATAACTTTAAAATTCAAGAAATTTTGCAAAACTTTTCATTTATTTTTCAAAATCTCCCACTTCGTACACAGAAAGAAAAACACTCGGGATAAACTAAGTTTTTCATATTTACTTTAGGTACGCCTATACGAAGGGAAGGTGCACCGAAACTGCGCTTCACTCATTCGTGGGCCACATAGAGAGATCCCTGCACTACAAGGAATTTGATTTAGTTGCATTCCTGGATTTTGAGGGAGCTTTCAACAACGTTAGACCTGAATCGGTTATTATTGCTATGAGACTTTTGAAAATTGACCCAGCGATCATTCAATTTGTCAGCAGTATCTTGCACTTCAGGCGTATCGAATCCAACTTGGGTGCCTCGAACATTTGCAAGGTTGTGACTAGGGGCACCCCGCAAGGTGGTGTACTGTTACCTTTACTTTGGAATCTGAATATAAATACCCTACTCAGGGCCATGGAAAGGACGTAAGGTACGTAAGTACGAAGGTAATGATCCCAGACTATTGTCTGAACTTATGGAGTCCGCATTGGACGTCCGAACAAAATGGTGCCAGGGATGTGGACTGGATGTAAATCCTGCCAAAACAGAACTGGTACTTTTCACAAGGAGATACAAAATTCCCAAAGGGAGTTCTGACTGAAACTGTCTGACAGCGCCAATTATCTTGGGCTAATATTGGACAGCAAACTAAACTGAAAGATGAACACCATTTCCAGGACTACTAAGGCGGCAACTGCATTATATTGCTACAAAATGGCCATTGGCCTAAACTGGGGAATTAAGCTGAGAAATGTATACTGGCTTTACGAGTTTGTCATTAAACCCATTCTATTCTACGGGGCAGTTGTTTGGTGGCCGGCGCTCAAGGCGAGGAGTCATCAAATTAGGTTTGAACGTACAATGAGAATGGTGGCGATAACGGTAACAGGTGCCATTAGAACAACCCCCTTTAAGGCATTGTTTACGACATTTTGGCGAAAAGGCTAGCTGCGAACGCGGGGGTAAGACTAAGGGCCACTGAAGTATGGAGGGATTACAATATCAGACAAGCTAGTATTATGTCACACTCAAGCTAATCTTTGATACTAGCTTCACAGTGAGCATTCTGGATAACGTGGTTCACTATGATAACCTACAAATTCCCGCGGATGGGATTCAAATATTCACGGACGGGTATAAAACACTGTATGGTGTCGGTTCTGGCATATACTCCGAGCAGCTAAACTGGAGCATTTATATAAGGCTGCCGGACCACTGCAGTGTCATCCAGGCCGAGATAATGGCCATCCACACAGCCGCGAGGCGCATCTGGCACGGTGAAATATCTTGAAGGGTAATCACATTATTACCGATAGCAAGGTGGCCATAAGATCCCTGGAGAATGTGTTCATCACATCGAGAATTGTCCGAGAATGCCGGATGTCTCTGAAGGAGATAGCGAGACATTCACTGGTCACCCTTAATTGGGTCCCCGGACACGGGGTCATACAGGGAAACTGCATGGCGGATTCGTTGGCGTATGCACGTACCACCTTGAATTGAGATGGTTCGACATATAATATAGGTGTTTCGCTCCCAGGGAGTAAGCAACTTATGGCGCACAAGTTTTACCTTATTGCTAGTCAGAGGTGGCACGATGAAACTACCTGTGGTAAAACCAGGAAAATCTGGCCCATTATAGATGAAAAATGGACACGACGGGCATTATACCTGTCCAGACATCATCTAAGAAACCTAATTGCGGTTATAACTGGCCACTGGCCCATTGGGTGGCACGCTCAGAGGCTGGGACTCTCTTATAATGACTTAAGTAGAAGTTGCGGTGACTAGGAGGAGGAGGAGTCAAAGGAACATCTCCTCTGTAATTGTCCGGCATTCGGAGACTTAAGACTTGAAATGTTTGGTCGAAGAGCCCTTGGGAACAAAACTTGTCTCTCTGATATTGATGTAAACAGGATCCACTGCTTTGTTGAATCGATCGGGTGGCTGCGTGGGAACACTAGCAGCCAGATAACATAGGACCCATGGGAGACGGTGTAACATGGTAGCACAACGGGAACTAATTTATGGACCCACGTGAGCTGTGCTTGATCACGGCTGCCAATGGAACCTTACCTAACCTATTTACTTTAAGTACTCAAAAATTCAAATACGAAAAAACTGAAACGTACTTAAAACAATTCTAAATGGGATTACTTTCGAAACTCAATCCCCGAATTTCATAAAATAAGTACAAAATTCTTAGGCCAAGTAAAAAAAATTTATAAAATTTTTCATTGGTAGTGCCACTCTGAAAGTAAAATTATCAAAGTAAAAATATCAAAGTCTGCTATAGATACTACAACAACACCACACAAGTAGTAAAAAAACGATTTGCTTGTTGTGTGTAGAAACAAGCCGAAAACACATTATTTTCATGTTTAAATAGTAAAATTAAAACCTTTTGCTTCTCATTTAGCTTATATTTTCAGTTATATGTGCACATTAAGTTATTAAAGTAAAAACTATATTGGGAATGGTGCTGGTGTTTTATAATTAAAATTATGTAAGGTGTTGAACGAGTAAGTAAATCAATCATAATAAAATTCTCCTCCTAATTTCAATTTTGGTTTATTTCAAGTACGAGTTCGCGATTATATCAACTTTATAATACTTGAATCAAGCTCATTTTGAAATTGGCTTAATCATTGTTTTACTTAAATCGATCTCATTTTCGGATTATTTCAAGTACGAATTCGGGATTGAATATGGATAAGTTTAGTATTTCGCGATTAAAAATCCGTACTTGAATCAATCTTTCTGTACTTGATTCAAGAAAATCCTTACTTACTGTTCTACTAATACCACTTCGGATTGATTTGAGTACGGATGGACTGATTTATCTTTTGATTGTAATACCTTACTGTACTTAATCGCGTTGTACGTGTTTTATACAGGGTCCATTTGACTGAAAATCAATGACAGTAACGTTGTTTTTTTTTAAATATGGAGTAAGCTAGTTTTTCCAAAAAGAAAAGATTTTTTTAAAATTTTTTTTTACATTAACTATTTGACTCAGCACGTTAATTTACCCGTGCTTTACGAAGAAAATAAAGTTACCCAGTTTTTTAAAAAAATATTTTTTTTCTCCTTTTATTCTTATATGAATATATTAAAAATAAGCCGATTTTTTTTTCTGTTTTTATGCATAAACTTTAAACTAAATTTCTTGATTTTGACATTGAGAACATGGTCAAGGTTTCAAAAAAAAAATAATTTAATATTTTTAAAATATCGAATACATAACATAAGTTTTATTTCTAAGTTTAATTAAAAAAAAAAATTAATTTTGTTTTAGTTTTAAATTAAAAACTACTTATATCAAAATTTTAATCTGACAGAATGATAGTAAATGAAACACACTTTTTATTTTTGGTGTTATCTTAATTTTCCAAAAAGTGGAGTTACCTAGTTTTTCCATACGACCACAGATTTATTCAATTTTTCCAAAACATTTCTTAGAATTACAGATCATAGCGCCCTTTCTTTTTTAGCGGATATAGACCAAATATCCTTGTCTTATTGGCATCCACCTTAACCTTTCGATTGCGTCAAAAAAAAAAAAAAGAGTCCGCTTAATCGAGTGAATGCGGAGGCCAGTTATAAGCAGAAAAATATTTTATTGTTCGAACACTAAAAACTTCTTGCAGATGAGTTTAAATTGGACGAACTCTTTCTTTGTTTTAAAAGAAATTCCAATCATTGCCCATTGCATTTAACATTACGCGCAGCTGGTTATTTCATTTGATGTTCAACAATTATTTTTGGATTATAAGTAGCCTTGTAAACTGTAGTTTTATTTATTTTTAAGTGAAAATGGCTCTCATTGCTTATTATTATTATATTTATAAACTCGTTCTTATCTGGTCACATTTATTAAATCCAATAAGCTTTTCCCTCTTTTGGTTTAAACTCGTAAACCAAATGAATCTTAGAAAAGCAAAATTGCGAACACCACCTACAAAAAGTTTCGAAATATTCCCATTTTTGTGGTGTGACGTTTGATGTCTTTTTATTCGAGTAAAATTTTTCAAAATGTGTTGACATTTCTGTTCAGTAAGATTTGGCAAATCATCATAAATCTTTTTAAAAATAAATTGTGGAAATTATCTTTGAAAAAAATAATTCTGTTCGCGAAGTTAATAGAGCACTTCGTTCATTTTACTTAACTCATTTCTGATTAATTGGCTAAGTCAATAAGCAAAATGTCCATATATTTGGAGCGAAGACAATCCTCAAGCCCTTAACGAATCAACATTAGATATATTAAAATAAACTTCTTGGTAAGGCTTACACGCTCTTGTGAAATGAGCGAGGAGCTGCCGTTACGGTGATTTACGAGCGATATCGACCCTTGCTGACTGAATTTTTTTTTCCAAAAATTAATCTGCTTTACATCGACGACATTTGGTCTTAACAACATGGCGCAACTTGCCATACAGCGCGCTTAACAATCTATTTGTTGCAAAATCAATTTGCTGGCAACTTTATTGCCAGAAGTGGTCCTGTTGACTTGCCTCCTCGTTCGATTTAACGCCTCAGCATTACTTTTTATGAGGCTATTTTCAGTCATTGGTCTATGCCGACAAACCAACAACTCTTGAAGCATTGCAAGCCAATATTCAAGCCACCATTGACGCCATACGTCTTGACTTATTGCAAAAAGTAGTTACAAATTGGACGAATCGAATAAACAATGTAACTCGTAGCCATTACGGACATATGCCGAAAATCATATTTTTAAATAAGTTAAAATTTAATCCCAACAAATAATTTTGTCTTGTATTATAATCAGGGCAAGTTTTTTATGGCATATGCCACTTTTTGCCATTTCTGTAATTATTTCGTGATAAAGCCAATATTGGTTCAGCTTGCCAAAAAATGCCTTTCTTGCAACCTAGAAGAAGTTTTTTAATAAGCTTAGCGAATATGAGGCAGAATCTATTCGAAATTGTTGAAATAATTTGTTCAAAATATTACTTGTTCATAATTTAACTTTGATAAATTTTATTATTTCAATTGAATATGTTTTGTATTTTTTGTTTTTTAAATTTTTTCTAAAAAATAAAATTTTCTTTATTCCTGAATTTGAATCAGCAAATAAAAGTCGTTTTTTTGTTAAAAGGTTATGGGCCCAGATTACGTCGGTCAATCTAAACTATAATTTAAATAAAAAAATAATTATTAAATAATGGAGTCTGAAAGCAAGATTGAAAAATTGAATGACGCAAGTCAATGGTCAACATGGAAGTTTCAAGTTAAAATCACATTGATTGCTGCTGATGTTTATGAAGTAGCTACTGGGGATGAAGATTGTCCATTAAGTGATGATTGTAAGATTCGTGCTTGGCGAAAAAAGGATGCCAAAGCTCAACAAATTATAGGGATTTCGGTTGGAAATAAACAAATTATACATATTACTAATTGTGATTCTGCTAAAGCTATGTGGACTAAATTAAATGATGTTTTCGAAAGAAAAAATGAATCTAGTTTGTTGATGCTCCATCAACAGTTTTTTAATTTTACGAAAGACGCTGGTGAAAGTATGATAACTTACATTGCAAGAGTTGAAGAATTGGTTCAACGTTTAAGAGATTTAAAAGAAACAATATCAGATGATATGGTAATAACAAAGATAATATTATCCCTACCTTCTGAATATGCAGCTTTTAGTAGTGCTTGGGAGTCAGCAAATAAGACAGAACGCACATTGAATACCCTTAGATCAAGATTAGTTATTGAAGAAGAACGTTTAATCTCTCGTGGGCAAATTGAGCGAGTTGAAGCACTGACTGCATCAAAGGGTTTAAAAAATTATAGTAATAAAGGTGTTAAAAATGCAAAGAAAAGTGAAACTTATCACAATGGTGGCAGTTTAAACAATTTCAGACCTAATAGCCGATGTTTTATATGTGGTGAAGAAGGTCATTGGAAGCATAATTGTCCTGAACGCAACTCTACTAGGAATTTTACAGCTTTAAATTCCGATGCCAATGATTTCACAGTTACAAAAAATAATTGGTTATTAGACTCTGGTGCAAGTCATCACATGACATCTAATCGTAGCTGGTTTCATTCTTATCATCCAGAAGTAAGAAATGTAAAAATTGCCAGAGGCATTATTCAAGCACATGGCATTGGAACAATTTACGTAAGAATATTTGATGGTGTCAGCTGGAGAAATGGAATTCTTAAAGATGTTCTTTTCGTTCCTCAAATCGAAACAAATTTATTTTCACAAAATCATGCTTTGGATCAGGGTTTAAATGTCGAAGGTAACAGCAATGAAATAAAATTTAAGCGAAAATCTGATAAAAAGGTTGTTGTTGTTGGACAACGTCATGGAAATTTAACTGTTATCTGTATAAAAGTATTAATGACTCAGGCTAATTTAGCATCAAACGAAAATTCAACACTACAACTATGGCACGAAAGATTAGCCCATCAAAATAATGAACAAATTCGAAAAATTTTAAAAGTCAATAATATCACTTACGTAGATGATAATTTTGTGTGTGAAGCTTGCATGTATGGAAAACATCATAGAAGTAGCTTTAAAGTTCGTGAAATTGTATCAAATAAGTGTGGTCAAATTGTTCATGCTGACGTTTGTGGACCAATTCAAGTTGAATCTGTTGGTGGTTCAAGGTATTTTCTTATTATAAAAGATGACTTTTCTCATTATCGTTTCGTGTTTTTTATGAAATATAAATCTGAGGTATATGATAAAGTAAAAATTTTTTTGAGATTAGCAAAAAATTCATATGGCCATAATATACAAATTTTTCGTTCTGACAATGGAACTGAATTTGTAAATAATAATATGAAGAAGCTATTTGAAAACGAAGGTGTTCGTCATCAGAGAACTGTCCCCTATACTCCACAGCAAAACGGTTCTGCAGAAAGGGATATAAGAACTATCATGGAAGCTGCTCGTACAATGATTTATGCAAAAGACATTCCCTTAAAATTTTGGGCAGAAGCAGTTAACACAGCTGTATATGTAATTAATCGCTCAGGAACTAGTACTGTAGCAAATAAAACTCCTTACGAACTCTGGATGGGTAAGAAGTGTAAAATAGATTTTTTTTAAGCCATTTGGTAGTGAAATTTTTGCTCACATACCTAAAGAAAAACGAAGCAAATTAAATGCTAAATCAGAAAAGTGCATCTTTGTTGGTTATGATGAAAATGTAAAGGGGTATCGTGTATGGAATCCTAACAAAAATATAATTGAATATTCTAGAGATGTAAAATTATTAAATTCAGTTTTAACTGTTAACAAAGCCAAGAAAGAATGTTTAAAAGAAAATGTAGTATTAGGACTAGAGAAGGAAAATACAGATATAGAAATGCATGTCAATGAAATTGATACCCACAATTCCGATAACGAAGATTTTGAAGATGCTTGCGAAAATTTAGTTGGCAATGCTGACGTAATGGAACCAGTTTTAGAAGCAGAATTGGTTGAAAGTTCTAATAACAATGATGCTAATGATTTACAGCCAAATTTAATTGAAATAGAACAAAATCCAAACACTCAACGTATTAAGAAAAACACTAGAGAACTTTCTTACTTGAACGAGAATAATATATTAGAAAATCAGCTAAGAGACAGATCGAAACGTGTGATAAATACTATGGATGCTAGTGGTTTTGTGTCTTTGATTATGGAGGAACCTAAGAGTTTTAAACAAGCAATGAGCTCTCCAAATAAGGATAAATGGTTAACTGCCATGAATGATGAAGTAAAATCTTTAGAAGAAAATCAAACATGGACGTTAGTAGAATCTCCACCAGGTAAAAAGATAATAGATAACAAATGGATATTTAAAATAAAGCATCGGTTAGATGGAAGTATAGAAAGATTTAAAGCTCGACTTGTTGCCCGTGGTTTTACCCAAGAATACGGAATCGATTACGAGGAAGTTTTTAGTCCTGTTGTAAAATTTACTTCGATTCGTATAGTTTTATCTCTAGTATCAATAAAGAAAATGGCAATACAGCAATTTGATATCAAAACTGCATTTCTTTATGGAGATTTAGATAAAAATGTGTATATGTATCAGCCTGAGGGTTTTAATGATGGTACTAGTAAAGTCTGCAAATTACAGAAAAGTTTGTATGGACTTAAGCAGGCATCACGGTGCTGGAATCTTAAATTTACCACATTTATTAAAAAATACAAACTTAAACAATTGGAATCTGATCCATGTGTATTTGTGAATTTAGATAAAACTCTTATTTTGGCCTTGTATGTTGATGATGGATTAATTGCAGCGATGTCTAAAGAACAAATAAAAAACGTAATTGCCTATTTACAAACAAATTTTGATGTAAAATTTTTTGAGGCTGAATGTTTCCTTGGCTTAGAGATAGGTCGTTATACTGATGGGTCTATATACTTATGTCAATCAAATTATACTAAAAAGATTCTTAAAAGATTTAAGATGGATGATTGCAATGGAGTTTCAACACCCATAGATGCTAATAAAGTATTTGAAAAATTTGAGAATTCAAACAATTCTATTTTTCCATACCGTGAAGCTGTTGGAAGTTTACTTTACTTAGCAATTGCAACAAGACCTGATTTAAGTTTTGCAGTGGGAGTTGTAAGTCGTTTTATGGAAAGTCCTAATGAGGCACAAGTGAATGCTGTAAAGCGTATTTTAAAGTATTTAAAGGCAACTACTAATTATGGTCTTCATTTTAATACAAATACAAGTTTGAAGTTACTTGGATACAGTGATGCAGATTATGCGGGTGATAAAGAAACTAGGAGATCGACATCTGGTTATGTGTTTCTATTTGGTGAAAATGTTGTAAGCTGGGGTTCAGAAAGGCAAAAATCTGTTTCTTTATCAACTACAGAATCAGAGTATATAGCTGCAAGTGCGGCTATAAAAGAACTAGTTTGGCTGCAACGTTTGATAAAGGACTTAACTTCTATTAGTATTTCAACTGAATTTAATATGGATAATCAAAGTGCAATACGATTAATTAAGAATCCAGAGTTTCATAAGCGCACAAAGCACATAGACGTGCGTTATCACTTTATTAGAGAAAAATATGAAGAAAATGTATTCTGTTTAAATTATGTTTCCTCCGAAGAACAATTAGCGGACATTTTTACAAAAGCCCTCCCTAAGTCAAGATTTGAATTATTAAGACGATTAATTTATGTTAAAGAAAAATAGATGCTATATTTTTAACAAATTGTGGGAGTGTTGAAATAATTTGTTCAAAATATTACTTGTTCATAATTTAACTTTGATAAATTTTATTATTTCAATTGAATATGTTTTGTATTTTTTGTTTTTTAAATTTTTTCTAAAAAATAAAATTTTCTTTATTCCTGAATTTGAATCAGCAAATAAAAGTCGTTTTTTTGTTAAAAGAAATGCTAAAAGAATGTTGCAGAAATCGGACGTATAAAGTGACTCAGTGTACATAAAAGAGCACTTTCAATGCATCTGCTCAAGTCTATTGAAATTACAAACAAAAGAGCTTTATATAAATGAAAGCTAAGGCTTAATTGACAGCGCTAAATTTTAAAGATGTCATCAAAAAGATTTTGTTAAAAAGTTTAAAAAATTTTTAGATGGTAATACGGGATTACAAGATTAATTAAGGTTCACAACTCTACTCAGTTGAGTTGTAATTTCTTAATTTTTGTATTATGGTTTACAACTTTGCTATATTGCGGTGAACAAAAATCTTGCAAAAAGTTACAACAGATCACAACCATTTGTCTTAATTACAACTCAACTGAGTTGAGTTGTGAACCGTAATAGGGGCCTAAAATAAGAAATAGTATATGGGCATTTCCCCAGAATGGTCTACCAGGATGAAAAAATAAAATGTTGATAATCATCGTCTTTTATTGTTTATTATTATAAAAAAAAGTTTATGTTGTTATAAAAGAATGGTTTCATAGCATGTCTCAGCTGTTTTACTTGAGGAAATTGCACTGGAAACTGGAAAATTTTATATTTTCTTATATTTTCTACTTCTAAACACATTTTTATATGCTTATTTTACATGCAAAAATATGTTATGTTTACACTCTTTCTTCATAATCTTTTCATTACAACCAATTGTAAATTGAGTATTTAGTTGTTTGTTAGGGAAATTTGAATACAAAAATGGGAAACTGCATGGTGATAATAATAAAAAAACATATGGAAAAAACCGTACGTTCGCGACCCGTACGTTCGCGACCCGTACGTTCGCGACCGGTACTTAAGCCAATTAAACAAAAACCAAAAGAGATATTTTTTTTGGTAAATACTGCACGGAGACCTACATAAATACACTTTTATAATTAATTATTCACTTTTGACTATTCTGTTCCATTACGCAGATTTTTACATTTAACTGCTGTCAGCCAAAGTTGACTTCTATTTTGCGTACGTTCGTGACCACATGTTAATAACTATTATTATGAAAACTTAAACTCGATGAAATTCATCTTTTGCACTAAACATACAGCTACCCAAATGCTATCGAATCGCAAAAAAAAGCTAGGAAAAGTTTTGTTTTCTATATTATTTGTACATCAAAAGCGTACGAACGTACGTTCGTGACCCCAGGAAATGCCCATATGTGAGTTGTCCACAAAATTCTGTAAAAGTCGCCAATTTATTTGTTTTTTTTTAAATGTCTTCCTAAGCCATTATCAACTTCGTACAAAACTCAGAATTTTTTTTTAACTTAGCGGTGTTTGCAAGTGGGCTAATCATATTTTAATGAATTGAGAGGTATTTAATTATTGCCAACCTTTCTTCATCTGAACTATTAGCGTTAAAATATGCTCCAGTTACATCTTGCAATGTTGAAAGAGTGTTTCCATTTATTAACCTTCATAAGGTCTTCAAATTTGCTGACGTTAACGGTGTTCGGGTCAAATTTGACCCGAATAGAAAATTTTATATAAAAACTCACTTTTTTCAATTAAGTATGTTTGATATTTTATTTCTAGATTTATTCAGTATATTGAAGCTGAATAAATATATTGTTAACATTTATTGCGAATACAAAAGTACATTTAACACAAAGTGGTTGTATATGTTTTGTACCATATTTGGCAACGACTTATTTTTGACTGGTAAACTTATTTTTTTTCTAGGTTTTTGTTGAAAATGACGGGTACTGTATGTAAATTAGTCTTTGGATAATGTTTTTGACTGCTTGATATAGGGCGGGGCAAGTTGAAAACCTAAATTTTCTAAGAAATGTCGACGTTTGGCAAAACAGTTTTCATTGTAGTCATGTTTAGCTGACGTTAATGATAGCCTTTAGTTGCCAAAAGCTCTCGTGGAAATTCAATCTTGTTTTTACATAAACATAATTCCTACTAAAGTAAAACAATTGTCTACAGTCATACTGTTATATTTCAAATCAACTGTCAAATCAAGAACTACATGCATACATTTGTTTATTTGTAGGCAAAGTTCCTATTTATTTGCCTGTATTTCAGATTTCAAAGCTCACGTATCGGCGAAAACTTCTCTAAAATTTGACCTTCACTGCGAGTATCCTTGTTGTCAAATATTAGTACCCTCGAAAGGATTTTTAATCTTTTCAACGGCAAGATTTCTCCAAAAATGGGGTTTAATTCCACAACATCCCACAATCTGTCTGTTATTTCATTTTATGATCTATACAATTCAGCTAACTAGAGAACCAATAAATGCGAAATTTTGGTGTCGCCACTTGAGTCCAATCAATACCAAATACAAATTAACCGCATTATTAGTAAACTTCAAAATAGCGCATGTCACAGGAGGTGAAAAAATTAATTAACAACTAAAAATTTCTAACGAAAATTCAAGAATTTTGGTACCGGTCAAATATGACCCAAAGACCTTAACCGTACGATGCATACCCAACTTTTTCTACGAGAACACACACCCGGGATACGTTTGTACCTACTAGCTTATTGAGGTTTTTTCTTATATTTAAAAGGTCCAATTTCATTATTATTATTTTTTTTTAAAGCGTAAATTTTTTGTTTCATGCTAATATTCTACATGGTTCAAAAGATATAAGCAAAAGAGTGCAGCGCCCGGAAGGGAAACGAACCAAGGGGAACGAGTTTGTAAAAGATTTGGTAAGCAGATACAAAGGAAGTGGAAGAAATATTACAACGGACAATTTTTTCACGACGTTGCCAGTTGCAGAACTTCTCCTCACCTGGAACCTAACAATCGTTGGGACTTTGCGCAAAAACAAAATGTATATTCCTGCGGAAATGAAGAAGCACAAGAACAGGCCAATTTATTCATCATTATTCGGCTTTAGAAAAAATGTGACGATGTGCTCTTATGTTCCACGAAAAAATAAATCAGTGACGCTGCTTTCATCAATGCACTATGATGGCGAGATAGCTGAGGGTGGGAAGCCTGAAATCATAGAATTTTATTATATGACCAAGGGTGTCGTTGATAAAATGGACCAATTGTTCAGTGAATATCCTACACAACGACAGACGAAGCGTTGGCCATTGTCATTATTTTTCAACATGTTGGACATAACGGCTCTTGCAGCGTATATAGTATATGGAATGAACAACACCATGCGGCCTGCTAAATCAAACAAGCGTAAGCAGTTCCTTCGCAGCTTGGCGGAAGCATTGTGTATGCCAATTATTAAAGAACGTGCACTAAATTGGCAAGTCACTCGAAACTTCTCCACTTAAATAGCGATTGAGTCATATTTTAACCGTCCGCTTAAATCAATGTTGAAAACGGCACCATCGACATCTGTCGTACGCCAAAACCTATCAGCGGTTCCTGCTACTTATGTTATGCTCAAGAAACAAAACGACGTAAAACACTTAGAAAGGTGTGTGGCAAATGTAAAAAGCCAATGTGTCTTCAACATTCGATCACCAATACCGAGTGCACAATATGTAACAATAATTCATAATTTTCATTTTTCAAACAAAATAATATAATTTAAACACACTATAAAATGGTTTGTTGCCTTTTATTTTGATATAAACTGGTGTGGTACAAACGTATCCCGGGTGTGTGTTTACGTAGGTGTCGACTTTGGAAGCTCGTAGCTCCTGAACCACTGATCTGCACCAAATAACCTTTAAGCAATTAGAAATTACTTATGTTTCCTAGATCCGAAATCTCTATATCTTAAGTTAAGCCGTTCCTGAGTTAAAGCACTGCAAAGTTGCAAGTGGATACATTTGTACCCGGGTGTGTGTTCTAGGGTTAAGTGCAAAAAATTTTATAAATTTTTTTTTCGCCAATATTTTTTTCTGAAAACAACGTTGTTGTTGGCATTTAATATTAAATAAAAGTCATAAAATATAAAAAATAGAAAAATAGAAAAAATTTAACTTTTATTTTAAAATGGGTCAGATTTGACCCGAAGACCTTATGAAGGGTAAACTGTTTTATGCGATAACAGGAATATATTTATTTTTGAAAATTTAAGAAAATGCTATTATAGTTTTTTATTAAGTTGTCTACTTAATAAAAAAACTTAATAAAATAAATGTTTCTAAAAAACAACATGTTTATTTTTGCCAGTTTTGCCATTTTTCGTGCCAATTTTTGTTTTTTTTCATGCCATTTTGCCAGCAATTTTTAATCACGTCATTTTAAACTTGCCCTGATTATAATTTTTAGTTCTCATGCAGCTAAAAAAAACGCCCTATATATATGAAAGCAGCCTTTTGTTGCCGAAAACGCTAAACTTATCGAAAAATTGTTGGCGCTTTCGAACAAGAAAGAAATATTGAAATAATCTTTGTTCTTGAATAATCGAATGCTCAGTTTTAAAATTAACTAATTTTGTTTTTCGTTTTATGCTGACTATTTCCAATATAAAATTTCCCAATTTTTTTAAACTATACAAAACAAAAAAATGTATTAACGTGCTTAAACATTATATTACGAATGTGACACTCTGTAGTTTAGTAAATATGTTTGTACCAGTGTTCGAAAATAAGCGTTATATACTGTTCTTGAGTGTTCGGTTCGGTAGATATGTGGAAAACACAAACGCTAATAGTGTTTGTGTAGTAAATCATAAAAAAAAAACGTTTCTATGTTTGTGATCTTCGAACACAAAAATAAAAGTGTACTTATCCAACTCAACAAAAACATTAGAACACTTAATTGCTTTAATTGCATACGCAGTAAACATCAAGCTATTCGTGCTGTGGTCGTTGCTAAAAATTTTTGCTGCTCATTCCTTTATCAATGTAAAAATGAAACACTATAGAACATAAGAATAAAACGTTTGCCTACAAAACCACTACAATTGTTGTGTTTTATAACAAAAAGCAGAACACTATATAATATTCGTTACTTTCTTGAAAATAATTATGAACTCTATTAGGGGTTGTGTATTATTACAAAAACACTAAAAAAATTATTATCGTTTCTGGGTCAAATATTATCCAATCTATTTTCGAACACTGGTTTGCACGTATGTACGTGTGGATATGTGTAAACATACAATAAAAAATAAACATTTAACACGCTTTCTGGCACACATACACATATTACATACATATCTAAGTATATACATATTTATTTCCTGTTACGAACTGTATTCGGTAATATCATTCTTTCATAGATTAAGAGGCTGAGATTGTATTTGTGTAAATGAAAGACAATTTATTGGGCTTAAAAAGGTCCATTTATTATGCCGTCTTAAAATTTAGCACATTGTCTAAATGCTGTTATCCTTGAGCAAATACAACTACAACAATAACAGATATAAAACAAGTTGAAATGAAAAATTCAAAATAGGATGGAGTGAAAAGTTAACAACCAAATTATTTTAAATTTTAAGATACATTCTTGTTCTTTTTAAACAGTTTAACTTAGTTCACAAACAAGAATGCTGTGCACACAAATATATTTATTTTATTTTGTGAAATGTTTGTTTTTTTTTTCTTTTTCGCACCAAAGGAACTCCAGAAAAGATTTGTGAACTAATTCAAAGAATTATTGCGCCCAATTTAAATTCAAGCTGTAACAAACCAAATTAAACGAAAGTCAATAAACTTAAGATGCTTTTGTTACAAAAGTAAAATTAAGAAAGAGAAAATAACTTGCTCTTGTTGGAAAATTTAATGAAATTTTACACCTTAAAAGAAAATTTTTAGGAAATTTTTATAGAAATTTAAAATTATATTGGACAATTTCTAAAAGCTTACTTTTCTAAAGTAAATTTGGCGGAAGATTTAAAAGGAAAATTTCTGATGTATTATTTAAAGAAAATTTTTAATAACTTGCTTGAAACATAAATATACTAATTCGTATTTAAACTGACTCAATAACGCCAACTTTATCTGTACTTAGTCACTATTATATTAATTGTTTCTTCCAAATTGTAAAATTAAATCGTGTAAGTTACTTATAAGTTAGGGACTGATTTGAAAGATTTTTCCCCGCCCCAAGTAGTAGTAGAATAACTATTAAAATATAAAAAAAGAAATTGCGCGTGGCACAAAACAGATTTCATTATATGGAGAGTGGTGGAAGGAAAATTGTCCTTATTTGGTACATATAGAGTGGATTTCAGAACACAGCATCTGTCAAAAAATGGGTGTAATTTCACACAAAGAAAAAAAAGTTTTGTTTATCTGCAAAACGGCAGGGGAAAAGTTGTCCAAATTTTGTAAAAAAAAGCTTGGGTATTTAAACATAACAGCTAACAAAAAGTGGGCCGAAATAAATAAGTGGGCGTGCATCTGCCATACGAATACCAAATAGTACTGAAATAACTATATGTCCTGATAACATGTCAGAAGACATTTTTCGAAGACAGTTCGTTAATTCGGTTAAGAATGCCAGTGTAAGATCATGAAATTGAATCATTTGACGACGAATGGGACACATGTGTCCCATTTTGTTCTTTCATACTTACAGCCACATTTTCCAATGGATTTTGCTTTGACCCACGTGTTGTTCGATAGAAACCAAATGCGTTCTTTTGTACTCATAACCATGGTACAATTGCTCCCCATTATAATTTTTAATAATTTTCAGCTTCACAGCAAAAACTCCGTTATATCATAATCTAACAAATTAATTAAATATTTTTTTAAATTTTATACAATTTTTAATTGCTTGTTAATTATTATAAAAAAAGATGCCAAGCTATAAATCAATATACATACTGCTAACTGTATGTACAATCAAACAATAGTACGCAAACATATAACAGGGGTACACTTGTACCCCTTTTGTAATTTTTGCCTTCACAAAAAAATATTTTTTTAGAATCCTTTAATTAAAAATTTAGAAAAAGTAAATAGCTTCTTATTTGATAAATATTTTTATACAAAAACTTTTGGGTGCACGGGTACCCCGGTTATGTGTTTGCGTTAGTGTCTTTTTTGGATGTTTATATTTAGTTATGAAACCGCTGAATTGAACTTTATAAATGGTCAATTAAACGACTCAAAAAGACTCGAATTTCCTCGATCCGAAATTTCAATACTCTATTAGTATTTGTTTTGCAGCTAGAAACCTTTAAAGTTGCTAAGCGAGACACGGGTACCTGATTACTTGTTCTATGGTTAAGGGCGTCTCAAAGTCAGAAATTTGTATTAATTTTTTTGTACATTAAGTTCCTTAAGCCCCGGGTCTAAAATAATACTGTTGGATTAGCTTTTAGAGTTAAATAAGCCAATGCGCTTTGTAAATTTATTGAACGACGTAATTTAAAATTATGTCATATTTTTTTGCATTTTTTATTTAGTTTAACTTTTTTAGTTGAAAACAAAGAAAATATAAACAATTTGCAAAAACATAACAAAAAGTGAAAAAAATTTTATTTCAAATTATGATTTCATAAAAATAATTCATATAAAGCGTGTGTGTGAAACGGTAGCAAAGTTCTATGGTGAAATGAAATTTGTTTGTGGTAGAAAATTTTCATATTTGTATTGTGTGAAATTGTGACATTTTTGACAACGTACAATTTTGACATAAAGAAAAAATCAATTACTACTAGTTTTGTGAAAATGAATCAATAATAAAAACTGGGAATTAAGCACGAATAACAAAATCTTTTGAAATTAAAATTTTGTATTCCCAAAAATTGAAATTACTTTTTGATAATAAACAGGCAAGTGCACGGCCAAAAAAAACACTTAATTGACAACATCTTTTGTAAAGTTGTTGTTGTTTTTATTTTGTTTTTCTTAACCTACTTACAACTACAATTAATGTTGAGAGAATTTCAACTAATTGTAGTGGGGAATGTAAGATGAGATAAACCCACTGTTTATTGTTGATGTGTTTTGTTTAAGCTTTGATATTATTACAAGTAGAACTGTTGCTATAAGTCTTATACGCTTAACAGTTTTATTTGGTTTAATATCTTAAGTTTTTCCAAAATCTTTATGGATGAAGTTTCCTGATGATCTGGCCTAAGCAACCAGTGAAATGCGCATAGGAATAGCTTATCCCATCAACAATAAATTTCAAGTGTTTTTATCAATAATAAAAACTGGGAATTAAGCACGAATAACAAAATCTTTTGAAATTAAAATTTTGTATTCCCAAAAATTGAAATTACTTTTTGATAATGAATAAGTTAATCAAGTTTTTACCAATAATCATTTCAATTCTGTTGGAAATGAGATCGTCCCAACAATTTGATGAATTCGTTTTGATATATTAACAATTTTTACAAAAAGTGTGGGCAAAAAATCTTATGCACATGTAAATACTTACATGTTGTATAATTCTTTTTAATTTTTTTGTGAATTATTTTCTCTATTGCGTCAAACTCACATACTGTATTGAAGACTTTAAAAACAGTTGAGACCCCCCTGATAAGAGCTTAACTTTTGGAGTTAAAATTGGCGCGTATATGTTATCAGGGCGGTATAAACTAGCGAAACGTAATATTAATTGCCATTTAAAACTTTAATTGAACTAAAGTTCTTTGGCTGCTTCAGATTTAGAAATACCTTTTGCCATTGGCGAATCATTTTAAGAGCTTTAGCTAGTTAAAGGTTTTTCGGTCTGAAAATGTTTTTGATTTCTGCTTCGACCGCCAAATCTATTAAATTATCTTAAGCAGCTCTATCCTCGATATCAAATAGCATCACATTGTCTTCATCTTTATTGTAAGATGCATTTAAAGCGGTGTAATTTTTATCAGTTAAAAAAAAAACGACAAAATATTTTATAATCTGCAATGCTTTTGGTCCAAATTGTTTATCTTTGGCGACGAATGTAACACACTTGTCCCGTGATTTACCTCGTAGAAGGCGTAGAAGGCGTACAAATTTTTCAAACTCTTTAGTTGCGATATGTTTCGTTTTCGAATACGAGTCCGCAAAAAAATTAAAAATTTTCAGCCTTAAATTCTTCGTCCTCAAAGGGATAATTTAACGCGTTATTTCTCAACTACACGACTAAACTCTCGCTATAACTTGTCATTAGTTAAACTTGAGGGCGAACAAAAAAATTTGTTTTTAATTTTTAAATAGGGTTTAGAAATATTCATGTATGAATTCTAAAATTCAACCAATTTTTATAAATGATCATGAATAAAGGCTCAGTTAGCCGGGAGTAACAGTAACGTTGCAAATCAGCTGATTCATTTTGTTTTATGTAAAGCAATTAGAACAATTATAGTTAGCAGTAAGATGTTACGTCTCAATCTGTAAGAAATAGATTGGTCTTACTTTTTTACGGTAAGGTTACTGTTACTGTTACTCCCGGCTAACTGAGCCTTAAGACATGCAAACTTTTTTGTAAAATGAATAGCTTAGAATTTTTTTATTTTTCAGCACACATTTGTTTTTTGTTTTTAGTACATATACGCGTATGTGAATAGTGAGAATAATAAAATTCCCAATACAAAAATATGAGAGGCTAATCGTTGCTCTCATTAATGTTTATGGTATAAAGAGGTCCGAATCAGGGTTACCGTTGAGAATTTTGAAAGTCGCTTTTAAAACAAAAAGTCGCACAAAAAGAATTTTTTCAAATTTAAGTCTCACACTTTTTTTTAACATTTACTTACTTTAATTTAAGTACCACCCAGGTGACAATTTCGGTTTTATTTCTTTAATAACTGTCCAAAATTTGCTTCATTTAAAAAGAAATTTTTACTCACAGAACAAATTGTTTTCGTTAAAAAAAATTTGTATGACGAAAACTTCTTTAAAAAAAAACCGAAAAAAAAGTTGTATGACGAAAACTTGTTCTCACCGGATGCAGTAACATCCGGTGGGTATTGGTAAACGATGTAGATAAAAATTTTTGGTGAGGCGATAGTTAATCAAAAAAAAAAAAAGAAGAAAAAAAAAACACAAAACAAAACAAAAAGGAATTAACAATTTAAACGATATAAATAGCTGAGAAAAAAATCGTTAAAAATGTGTTTAAATAGACTTTTGTGTATTAATTTTACATTTGATTGATTTTTAATAATGTTTTTGTACACAGAAAGAAAAACACTCGGGATAAATCAAGTTTTTTATGATTATTTTAAGTACGAGTCGTACTGAAAGATTCAAATACGAATACCACTTAAACGTACTCAAAACAATCCTAAATGGGATTACTTTCGAAAATCAATCACGGAATTTCTTTAAATAAGTATGAAATTCCTAAATCAAGTAAAAAAAGATTAAACTTTTTGTTGTGTTTAACCCTCCGGCCTACGCATGTTTTAATTTTCTATACACATTGAAAAAACATCTGGCCAAACTCATGTGCACCACTAAAGGTTAAAAAGTAAATTTGAACTCTTCATTCTCATTTAGTTTATATTTTTAGTTAAATACGTACATAAGATGATATTGGTGTTTTATCATTCTGTATGGTGTAATACGGGTAAGTTAATCAATCATTATAACTTTTTCTTTCTAATTTCTTGATAAAATCAACTTTATAATACTTGAATCAATCGCATTTTGAGTTTCGGATTATCTTAAGTACGAATTCCGATTAAAACAATTTTATAATTCTTAATCAAGCGCATATTGAGATTTTTTCAATCTTAGTTTTACTAAACTCAATCTCATTTTCGGATTATTTAAGTACGAAACGGGATTGAATATGGATAATTTAAGTATTTTGCGATTGAAAATCCGTACTTGAACCAATCTTTCTAAACTTGATTCAAGAAAATCCGTACTCACCGTACTATAAACACCGCTTCGGATTAATTTGAGTACGGATGGATTGATTTTTTTTTTTGAGTGTATATACTTTTAAAATATATGTGACCTTCTCCGCAAAAAGGAACCTAGTGTGTGTAAATGAAGTTTTACATTGAAAGCAAAAACAAATTCATAAATATTTTGTAATTTTGTTGTTGCCTTTAACAGAAATTCACATTGCTTTTTAAGATTTCATACGCCTCATTTTTTCCCCTATATTGTTTCAAAATATATTACCAGACTTATTCGTGGTTTAAAAAGTTGACAACACTAAGATGTATGTATATTTTTTTCTATAAGTTATCATTTAATAGGTTTTTGGGTAAAGATTGGTAAAATGAGAGCAAACAGAAATTTCTCTCACTAATATTCAAAAATGTACAAAAGTACGGGAACAATAAAAACCAAATTTCTGCTCCAAAAGAAAACGTTAATATGAAATATGTTTAAATAAATACATAAATGACACATTAACGTACATAAAATTTAAATTCAAGCATTTACTTACATATTTAAACATTTCTTTTGTTTATTTTTTTTTGTAATTAATTCTCATATTAATTATTTTGGTTAACTTGCTTGCAGTTTTTATTTTTTTTATTTATTTTTGACACAGCTGGTTGTTTAACAATTTTATAGATTTGCCCAAAAAAAAAGTACGGGCTACTTCGTGCAAGAAGAAAAATATTTTTCTCTTAAAAGCTCTCCCACCTTACCAAACTTTGAGTACGGTAACAGTTTTCGGTACGATTGGGATCCCGCGGGCTTTCAACGTTGAGTACGGGACCACAACTACTGTTGAAAAACTTAGGCCCGTTTTCACGACTTACCTATAAAGTTCGAAATAGTTAACGGTACCTTTAGAACTAGTGAGGAATAAAGTTACCTTCAACTATTTTTCGTTTTCACAACTTTCGTATAAAATAAACTTAACATTTTTGTAAATGTGGCAATACTAAAGAAAATACCGATTATTTTTGCCAAAATAAAATTACGAACTGGCAACTACGTACTTTTTTTTTCATTTACAAAATAAACGTATAACTGGAGTTGCCATATATAAAAAATATGTGAATATAATATGGCAATCCCAAATCTAAACCTTACGACAAAAGTTAAAGGTAGAACGTTCCTCTCTTTAGCTTATCCTTCACTTTTAGATTAAAGGGAACTTGTGATAATTAAAAACTCATTATCTGTTCGATAACTTCCTACATTTAGCTATCGTTAAGTCGTTAAAAAAGGCCTTAATTGAACTTAATTAAAAGTACATACTAAAGACCTGCAAAGATATATCTGTTTGTACAAGTTTCTGTGTGTTTTTAAAGTGGATGCGTATGGATGAGTGGTCTTGTGTTTCTGATATGAGTTTATATTGATATGATTTGTAAAAGAGTGGATGTCAGTTGATAAAAAAGCGAAAGAGAGTATCATATCTGCTTATATCTGTTTCGCAAAAGCAGATACTAGTGGATACTGATCCCTGCAAATAATATTGGACTACCTGATCCGTTTTGATAAAATGGACTACTCCATGGACTGGTCCGATGTAATGCAAGCATGGACCATGTCATTGTAAAAAAGTGTTTGTAGTGAGACGACATGTCTTCGTTTTTTAACGACATGCTTTCGTTTTTAAACGACTTCAAACTACTCCATAGTAGTCCAAAGGTGGGTTATATGGTCCACACCTAGGACATCGCAGTGTTAAATAGACCATGTTTTTTTCATACGTTTGGGTTACTTTTGGATTAACATGTGGTTGTCATTGGAAATCCACTAATGAGTTGAGGGCTATTGACTAGGTAGTTCTTGTGAAGCTATATAGATACATTGGAATTTGTATTTATTTGGTGCCTTTCTAATACAACAAGATACAGTATCTTATAAATTACAGTAGTAAAATCCGATTAGTTATTAGTCAGAGATTCACTAGTACATTTTAATATTCCTCGTCTACATTTTTCTAACTAGGTTTTAGCGCTAATAAAGAGGTTAATGCAATTGACTAAATTTATATACGTGCATTTTTTGTAAAACAAAAAACATTTTTGATTAACAAAAAGAAACCTCAATTATTTTATAAAAAAAATCTGTACTTTTACTATAAACTGTTCCACTGTTTTTAACTCACAGCTAGCTGTCAAAACAAGCAAAAGTGTAGACAATTTATTCACAGTGTCACCAAAATAATCGACTTTTAGACACTTGATACCAGGGGCCTGATTTTGGCAGTCGTGATCAAGTACTTTCTCGATTCGAAAGCAATTTAATATCTAATTATTTCAGCCAATACTGAACGAATCAGAATAATTTTCAGTGTTGTAAAGCATTCATTTGAGTTCAGAATACTTAAAAAAATAATTTTGATTCGTTCAGTATCAACTGAAAGAATTTGAAATAAAATTGTTTTCGAATCGAGAAAGTACTCGATCACGATTGCCATAATTAGGCCCCAGGTTTCCTGCAGGGTTTCTATTGTTGAGTGGTTCAAATTTATAAAGGGTGTTTTTTTTTTAGCCCGATAGAACTTGAAATTGTAAAAAATAACACAAAAAATTAAATTGTAATCAAAATTTTTTTTTTATTCGAAAATCAATACGTGACATTAACATTTGAAAATGATTTCGGGCATATGGGCACCGCGGCTGTTCTTGACGAAGCGCATTCTGGACGTCCAATTTTGGGCCACTTTTTCGAGCACTGCTGGCCGTGTGTCACGAATAACACGAACAATGCTGGCCTCCAAGGCGTCAATTGTTGCTGGCTTATCAGCATAAACCAGTGACTTCACGTAGCCCCACAGGAAATAATCGAGAGGTGTCAAATCGCACGACCTTGGAGGCCAATTGACAGGTCCATTTCTCGAAATCAACTTATCGCCAAATTTTGATTTCAATAAGTCGATGGTTGCGTTCGCCGTATGGCACGTAGCGCCATCCTGTTGAAACCACATCTCCTCCGGATCAATGTCATCCATATTTTCAAACAAGAAATCATTGATCATGGTGCGGTAACGATCTCCATTGACCGTAACGCGAGCTCCGGCCTCATTTTTAAAGAAATAAGGTCCGATGATGCCACCAGCGTGAAAACCGCACCAAACGGTGCATTTTTCTGGATGTAATGGAGTCTGTAGGGTCTCTTGTGGATTGGTCTCGCTCCATATGCGGCAATTTCGCTTATTAACAAACCCGTTAAGCCAAAAATGCGCCTCATCGCTGAACACAATTTTGCGATAAAACAACGGGTCAAGTTGCGCGAATCGACGACTGATTTTCAAAGTAAATTTGGATAATTTCGTAGCGTTGTTCAAGCGTGAGTCTATTCATGATGATTTGTCAGAGTATACTGAAACGATAAAAAAAATATTTCATCAAAATTTAATTTTTTGTGTTACTTTTAACAATTTAAAGTTCTATCTAGCTTAAAAAAACACCCTTTACAAACAATGGAACAAATAAAATTTTGAAGGAATAAACAATAGAGAACAAACTTGCGTTTTACTCTTTCAAGTAGCCATTTAAACAGTCGGATATTATGTATGGTAGTGTAAAGTATGTTCACACTTAACAAAGGGTTGACTAAAATAACCGAAAAAAGTGTGAAAGTGTGACTACATTTGTCAATCATTTACTATCAGCCGTATTGATAACGAAAATTTAGCATGAAGTTAGCACAAAGTTTATTCATAACATACTTACAAAACTCTGGCTAGCGATATGCTAAACTCATACTAACAAGCTGACGTTTGTCAACTTGTGAAAAACCGCCGTTTAATGGCAAACAGTTTTGATTTTTTTTTTTCAATTTACTGTCTTTAAAAAAATATTTTTAAAAATTGTGGAGGGAAAAACAAAAATTAAATGATAAAATATGCGATGATTAATGCAATACGTTTTGCTTTTTGTCGATAACTATAATGTAGCTTCAATAAAATTCAAATTTGATTTATTAAAGTGTAGTAGACGAATGAATGTTTGTTATGAATTAACTCTGTGCTAGCAAGCTGCTTAACTTTATGAATAAATTTAACTTTATTTCTACATTAAATCATGTTAAAATATAATTTACAAAGTGCTAATTGATGTTTCATCTAGCAAACGTTGTGTGAAACAAAACAAATATTTGATAAAAACAGTGGTTAAGTGTAGGATATCAATTATTTTCTAAGTGTGATAAAGCTTTAGCCAGTTATTTAAGCGTCTTAAACATTTTGACAAGTCGATTAAAAATATGACTTTTGAACTATTGCATTTCTACCTTAAAATTCTGCTTTGTGTGAACCTCAAGTCCTTGACCTAGGAAGCTTAGATTTTTTCTTAATATACTTCAGTCTATAAAGCATTAATTCATATTTCAGGAAAACCAAAATTAAAATAATTTTTTTCGCACCACCCTACTATACATAGATATTTAACTACTTAGTATTACTAAAAAGTTTTATGGAGAGTTATCCATATGAGAATATACGTGCAATTTATTCATAATAATTTTCACCTTTTATCCCCTGACTTTCCTTGTAATTATGTTTTGGATTTTCTACTGTATCTCCCTTCCCCTATTTCCCCCCATTAATTATTAATAATAAGTTTGATATTATATAATTACTTTTTTTAGCCTATGTTTAAGTAGATAAGTAATTATCTTACTGAACTCTTTATGTGAAATCATTACAATATTGTGTAATGTAAAATTATAAAATCAACAAAAAAATAGATATAAATATTTACGTAATACATAAAGTTTCGTTGAATAATCTTAAATATTATTAAGCTTCAACTTTACAAAACACGTTTTTTTCCTTTATAATAAAACTTTTAGATCTTTTAATTGCACTTCAGTTTTGCCAGGAGAAAAATAAAAATGTTATACTTTTCTTTCAACAAAGTTACTCTTTTTTTCCAAATGTAAAATTTTAAAATATTATTGGAATCAATTGTTTATTAGGATTTATGCCAATGTAATATATTCTTCGGATGTGCTTCTATGGGTCAAATTTAAATTTAAAAAGCTCTATTTGTTCAATATTTTACATACTTTTTGCTTATGTCAACCTTTGTTTAACCCTAGAAAGATAACGTTATTTTTTTGTACTGAAAAGATAACGATACGTCTGAAAGACGTATGCTTGTTTCTATCCTTTAAAGGATATCACCGAAAATAATATTGATCAGTTTTACTGTTGAAAACATTTATTTATTCTATTCCTTTTAAAAAAATATAATTTTTTAATAGAAAATTATAATAAAAATAAAATTAAAAAAAAAATTCAATTAGCATTATCAAAAATTAAAGAGTTTTTATAAAGAACTTCAGTTCGGTTCTAAAAACTTAAATAAATATATTCTTTGTACTTTGTGCAGATAATGTTATCTGTAGCAACTAATATAAAAAAAAAATAATTTGAATAACATTATGTGCAAGATTTACAAATTTAAATTTTGTAGTCGCCACATACAGGTAAACCGCATTTTGGACATAAGTTTAATTTCTGATGGACAGACGCCACCGTATTATCTCTTTTTTGATTCACGCTGTTCTCCACTACAACCTCAATCATAGGTTACTGCATCTGGTACAATTTGTTCAATGTTGTCGGTCAAAGTTCATGATAAAATAGGAAATTCTAGCCTTAAAATTAAACAATTTATGGAAATTTCAGCACTGGTCCATTGAACAATTTCCGAGATTATTTCGGTAGTAAAAAATATTGAAGCATGAAATTGGGTCGTACAGTGATTTGCATTCCCGAGTTGGTCCTCTTGCCTTACGAACTATGTATACTAATTGAAGAAACTCGGCCATCACTTTAACCCTTCGATGTAGCCCACTTACTTTTACTTCTTAAAGTAGGTCGAGATATCGTAATAACGCACCTATCGGAAGAAGTAGTAAAATATTCAGGTTCTTGAGGATTTTCCTGAATCCTCATCTCATCTTCTGCATCCCTTTGAAGACTATCCTCCAATAATTCATCTTCCGATTCGCTCACATTTTTCGGTGAAACCGAGTCCTCCAACACGCTTTGCAAATTAGCGCCAATTTCTGCGTCGTCCAAGCCACGCTTACAACACATTTTTAAAACAATACCTTAAAATTCAACCAAAACACAAAGTTATCTTCGCTACAAAAATAACACTTAAGATATCGATACGTCTCAGACATATGTTGTGTTTATTTGTGTTTATTTCTCAAAAAACACATAACTTAAAACATAAAAACTGCCACAACCAACTAGGTTCTGCTTAGAACAGAGATAATTGAATGTGAGAAAGTTGTATGTTAACAAATTTGAAAGTAAGACCACAAAATTGAAAAAGCGTATGTCTCACAGACGTACCTTATCTTTCTAGGGTTAAAATTGAAGATATAAATACACTGAAAAAATTAAAAATTGTCTCTAACCACCAAATTCATAGAATCAAGCAAACAATTGTGGATTTTGCACCTATTACCAAATTATATACCTGTAGATTACTAAAAATTTTAAAAATTTTAAATATTTTTTTTTTTCAATAAATGATATTTTTTATTTTATTTAAGAAAATTAAAAAAAAACTTTACCGCTTTAAACAATGTGTTAATCGAATTAACCAAATGTAGCTCAGGTTTTGACATTTCCCCACAACAATTCTACAAGTTTAAATTATTTTATTTTAAACGAAAAAATCAATTAAGATTTTTTTTTATTTAATTAATAATTTAATTCAAAATTTTTTTTCTTTCTGTTATTTAAATTAAAATTATATTTTTAGTTTTCTTTCAACCAAAAAAAAAAATTTATTCAATTGTCACATTAACTAAATAGAAATACTTTTAAAACAATTTTTTTAATCGATGAAAAACAATTGACAATTTTTTCTGTGTTAGCGATGAAGTAAATTTTGTATGAAAAGAAAATTTTACAATTATCAGACACCAGCAGAATGAAATGCATTTTCTGTGCCGCTAAGGCCTTCGTCAGCATTATTTCTGACTTAAAGCTTGAACAGATTGTGTCGTTTGTGTTTTACAATTTAAAGTCGCTGAATTTGAACTATGGGTGGTGCGTATCATAGATTTGGCTGGGCTTAATTGTATTAGACAGTTTTTTGTATTTCTTGAAATGTCTACTAATTGCCAACTTTAATCATTGAAATCCTTTTATGTTACACAATTTTGTTTTTGTTTCTAAGCATGTTCTTTTGTAATTTAAAATATGTCTTTGTATATCTAACGATGTGACTTGACATAAAAAAACATCCTCAAGGCTTTTAAATATCTGCATGATAAAGACAATTAACAACTATTTTTGTTGCCTATACGCTTTAAGAAGAAGCACTTATAATAATAAAGGATATAGAAAAACACAAATTGTCTAAATGGAAGCAATTTTCCTCTTAATAGTTACTCAAAAAAAAAAAAAAAAAGCCAAGAAAAGAAAAACAAACATAAAATAGATAAATTAATAAACTACACAGAAAAAGAAAACTTACTCAAACAAACGCTTCCGCGTCAATTGTGAATACAAACGAATGTGAAACAAATTTTTGGTTTGTCTTTTTGTTCGAATATTTTTTAAAATTTCAAAAGTTTAAAGCAAGATAGCAAAGAGTTAAAGGCAAAATGGTTTTATTTAAGGTACATTTTTTAAAATAACTTTTACTACAGAAATCGTCTATGGCAAACTAAAAGCCACGGTATCAAATTATTATATCAATTTTAGTTTCAACACGGAAAAAATTATTTGCTTACAAAAATTAATGAATCAAAGCGAACTAACTGCAAGTTTTACGATGTCGAACGTCAACGTTCGAAATCGATGATCAGGCTGTTAAATTTACTTAAATACAGCTAAAAAAATTCATTTTAATTTTATAGTTACTTAAATGAAGTTTCAGTTGCTTATGGCCAAATTCATCAATTCTATTTAAATATTAATTCATATTCAAATATAGTTTTATAGGCCATTTACATTACAACGAAATCTAGTAGATTTCATTTGAAATCATTCTCAAAATAAAGTGCGTTTACATTATACCGTTTTGACATTAGCGAGATTTTGTTTTTATAACATATCAATGACTAAAATATTTTTATGTAACACATACAAACACAAAAAGAAATAGACATTAAAAAATTTGCATTATCTTAAGTTTATAATCAACATCACTTTTTTACCAATTATTTGTCCTTTTTTTATTTTTTACAAATTCTCAATTTTTTTTTTTATTTTTTTCAACAGTTTTTGTTTTGTTTTTAATTAAAATGTCATATTTTTGTTATGCAGGGAAGTATTTTTTAGTGCTATATGGAAAAAACCATAGTTGCAAAACTAAGTACTATTAGATTTTGAGTAGATTTCGTCGAAATCTAGTCACAAAGTTGATTTTGTTTTGTATGGGAAATCTAGTCAAAAACCACTAGATTTGGCTCGAAATCTCGTAAGTACTAGATTTCGTTGTAGTGTAAATTGGCTATTACATATAACTTTATTTTTATTTGACATGAAAAACAAACTATACCCATTAGAGCACCTCAAAAAAAAAAAAAAAAAGTGATTTTGTTACAACTCTGAAAATAAAGCTTGATATGTTTTATGATGATTCCCCAAATATTTTGGTTCTAGCGTTGACCATCCGTGAGCTGAACCATTTTTAAAAAATGCCCTTTTTTGGAGTTTTTCGAATTTTTTTGTACTTTGCTCCAAATTTGGTCATATTGCAAACAAAATGAATTCGTGTAAACTTTATACAAAGATAGAATCGCGAAAAGATTTTTTATAAATTTAATATTTTTAATTGTGATTTTATTTTTCACATTTTACCCGTATTGCCTATATATGAAAAAAAATATATCGCGTTTTTTTGTGAACAGTTACAACAAAAAAAATAAATTAACATTTTATTAAAACAAATTCAATTTGAAAAGCAGAACATTATTTCCACATACGTAGAATTTGTATGAAAACCCAAAACGAAAATAGATTTATATACCATTGGATGCTGCTTCAAAAACTCTTTTCGATGATACCAAATTTTTTTAATGTCGTCTTGAAGCAAAGTACAAAAAAAATCGGAAAACTAAAAAAAGACTTTTTTTGAAAATGGTCCAGCTCACGGATGGTCAACGCTAAAACCAAAATATATTGGGAATCACCATAAAACATATCAAGCTTTATTTTCAAAGGGGTAACAAAAACACTTTTTTCAGCTCCATACAAGGTGAGTTGGTCTAACCCTCTATAACTCAACATCATAAAATTACAAATTTTTAATTGATTCACATAGAAGTTAACATTAAAAAAAATACATATTTTTCAAAATTTAAATTTTTTTTTTTAAAGGAGTAATTTCATAAAAACGAAGTGTGTCCTACAGGCAACAACGAGCAAAAAGGGAAAGCAAAAGTAAAAAAGTAATGAAAAAGCTTAACGTAAAAATTTAAAGCATTTTATATTTATGTTGATTAGATCTAATAAGACGAGTGAAAACTCTTGAAATAGTTTTTTGTTTTCGAGTAGCATAAATCTACGATGCACATCTACACAGTATGAGTAAATTTTACATATGTATTTTGGATAGATGCGTCGAATTCTTTTTCGCCCATTAAGGTCAGTGATCGACTTGATTCTGGCGGACTACTTGCGAAGGCGAGTGTTGCGGAGGTTTTCTATTCGTTTTTGCTTGGGTTTAACCATATAAAAGCTAACTTCTAGGCGAAAGTTTCTCGATAACATAATGGACTTTGATTTATTTGCATTCGCTCTTATAAATCAACTAAAATTTAGACATTGTTACGTCTAAATAGTAATTCTCAACCAAAAAATAAGAAATAGCACTATAAAAAATTTGCTAGAGGCTGTAAAAAATAGATTCCTTTTTCGCTCAATGTAGCCCACAAGACACAAACACTTAATTTCATGTTTTTCGCATATAAGTCAAAAATATAAAAAGTACTAGAGTAATATGTAATAATTTTTAACTAACGGTTTGACCCTATAGTACTCTTGTTTTATTAGAGAGCCTTAGAGTAGTAGACGGCTCTATTTTATGGCAAAGTTAATTGCCGAAGTTTTAGAAAAATAAAACAACTTTGAAGTCAGAGAAATTTCTGACTTTATTTACAATTTTCTTCAGCTTAAATACTATTTCTTTATTTGGACACTAACCTTACAGATTCTCACAAAAAAAACGGAACAGCGATTAAAAAAATATTTTTTATTAATTATTTATTATAAAGCATTTTCACTTTTTTAGATTTTAAAAATTATAATGGGATCGCAATATTTATAACAATAAGAAACAACCAGCTTATGCTTTTTTGCACTTGAGGCAAAGAACAGAAGGTTACATTACTTGATAGGTCATAATAACTATTACTATGAAAACTATTGAGAGATGAGCAGTATGTTGTCTGTAGTATACTATATGTTACAGAGGGCTAATAAACATAAATTGAGATTTAAATAAATTGGTGAAATCGGCCATTAATATTTTACAATATAAGAAGAAAAGCCTACATTTTTTACATAAAAACGTGAAGCATTAGTTAGTTTAAGAAAACTTAATATTAAAAAAATATAAGAAACTTTTTATTGATTTGCTTAACACGTCGATTCAAATAAAAATTAATTGAATCAAACCAAGATTTTTTGAGTATTTTCGGAAAAATTTACAGAAACCGTAGCAGTTTCTCAGTTTTTTTTTTTTGAAAATACATAAGTTATTGTACCCCTATTATCACGACTGCTTAAGTTGACCCGCTAACTTTTCAGTACTACCACCGTGGGTCAAAAAATAACACATATAAGGAAAAACGATATAATACGAGCACTACCACTATCACAGGAAAACAAACGGCTTCACCCAGGCTGGCCAAATCCAAACAAAATCATCCAACCTAAAAACGGTTACACGAAAAAAGTAGTAGGGAACCTTTGGCCTTTGTCACACGTATCTCTAAGGCTGCAAAAGCTCCTTTTGTCAAAAAGAAGATAAATCCCCTGTGTATAAATCTAGTAAGAAAACCGGTGACCAAATGTAGGCATTCTTATGATAGTTTACAAGAATTGCGACTTGAAATTATACTGTACAATTTTGTCGTGATCGGTCTATTATTTATCAAAGGTCCCATAAAATGCCCACCAACGAAAAGCTCTAAGTTACAGCTGAAATTGTTTATAAAATAACCGAACTGTTGTTAAAATTGACTTGCAGTAATTTTATGTAGCTAGAAATTTTGTTGTTCGATTGTATCAAGATTTGTTTATAGTTTTTCACAGCCCTCATATACAGTTCATTCCCAAAAGTTTTTAAAACTTATAAAGTTTGGTAGAGGGCATCACAAAATTGACACAGCTAAGAATAGAGTTTTTATGTTTAAAATTGTCCTTTCTTTCTCATTAATGTTCAGATTTATATTTTATTTTGTTGCTAATGTATAGAAGACAGAAAGCAAATTGTAGAAAAAACAAGTAAGAGTTATATATTCGACAGTTAAAATATTAAAAGCGTAGTCATTAAACCATAAAAAAGATTTATGCTTATATTTATTGTGAAACTGTGACCCGGGCGGTTACAGGTTCTATTCGTTAATTGAAGTACAAGAAATAATTTAGCACTCATTTCCGCAGAGACTACCGCTAAGAACAACAGATGATAACCTGCGACGCAACAGGTAATATAGAATTTGATATGTTCATGTCGAACTTTGCTTAGTTACCTCGCATAAAAAAAATTGTATATTTATTTTTAATGCTATTATACGCCTTTAATACCATCCACCAGAATGAAAGGTTCAACTGCCGAGTGTATCTAAACTGTTCGAGAATGCTTTTGAGAAAAAGAAGAACTGTTCGGTACTCTTTATGACCTTTCGCAAGCTTTCGCAAGCTTTCGACAAGGTCTGGCAAGAAGAACTCGTTATTAAATCAAGGAGTGGTTAGTTACCCCCGAACACTCATAAACTGTTGCGAAGCTACATACTTAATCTAAAATTTTCTAATAAAGAAAATAAATTTGTAAGCTCTCGACAGCTGGTGTCTCGCAGGGTCATATACTGGTCCCCTTTCTGTACATTCTATTCACATCTGATATGCCTTTAAATTAAACCACGTTTTCATCGACATATGCGGATGATACGGCGACTTTAAACGTGCACGAATCCCCCGCAACGGCATCTATGCTTTACAACGCCATATTGAATCACTGCAGTGAAAGCATGGCTGAATAACTTTAGAATAAAAGTTAATGAACAGAATTCTAAAGAAAAATACCTCGTTATTCACCTTGATCGCCCGCTTACATGGAAACTCCACATGGAGGCAAAATTGACACAAATAAAATTGGATTTTGTGCAACTCACATGGTTAAGCCCTTATGACACTACATTTTTTATTCATTAATTGATATAGAATTGATAGAAAGAAACAGTAAATGTTAGAAAGAGCAAACTATAAAAAATGTAAACAAAGTTTTTTAGTTTTTTTTGTTCTCTTGTTATAGTTTTGTTTCAGGGATGGCGTTGAGAATTTTTGAAATTGTACCAACAACCTTTAAAAATTTTATTTTTTTGCCCTAAATGTACTAAAATATTTTTTTAGTTGAAATTAATTTTATTTATGTTCATAAAAAACACCACAAAAAGGTATTATAAATCTTAGTTTAAATAGTATCAACAAAAAACTACAATTGAAACAACTTAGCCATCCCTGTTTTGTTTATTTTATTAAATGTTGCCAACTTTTTGTTATTGAGAAACCTAAAAACAAAAAGCGGTAAATCGCTGAATTTGCCCATAAACCTCTGATTCTGCAACACTTTAAATATTTCAAGCTTGAAATGTCAATTAGTTAAACAATTTTACATTTTTTTTTGACATAACTTCATTTTTTATCGATAACTTTAGTAAAATGTTTTGCTGTTTGCCATTTATCTTAATACAGCTTAACTCTTTGCACTTGGTAAATTTTTGTATTACATTATATTTGTACTGTTCACCAAAACTTGAAAAATGCATTAAAAATGTAGTGTCATAAGGGCTTTAGTAGGCAGGAACTCAAAACTTAAAAAAGGGTTGAAAATTATATGCAATAAAAACTTTTTTGGCAAGTTTGGCCAACTAATACGTGATAAGGGTTAAGTATGTAACAAAATCTTGCATGTTTATAATAAACTGTACACTAATAAAATTATTAAAGAAACTGATTGCGGTTTATTAAATTCGTTTTCGTACTGTTAAAATTGAACAAAAATATAGTTATTTTATGAAAAATTTTATTTTTTAACATTTATGGTTGTTATTCAAAAAACAAAATACCAAAAAATAATGTTTTTCCTTATTTATTTTGTTATGTAGTTTGATTTTTGTCTGTTATATATTTTTTAAAAGTAAAAACTATTCAATTTTAATGAATATGCTGTTTAATAAATAAAAAATTTAAAAATGAATGTAAAAATCATTTGTTTTAAATGAAATGTAAATGATCCGTTTTTTAAATAAATTTTAAGTTGTTTAACCCTGCTGTTAGGTTAAGCCCATTTGGTCCAATTTTTTAACTGTTGGCTTTGTAATTTGTGAACGGTGATATAAACTGACTAAGATTTTTAGCTCACGTGGTCTTTTTATAAAACAATGTTTTTTTTTTTTTTTTTTTTTCTCAATATTATTTATTGAATCTTCATACATTTAAATATGAACTAACAATAATTAATCAAATCTTAACCTAATACTTTATTTTATGTCCTGCCAGTGCCAGACAAAAATTTTCTTCATCACGGGTTCTGTTCACTTATCTAGGTGTTTGTCGCTCATCTAATTGGATAAGTGCTGCAGTGTCTCTTCTTCTTAAGCGAGTGTGGCCGCTATCATTTAAAATATTTCGTGCTAGTGGGTTTGGATGCAATTCGAGCCTTTTTAAGTATTTTACTGCATATTTCGTAATCATAGATTTGACTAATGGAACATTGAGATCCCTGTGAATATTTGAGTTTTTTACATACCAAGGGGCAGCTGTGATTATTCGAAGAATTTTATTTTGGCGCCTTTGAATCTTTTCTATATTAGAGGCCGAGGCAGTGCCCCATAACTGAATACCATAGCACCAGATTGGCTTTAAGATGGAGTTGTAAAGAAGAAGTTTGCAGTCGAGACTAAGGACAGAGTTTCTACCAATAAGCCAATGAATTTGAATGGCTTTTAGTTTCATTTGAGTTAATTTTGCCTCTATATGGCATTTCCACGTTAATCGCCGATCCAGATGTATACCCAGATATTTTACATGCGAAAGTTGAGGAATT
Source organism: Pollenia griseotomentosa (assembly GCA_963931875.1). Lineage (NCBI taxonomy): Eukaryota > Metazoa > Arthropoda > Insecta > Diptera > Polleniidae > Pollenia > Pollenia griseotomentosa. The sequence goes on from OZ007562.1 coordinate 94,121,267, forward strand.
ATTTGATTGTTGATTGTTATATGGGGGCAAGATTCCCGGCGCAAGGTGAATGTTATATGCACGCATTTTTGCTCATTGACCATTATCCTCCATTGTCTTCACCATATTTCTAGTTGAAATATATGATGCTGTAAGAAACGAGATGCTTCATAACGGTTTTCGTGGACGCTTAGAAATGCTGTATCGTCTGCAAATGTTGAAGTTTGGGTGTAGTTACTTGTTGGCATGTCCGAAGTATAAATTAAATATAATAGAGGGCCCAGGATGCTGCCTTGTGGGACTCCAGCGCCAATGGGCTGAGGTGAACTTAAGAAATTTCCTTCTTTAATAATAAATTGACGACCGACTAAGTAGCTTTCTAGCAGCTTGTGTGTGTTTGCTGGTAAATTTTGTTTATCAAATGCTTGCGAAACATCGATGAAGAGTGCTGAGCAATATTTTTTTTCTTCAAATGCTTTTCTTATGACATTTACTATTCGATGAGTCTGTTCGATTGTGCTGTGTTTTCTTCGAAATCCGAACTGATGGTTTGGAATACATCTATTTTCACTTAAAATCGGTGTTAATTTTGAAACTAATAATTTCTCAAACAGCTTTGACATATTTGATAATAAGCTAATTGGCCTATATGACTCAACTTTTGTATGATCTTTACCTGGCTTTGGTATCATGGTAACTAAGGAAACCTTCCATTTTTGAGGATAGTATTCAAGGCGTAAAATAGCATTAAAAATAAAAAGAATAATTTTCTTTGCTGTGCGAGGTAGCTCTAAAAGCATTTTATTACTGATTTTATCAATACCAGGTGCCTTCTTAGTGTTTAAGTCACAAATAGCCTGTTCGATTTCTCTTATCTCAAATCTGAGGGGAATAGCTGCTCTAGCAGGAACAGGTGGTAACTCGACCGCAGTATCGTGAGATATATTTGGGGTAAATACGTTTTTTAAATGATTAACAAACAGATTTCCCTTTTCGTTATCATTTCTTGCCCAACTTCCGTTCAAGTTTCTTAATGGTGGCTTAGAGATAACTGGCCTATTTAGATTTTTAGCTGCACGCCATAATGAGTAGTCTGGTTGCGGAGTTGCATCAAGTTCCTTAAGATATTTTTGCAGAGAATCCGTTTTCTGTATCTGTAGTAACTTTCTTAGCCTTCTTGTACAATCTTTTAACAAACTCTTAAGTTGAGGGGATCTGTGCAATTGCCACTCTCTTCGGGCTCTTCTTTTTTCAGACAGGAGACGCTCAACATCTGTGGAATAAATTTTAATATTTTTAGTTTTTTTTTGGGTAATACTGGCATGTTGTACAGCTATCTTCAGAAAACTGTCAAAATTAAGAATAGCGCGATCTACGTATTCCGGTGTACTAAGCGGAATATTTTCTGTGCAATGGGTGCTGAGATATTTTTTATATTTTAGCCAATTGATTTGTGCAGCTGGCGTCGCTAAGTAACCAGTTGGAGATACAGTTCTATTGGGGTTCATTAAAGTAACAATTGTTGGTGTGTGGTCGGAAGATAATTCTAAGGAAGCTTCAACATAAATCGTTTCTAAGGGGATGTTTTTAACCACGCCAAAATCGATGACATCTGGTATTTTTTGCTGATCAGTAGGCCAATATGTTGGTTGTCCGCTCGCTATCACATTCAAATCCATTTTAGTAATAGTATTAAATAGAACACGACCCTTTGGTGTTATAAGTCGGGACCCCCAGAAGGTATGTTTAGCGTTATAATCGCCAGCGGCCAGGAAACAGGGTCCTAATGAATTGAAATATTTATAATATTGGCCTTCTGATATTGAATATCTAGGTGGGGAGTATAACGATGAGATTACTACGTTTCTATTTAATTCTTCAACGCAAATGTTTGTTGCTTGAAGATAATCTTCACGATGATCACCCATTAGGTAGTGTTTGACTCTGGTTTTAATTAAAATGGCAGAACCTCCACAAGCTCTATCTCGAGGGTCCTTTGTATCATATAGTATATAACCATTTATTTTAAACGTATTTTTTGAAGTCAAATGAGTTTCAGAAACCATCATGACATCAATTTGTTTATTTTTAAGAAAGTATTCTAGTTCATTTTTATGTTGGCGGATGCCGTTTGCGTTCCAAAAACAAATTTTTATACAGTTCATGGCTTGTTAAGTACAGCTTGCAATAACATTGATTGCATTCTAAGAATTTCCTGCATCATATTACCCATTGTGTTCGTAAAATTATTTACTGTTTGCACTAATGTTTCCATGGTTTTTTCTAAACGACTTAAATTAGAAACTGGAGTTTCATCATTACTTGGCGAGGCACCTTGCATTGGCTCATGGTTTGATTTTAGAACGTTAGCATAAGAGGTTCTGTTATTACTAAACTGGGGGGCTTGAATTGCATTTGTGATAACTTGATTTGCAACCTGCATTTGAGGGGCATTTGTTTTTGGTCCAACCGTCTGCTTGACGATATTATATACAGGGCATCCTCTATAATTGGCAGTGTGATTACCGCCACAGTTGCTACATTTTTTTACGTTGGGGTCGGTTTTAGGCTTATCGCAAGAAACTGTACCGTGTAGCTCACCACATACTACGCAAACAGGGGGTAAGTAGCAGTATGCCTTTGTATGGCCAAATTCTTGGCAGTTTAAGCACTGAACAGGTCCATTTTTTTTGTGCGGCTCCTCAATTGTGATTTTTCTGTATAGAATATATTTTAAACTATAAATGGGATGCGTTTCGTTTTTTTTTAACTTAATGTCGCCGGGCTCTAATTCTACTCGAAATAGTGGTTGTGGATTTTTGTCTCTATTTCTAATATTTACCACGTGTTTTATCTTGAAGCCTTTTTCTTCTAAGAAAGTTTTAATTTCCTCTGGGTCTACGCATGAATCAATTCCCTTAATCACCACCTGGAGACCTTTACTGCTCTTGAGTTGGTACGTATAAAAACTTTTTTTAAGTGCCTCAAATTTGTTAATAATTTTGCGAAAATCATTTTCATGATTCACTTGAATTTTCGTTTCATTTATGCTACCTCTCTTTATTGCGGCTACATAAAACGAATTTTCACCAATCAACGAAATTAAACTCTTTATTAGATCATTTGAGTTATGCTCCCTAAGATATATCGGGGGAGGCTTGGGCGATCTTATGACGTTTGGTGCTTCAGAGGATTCATCCTCCAGAATTGCAAAGCGATTTTGGGAATTTATTTTGTCAAAAGATGGCACTTTTGATGCCGAAGCAACAGCTGAAGAGGTAGGGCTACGACCCCGCTTAAGGACTGTTATATACCTGTCCATACCAACTTGGACTTGAGGCTTTTGGCAACTTTTTACAGGGGGGTTTTCCATTGCATTAGTGTTTTGGTTCATGGTATCATTTCCCACTAAATTTATTTTTGACGTAGCGGCAATACTTGTTGGCCTGGCAACACTTGTTACCAAGTCTATTTTAGTTTTTTTAATGAGTCACTATCCACCGTTTGTGTAAATAAAGAGGGTGAGAGGGAACGAGTGCGAAAAATTGGCTTAGCCGTTAAGTAGTTACTATTGTTTTGTTTTGTTTTATTTATTTCAACATTATTTTCGTTGGCATGCACTGTCACATAAGCATTTCTATCATTTAATTTTATTGTTGTTACATTGTTTTTACTCATGCAAGAAATTGTTTTTGTTTTTCACCGGTTTAATGTGCTTTTAATGTTTTTATTATTTATTTTATTTTACAACAACAACGCCAAAAATAAGAAATTTAAACTAAAATGTTTGTGCACAGAATATGTATACATACACATGTATGAACATTCATACGTACATATGTATATATTTTTGCTTTATTTATCTTTATTTACTTTTTCGTTTTAATTGTTCACTTTTATGTTAAATAATTGAAATAAAAAATATCAAATATTTTCCAGCGTCCATTCGCTTAGTATTTATATTCCAAAATCAAATTTAATTAATAATAAATTAAAATCGTATGCGGGGTTGAAAATACACGTCCGTTTCACAACAAAGCACAAACTGAACTGAAAACAATGTTATTAACAAAAATTCAAGGATCTGATTTAAAACAGGACTGAGAAAAATAAAAAATTACGAATCTTAGGTTAAGGGACCATTTGGTCCATGGTATATTTTCTTTGGTTTTCATTGATTTTTTTTATATTTATTTCAAATAAATAAGTATTAATTGTGTTTTTTTTCATAATAATTGTCATTGCACGATGAGCAAAATGTTTTTCGATTAGTTTTGCAAATAAACTTGCTGCAAATGGAGCATTTTATGTCAGACCTAGACCTGAAGCAACTAAAAATTCCTCGCTTTCGATCCCATGAATTAGAATTATCATTATTTGAAGAGGCCACTGAAACTATGCATGGTGAGCGAATTTCAGTCAATTACTGTGCTGAGAACTCTTGTTGAGGTAATCTAGTCCGTTTCATCATATACGTCGTCTTAGCCAGAGAAAGTGCCGCGAAAACTCTGTACTCCTGCGATTCCGATCAGTTGGAGTCCATAAAACGTCGATTTCAGAAAATAGTATGTACGCATTCAAAGCGGATATATCAAATATGTTTGCAAATACAATGTTTGCCCATCGATTTTTTTTTTGCGTTTTGTGCTGTAGGAACGAACCATTTGGCCAGCAGTATCTACGCCACCTAAAAGAGATAAAGCATTAGAAATTATAGGAGAACAAAACACTTAAGTACCTTTTGCTGAATAGTAATACGAAACTATCTCTGGTTTTTTCTTCAATCCACTCTCATAAACAGCAAGTGTCTTGTGCATTGAACTAATCAATATTGTTGCTTTGTTCTTGTGGCTGATGTATGTATGATACTAATATCGCAATGCAATTGAATGCAAATATGGAATGGTACAAAGGAAGTTTTTTTACCAACTCAAAAGTGGAAAAAAATTGTCGACTGTTATATTTTGCCATTTCAAGCCTTCTGTCAAGTCCAATAGATAGTCAATAATAGATTTTATATAAGCCAACTTTTTTTGGTAAAATAAAAATATACTTACCGACATACGCATGCAAGAATGAGTACTGCTTCATATGCGCGCAATGCGTATTCATCAATATCTTTCAATTTGCCACAAAACTTGACCCTGCCGTACTTATTAGTATTTTCGATGATAATTCTTTCTATTGGAGGCGGAAAAAACCACAAAAAAGCTGACAGCAAGTCAGTGTATCTGGACACTGCAAATCGAGCTGGTTCTGGTTGTGTTGAGATAATATTCTCAGCCGTAGCTCCAATAGGCTGAAATAGTTGACTGGCACTCCAAAAAACGGATTACCAAAGCAAGCTGCAGCTAGAACGGGTTCCTGTTAAGTATTTGATTCAGAAGAACTTGATTCGACATTTTCTCATATCTCATCTACTCTCAAGTTTGCCATGTCGTAAGTAAAACACGTCCGAACTATTGAAAACGACACACCAACTGCTTCTTTACAACAAAAATCAAAAAGGGGGATCCTACAATTGTCCTTTACATATTTAATCTACATATGTTGATTAAAAAAAAAAAAAACAAAAAAGGGGAGCCATACTTTTAGTTTAGCTGTTTTATGGACCAAATGGTCCACTAACCTAACATTCGTAAGTTTTTTTCTAACCTAACAGCAGGGTTAAAAAGAATTTTCGTTTGAATTTACCTACATGATATTTTGAGTGAACTTTAAAGTAGATTTTAACACTATTCTTTTAATTATATTAACGCTTTGCTGACTTTGCAGAAATCGTTGCAATTATGTTTAAGTTTAATTAGTTAAATTATGTTTTCTTCTTATATTTTTTGGCAATCGAATAAAATCAAACCACTATGAACCGTTGTAGAGGCAACAATTACGGAACAATAGTCGAGAAAATGTTTACTTATTGAAAATGTTTACTAATTCTCAAAGGCTGCACTAATAATTTCCTAAAAGGAAGTCACATGAAAGCACGAAAAATATCAACTAACACTTGTATGTCTTTAGATATTTAGCAAAATTATTTAAAAAAGGTACATTGGTAAAAGTTTACCAATGGAGTATTTCTCCTTATTATTATAGAGGTTTTTTGTTTTCCTCACGGGCTAATTACGATCAATGGTTTTTTTTACCAAATGTAAATAAAAAACATTTGTGGTTGTTTTATTTGTTTTTCCCAACGTTTCGTTCGCTTTTTTCGAACTTTATCAGGGGTTATTTTTATTCCATAAAAATCTATCGACAAATAGATAATAATTATAATCAATTTTAGAACTTTTATAATATCACAGCTTAACTTAAGAATTAGGGTTAACATTTCTCAATTATGTGGTTTTGTGCTAAATGTAGTAGATTTTAGTGATTTAAGAAATTGATAATGAGTTGTGTGGACTAACCTATTTTAAATATTTTGGAGTATATAATTTATGGAAAGAGCAAAATAGTAAGCTTCTTTGAATTGGAGTATTCAAAGTTAGACGTTGAGATATTTTCGAAGTTTTTCATAGTTTAAAATTAAGTTTATTCAATTTTCTCGTTTTCGGAGCAAATAAATAGCCTAATGTTTCAAAAATTTATTTTAATTAAAATAGTGTACGAAGGAAATTAGAAATATCCTCATTATGTGGTATTTTAAGAACATCAGACTTAAAAAACATCGATTTTATATCCTTGTAAACTAAGTTTTTGGTTAAAAAGAAAAGAAAAAAAAATTAATTCCCAATCAAAAAATTTAAATTCCCAATTCTGTACAAAAAAAATTAATAAAAAAATATATTTCTGAAATAAATAAGAGCCCAATAAAAAATTGTGCTTCAAACGAAGCAAGTTTGTAAGGGTGAAAAGTAAGAGTTTCGCTTACCATATCGATTACTGAAGGCATGCATTTTATATGGTGAGTTCCCACTTTAAAACAATACATTTTTGACACAAAAAGCGCTTTATTCAGCGCATATGAAAACTGGTGAGTGTAGCTATCAGATCTGAATGTTTTGTATTCTCCCCTACAAACCTGCTTCGTAGTAAGGTAATGTCGTAGCACTCGACTTCACTTACTGCGTAGCGCATAATTGTGCGCTTATTTTTTAATTGTAGAAGCGATAATGGCTTCGCAAAATGATGAAATTTTTTATTCGGAAGCTTCAAAAAAACGCTTACCATTAAGCGTATGAGAAATTAAATATGTATCATACGCAAGAGTGCTCTGTATGAAATGTTCTACAATACATGTTTTCATAGGGGACACTAGTGCGTATGAGTAATATTTGTTATTACCCCGAATCAGGGTTGTGGCGATTTCTCGCCAAACGTGGCGATTTTAAAACTTGTTTGGCGACCTAATTTTTGATTTGATGACATGGCGACTTTTTGGAGATTTTAAAAAATAGTTGACGATTTTGTTGGCTATTTTTGATGAGCTATGGATTTGTTTTAAAATTCGTTATATTCAATATGAAGAAAAAAATATTACTTTTATTCTAGTATTTTTATGTATGAAATTTGAGGCATTCATATGTATGGTCAGTATTTGAGAGTATGTATGTTCAAATGGCTGATGAAGATAATTAAAATCTTCGAAAAAATTGTTTTTCGTTTTTAACAGTGCTCTTGAAAGAATCAAGAAACATGAATACATACTATATGTAAAGTCTATGAACATTTTTCCATTATATGTATGTGGAAATTTATTATCATACATAAATAACGTTGTTGTTAAAGATTTTTATGAATCCTATTGTACCTTTTGATGTTTGCGAAACACACTCGAAAAATTAGCGTTTGTTAGTTGTAAAGAGGGTTTTAATGATGATATTTCATCTAATTTATATAGGTTTAGCCCAACATTTTTAGCTACGGCAGGTATGTACCATTTGAAGGAACTTGCTTTGGCTGGACTTTATATGCTGGTTATTACAACAAGTATTGCCTGTGAAATTATGAACTCCACAAAAACTCGCCTTCGAAGTAGATTGCATTACGAACCTCTAGACGCGTTATTAAGAGGTTTAAATTAAATAAATGTGAATAGTACATGTTGCACTTCTTTTGTACCTTCATTGAATATATGTAGTTCTCTCACAATGTATTACAAAAAAGAAGACAAATAGGGAGTCTTGCCAGTGAGGCGTTTTAGATAACTGCAACTTATATACAAATGTATATCCAATATTTGTTTAATACTAACTGCAAAAATTCTTTTTTTGTTGCTTTAAGTAGACTACTGTAAACTATTTTATAGTAAACATTGTACCTCTTTTGTGTTCAGTAACTATTTTTTATGTGTTCTAATTAAATACACTCAAAATGTTATGTAGTTAAATTCAAACGAAAATTCATTTTAAACGACTTAAAATTCATTTAAAAAACGGATCATTTACATATCATTTAAAACAAATGATTTTTACATTCATTTTTTAATTTTTTATTTATTAAACAACATATTCATTAAAATTTAATAGTTTTTACTTTTAAAAAATATATTGTAACTGACAAAAATCAAACTACATAGCAAAATAAATACGGAAAAACATTATATTTTGGTAGTTAGTTTTTTGAATAACAAACATAAATGTTGAAAAATAAAATTATTCGTAAAATAACTACATTTTTATTAAATTTTAACAGTACGGAAAACGAATTTAATAACCTACAATCAGTTACTGTAATAATTTTATGAGTGTATTAAACAAAACATATTTTATGGCGACTCTTTTTAAATTTTTGGCGTATTTTCGCGATACTGAACGAATTTATTTTTTAGAATTTATAAAAAATATTTTTAATAATTCTAAAAATATGTATTTTATTGTCAATGACTGAAAAACAAAGGCTTTGGCGATTTTGGCGATTTTTGATATTGAATTTGGCGAAAAAGGTCAAAATCAATCTGACAATCCTGCCCCGAATTGTCCCAAAACTTGTTTTACTTTTTTCTCACTATTCTGGAAACGAATTTCACATCTTTTCGAAGCGAGAAGTTCTCACCAAAGTAACTGAACTTGGGTACTGATATGAAAAATGGGGAAAACATTAATCCGTATTAAAATAATTATTTATTTTGCATTTTAGTACATTGTAAGGTATTTTTAAGATTTTTGAAATTTAAATCGTATTTTTAGCTTACGTATGATATTATATAAAAGATTTAACGCATTTAACAGATGCTGTTAAAACTTGACAGTTTTGCAGGTCATCTATTAAGAGTGGCCTACGTCTACTTCTTAGCAGAATTTAACTTTTAGCTTTTAGTTGTTTTAGGCATACATGGAATACTTTGCAATTAAATTTCAGATTCATCTTTTTCACTATGACAAAACGCAAATTTTTAAAGATTTTAAGGTTTCTGTTTGATTTCTTACATCTCGGAACGTTGAATCTCTTTAACTATTTGGAATAGTTTTATACATAACAAGCCTTCCTGTGGATCCAAGGATTTCAATTACTGATCACATCTTAAATTATGTCGTTTACAACTTCAACAACATTCCTTATTCATTTTATGGTAAAGGCAGTTTTTTCTAAAAAAAATCTTTTATTACAGCATAACTTTTCTGGTCTAATATAATCGTAGTACTTTAGTATATATGCGAGCTATTTACTAAGTTGACGTTCAAAATTGGACATTTACCATAACAAAATTTTTTAATAAAAATTAACGAAATTCGGTTTTATTCTTTTAGAGATTACATCACCAAATTTGTTGATGAGTATTACAAAAACATTAATTTTTGTAGTGATTGGTGCATAACACTATGCAACAAAAAAAAAAAAAAAAATACCAGTATTAATATTTCATAATTATGTGCTAATTCAATCGATAAACTTTTTAAAAATTGTTTTCCTAAATTTTAGATTTTCAAACAGATTTAAAAAAAGGCGATATCAGGGTATGTGAAAATCATCGGGGAATGTCCCTCTTAAGCGTTGTAGGAAAACTTTACTCGCGAATATCTATTGATCATCTCTGGGCAAATGTGGAACACCTGTTAGAAGACGAACAAAGTGGATTAAGACCAAATCGTAGTACAACGTACGCCGTGTTTACACTACAGCAAATTCTAGGAAAAGCTATTGAGCACAGTAAAGCGTTACACCTTTGCTTTATTGAACTGGAAAAAGCTATCGACTGTGTGCTCTTACAGGAAATATGGGAGGTACTTAAAACAAATTTATGTACCCGAAGACTTCATATGGAGAATACAAAGCTTTTACAAAAATTTTAGAAATTACGTAAGAGTCAGTAATGCCAAGTCAGATAGATTTATTACATACACTGAAGTAAGTTATGGGAATATCTTGAATCTTTATTTGTTTATAATATAAATAGAAGATATTTTGAAAAAATGTAGAAGCAAATTTAAGATGCCAAATATTGGAAACCGGAGAATGCAGCAAGTCAAATTGTCTACTCTTGCATATTCGGGCGACATTGCGCTCAAGGCAAACACGGACGAAAATCTTGAGACAAACCTCATAATACTTTAAGAAAAATTTATAAAAAAGAGAACTACGGATAAGCAAGTTAAAAACTAAGATGATGGTAGAAGAAAAAGATTTATAGCAACACGAAATATGTATAGATGAAACACCACTAAAACAAGTTCGTGAATTCAAATATTTAGAAGTTGTTATAATTAATGATGGCAAACCTGACAAGAACCTCAATAATTAAGTTTTCGCTACAGAAAGAATATTTGATGCTCTTAATAAAAACTTCATCAAAAAACGAGGGGTTACTGCAAAAACAAAACTTGCATAGATCAACGTAGATCCTCACTTTAACATATGGCTGTGAAACCTGTAGCTCGTTTCTGTATTTCTCGCATCGTAAAATTTCTTGCATGAAGTGTGAAACAAAAAATTCCATCGTTTCTCGATTTATGAGATAAAAGTGTTTCTGTATTTGAATGCGAAAACAGACACAACAAATTCTGTTTATACTGGAATATTTCCAGTACTTAAGTGTCAAATAAAAGCGAAACGTCAACAAAAGAAATAAATATAATAAAAACAGGGCTGCCAGATTTGACGAGTTATCGTCATCTTGACGATTTTTTGTTCCGATATTAACAAAGTGACGTTTTGATGATTTTTTCTAAAAAAGTGACGAAAGCAAAAACAAAATCAAAAATATTTTATAATTTTGTTGTTACTTTCTATAGAAATTCATCTTGAATTTTTAAATTTCAAACACTTCTATTTTGTGGCGTTGAAAATTGAAAAAAAAAAAATAATATGAATGTCTGTAGAAAGCAAAAACAAATTTATAAAATATTTTTGATTTTATTTTTGCTTTTAAAGAAATTGTTGGCGTTGCGTTTTACACTATAAGCCCCTTAGTCTTCCAAATAAGATAATTGTAAATTTTTTTATATGTTTGTTTATTAGAAAAAAAAATATCTTTAGAAACAAGGCTGCTTAAATTTTTATATTTATCCCTATTGTGAAAATTGTCCTCGAAAATTGTTTGTTTCTTTCCTAAAAAATGTATCGGCAAAAGCAAAATTTCGAGGGAAAGTAATGGACCGACTTGGCTTATTTTGAACATTTAATACTTTTTATATACATATACAAAATATGATTGACTTTTTTCTGGATGTATTAAGATAAAACAAATGACTTACTTTTGAATTTGTTCTTTTTGGCACAACCCTTGTAAAATTCATTAGTTTTTCAGTAGAATTGTATGTAGTGCTTTTATGTGTTTCTGATTACTTAACATATTATTTTGTAGGCGAAGATTTTACTGGGTCTTTAACCCGTTTATTTATGAACCGATTTTTTTAATTTTAACTACAAGGTATTCTACTAAGTCTATTTCAGGTAAAAAAGAAAAAGATTATAGGAATAGGTAAATTCAAGATTTATATCTCAATTATTAAATAATAATTATTAAATACCCATGAACTTTAACTATGTTTGTTTAAAATTGATTTTAAATTGCACGATTTTTAAAACAAAAAAGACGATCTTTTTTATTTTTTTCTCAGGAAATTGACGATTTTGACACAAATTTATCTGGCAGCACTGATTAAAACCAAAACAAGAAAAAGCTAAAAAAAATTTAAACTAACAAAATATAACAATTGTTTTTTGTTTATTTTCATCATATAAATTATGCATTTATCATTTATATTCCTTCTATTTTTTTATTTATTTAAAAAAAATAGTATATAAACATATTTTAAATTCAAAATATCTATATTTTGTTTTTCTCGCCACCAATTTCAAATGTGACTTATTTTGACAGTTCTTGAAAGAAACTTTTCGCAAAATATTGTTATAGAAACACTTTTTCTCGCATCCTTCCAATAATTGCTGGAAAATTATTTAAATGACAGATAATTCTCGCAAAAAAAAGATACAGAAACACTTGTGTGAGAAAAACAATTTTTTGTTTCATTTCACACTATTTTTGTTGCAATTCACACGTTTCATGCGAAGAGTTTTACGATGCGAGATATACAGAAACGGGCTACTGGGCGCTTACTGACAGCAAGCAGAGGTGAATACAAACATCCGAAATGATATTCCTAAGAAGAGTGACGAATAAAACTAGAAGGGACAGGATCCGAAACGAACAGCACAGAATGTAAGACCCATAGGCAAGATAAATAAGCTGTTTTGGTCACATTGCGAGAACGCCAGCAGAACGTCCTCCAAAACAGGCTAATAGGGATCAAACGACTGACATGCGATGGCTCAGTGCATCCGGCATTTCAGAGACGGGACATCAACCTATACAACGCCGTAAAAGTAGAAGACGACATTGGCCAAATTTTTGTAAAAAATCCCCTTACTGAATAGTAGACGGGGTATGGATTAACTAAGTAAGTAAGTAAGTAAACAGACTGCTCCACCGATATTTCCATAGCTTAGCAGGGAGATGTCGAATTTAGTTACATCAAAACACCAAAAGTCTTCAAATAAAATTAATTCCAAGCCGTGCTTATGTTTTACTCAATGTTTTTGGAGTTATTCAGATCAAAATTTGCAAAATTTTAGACAAAATGGAAGATGTTTATTTTTATAAGTTATAGTAAAAAAAACTTAAATGGCAAAAGCTTGCTATTTTTACTTTATGGCCAACTTCTTTCTAGGTTTTGATCTAATTGGTTGAGCAGTCTCTACAAAAACCCAAAATTTTGGCAAACAAACTGTTCATAGAATTTAAAATCTCCAGAATTTTTTTGCTAAGAATACCATCACTCTTTAATAATATATAGTAGTCATCAAACGCCCTGAGACAAGTTAAAATTTGCTGCATTATGTAATAATCCACAGATCTATTATAGAGTGTACTTCCGAAAAATTCAAGTTCTTGATGAAGTGTATCAAACATTCTATACAGCCGAGTAAAGGATTATTTTACTTGTTTTAAGTTTATCTAAAAATGTTGGCATTAATAAGAAAAATGCTTTTATTTGAAATTGACAGTTTGGCATTACAGCCAAGAGGTTTTTGGTGATGGCTTGAATGTTTTAAGTTTTTTTTTGTTTAATCTTCTCTTGCTTTAATCAATACAAATAACTATTGGTCAAAATAAATAAGCATAACAGCAATGCCGGATATAGTAAATGACAGAAAAGAAATAAAGTTTAAGATAAATGAACGAAAGTTGGTTAAGTAAATGTTGCTAATGTTAGTTTGGTAGGGAAATATATAAGGAAATATATAAATATATAAATTGGAGGAGAACAGCAGATTTTAGAATTTCGTATATTAGATCTCCAAATTGATGATGCCCTAGCATCAGAATTGTGATATCAACGTTATTACAAACGGCATCAATGAGGCAAAAAGTGACATCAATACAATGACGAGTCACATCATAAAATTTTTTCATATTTTATGCGTCATTCTATGTCACATTTTGTGTATTATTATAAGGTAAAGTATAAATATAGATAAAAACTCAGTATTGCTAAAATGCTTGTAAAGTGTGTTTTATTATTTTATAATGTTATTGTTTTATCCACTATTTTTTTTTAGACACATTTTTAAAACCAGCATAGGTGGCATCGCATTGATGTACATTCGTTGCAAAGCAAAAACAAAAATTTATACAACATATAACATTCATATTGATGACATTTAATCTTCACATTTGGCACCAATATCAAAAAGAAAGAGTCAATGGCAAATTAAAGCATACACTTGCGTTTGTAAAAATTTGTTGCAGAAACAACAACACTACAAAAGAAGGTAAGCACGATTTCCTTGTTTTGCGTAGAAACAACAACAACACTACAAGCAGAAAAACATACATTACTTTCATGTTTATAAAGTAAAATATTTTTTTTTTCTCATTATTTTTTATTGAATCTTCATATATTAAATATGAACTAACAATAATTAATCAAATCTTATCCTAATACTTTATTTATGTCCTGCCAGTGCCAGACAAAAATTTTCTTCAGCACGGGTTCTGTTCACATATGTATATAGGTGTTTATCGCTCATCTAATTGGGTAAGTGCTGCAGTGTCTCTTCTTCTTAAGCGAGTGTGGCCGCCATGGTTTAAAATATTCATAAAGTAAAATATGAACCCAAAATTCCCAAATTCTATTTGTTAAAATTATCTAGTTAATTACATTAAATTTTCAAATGTAGAATGACGACGAAAACTATATCGGACTTGGTGCTGGTGTCTTATAATCGCAAGTTATTCTATAAAAAAGCGTGGAATACAACAAAACTGAAACAAACCTGTGCATCGGGTAAGTTAATAATACGATTCTCTCACTTTGACTTATGTCAATTTCAATGACAAACTGTTTTTAAATTGAGCCTAATAAGTCCTTTTTTAGACTCCAATCATTTCTGTGATGTCAAAATACATCAGCGTTATGACGGATTTTCTAACAGTGTGAAGCATTTTAAGGAAAGTAAAATAAAAAGTACGACATACTTCATACTCATTTGATTCTTTGCAGTTGTGTTAAAATATTACACTTAAATTTTATATATAAATGCATATGTATTATTACAAATATTTATATATTTATATATATATATATATATATACTTAGAGACACTTTTTGGGTCAGAGATTAGCGATTGAATTTACTTTTTGAGTTGTATTTTTTTAACTTTATTTTGCTAGTTTAAGCGGCCAAATGGTGGTGGTTTAAACCATAACTTAAACTGTCAACATACACATGTTTGGTTATGTTAAACTGTTGTAAAAGTATGAAACAAAAATAATTTTTATAAAATGATATTTTGCTAAGCACTTTTATATAACTTTTCCTTTCTATATTATTTCTTTAATATATTTTTTTTATTTAAACACAAAAAATTTCTACATTGAAAACAAAATTAAATTCGCGCATTTTCTTCTTCTTCTTTGAAAACATCCATATTGCTTTGATAAAAAGTTGAAATTTGCAAAAAAATGTTGCCATTTATTTGTGCTCAGTATGGTAACACTACATGGTTTAAGCCACCACCCAAAAATATCAATTTTAATTGATAGTAGATTAACTTAATTCCCAGATTAGATAATTAGAGAATTAAATTAACTTTAATCTCAAACCCAAAAAGTGGCTCTTAGTGTTTGACACAATAAGTGGTACATAAGTCTTTTAGAAATAATGATTTTTTTTTTCAACTTTTAACTGTCCCGTTTTAAACGGATATTAACTTTTTTAATTATATTACACAACCTTTTTTTAATTTTATAACAAATGCTAGCGTAATAAGTTACCTGATGATAGTTTATACGTAAAATGTAACGATTAATTCTGACATTATATGTAAATTAATTGCAAATTCAAAGTTTAGAATAATGTGACCGGCCAAGTTCTTTAAATTAACAGGCTTTATTTAAAGGGAATTTTGTAGCTTGAACATTTTCTAAAAATTTGCAAAACAATAATAATCAAATAATAACATGGTTGGCGATGACAATAATAGTGGCAAAGTAACAATTTTTTGTTAAAAAGAGTTTTGTTGAAGGTAAACATATAGCATAATTTGTTTTCTCTACGTGCGAAAATTATCTCTTATCAATATTTTAGGAAAAATGGTTATACAATTTACTCTTCTATAGAAATAATTACCCAAAAATTAGTTTTCTAGAGGAACATTTTTGCCACTTAAGAGAAATTCGTTATTCTCTTCGAGGTTTATCGAAAAAGAATATTCTGTTCGAAATTTCCGAAAATGTCTTTTCCTATTTCAGCTTTTTTTTAGAAAATTGGCTTAATCGTCCAGGGTTCGATGCCTTATGATACGGTGCTTGCTAAGGGTCTGACCAGAACCATAAAAATAACGTTAGAAATAGTGTTTTAGAAACTATTGTAATTTTCCATTCAATTCCTTTAATATGCAATAGTATTAAATTTTATTATTTTAATACAAATTACAAAGAACAATAGGCCTTACAACTTTTCGATTGGATGGAACGTTCGTTAAGTCTGCACATACACAATTGTGCTTGATAAAGGAAAGTAGTTTAAAATTAATTTTTTCACAACAAATTTTGATCAAAACGTATATTGCATTTTTCATAGTTTATGCGAACTATACCTAAGTAAGTCATAGACTAAGGCAGCTCAGCTTGTAGTTTTAAAAAGAGATACACAAATTTCAAAATCTATTTGGCCTGGCAAGACCCATATGAACATCGAAGCGTTAAATACGCCATATTTCCGTATAACTATACCATGTTTTTTTTAAATAAACTTTTTGTGTGATCGATATGAATTTCAACAAAAAAACGATTTTGAAATCAACATTTTGATACTGCATTTTTTAATACCCTTCCCTACTGGAGGGTAGGGTATAAATATATATCAAAGTGAAGACGTTTTTATACCCACACCGCAATAGTGGGAAATATTGGTCCAAGGCAAACCTTAAAGTATATCGATCGACTTAGAATCACTTTCTGAGTTGATCTAACGATGTCCGTCCGGCTGGCTGGTTGTCCATGTAACTATGTGCGCAAAGTACAGGTCGCCATTTTGGAGACAATTTAATATAATTTGGCACATAAGTTTTTATTAGCACAAGGACCATGCCTACGGAAAATTGGCCGAATCGTCGTACCACGAGGGGAGATAAGGGGCAATTTCTGCCTCTCAGAAACCATCAAACCGATTTTAATGAAATTTAAAACATACATCCCTATTCATATAGCCATACACTCTCGAAAATTTGTTTTTAAATACTGTAGTGTAGGGTATCATATGGTCGGGCTTCTTCTTACTTGTTTTTTTTTTTGTTGCTATTTTTACACATAACAAAAATGTACATTAGGTATAAAACTAAATTTTACAAAAAAATTTGCATGGTTGCAAATATTGTACAAATAATGAATATCACTTTTTTTTAGTGACTTGGGTAAAAAGATTTTCCGTACCAAACGTTATTTCTAAAAAAAGACAGAGTTTTTTTTAAAGATTTTTATTTTGAAACATAAATGTTTTCAATTGTTAAATGTACCCTACAAGAAGAGAATGAGCGAGTTGTCACTTTTTTCACGTTGGTGTTAAGAAAATGATAGAAAGAAATGACAGAAAACTTGATTTCGGTCATTTCATTTCAGGGCTGCGATTTCCATGCAAATGCATGTTTTATGTCGATAGTCTATAATTGATGTCGACGATTTATCTTTCCGAATCAATAAATTTGTGCTAAAATGGCATCGTTTTGTTTTTGAATATTGTTGCATATCTTAGTGAAAATTCATATTTTTGCATATTTTGACATTTTTGAATGATTTTTTTTTTTTAAATTTCCATATTATAAAAAAAATTCATAAAAAACTTTTAAATACACAAAAAAATCTTACAAAGAAAATTTCAAATCAAAGCTCTGCTTAAAATACAACATTTTCAATTCGACAAAATATTGTTCTATTTTTAACCGATGCAGCACCTGATATGGTTAAGACTACCAATGGGCTTAAAATTTGTTATCCAAAACTGTTAGAAGCTACTTGCTTGGCACATGGGTAACACAGCTCTGCAGAGAGAACTAAAAGCCGAATCGATAAAACTATTGCATTTTTAATGAAATATGGGGAACCTGGCTAGAATTCTATACAAAAAACTTTGAGCAATTTAAGAATATTACTGAAGAGCTTGTTGATGCCGATGATTATGTTATTAAAAAAGTAAAGGAAATATTAAACTTAAATAACATCAGAAGTCAATTAGCATTTTTTTCCAACTACGGATATATTGGTGAAATAATAAATAAATTGGAAAAATTTAAATCACTCAATGCTCAAGCCAAATTAATTGATATTGCAGAAAGTACAATTAAGAATGTGGAAGAAAGAATAGCCCGATAAATTAAAACGTTTTGCAAAAAAATTAAGGATTTAAAAAAATTAAATAAATTTGTTTGGAAAGGTCAAAGACAGACAATAATGTCCTAACTGACCACAGTTCCTTATAACCAATTTTTATATTTATACTTAAGGCAGAATAAATTATTTTTTAATAGAAAAAAACAGAAAAAACGGCTTGAATTTTTTATACTTTTAAAGTTGTTTATTCGGTAGTCAAGCAGCAAAGAAGATCGATTATATTAATGTGTTGCCTTTTATAGGTCAACTTACATATTCGAAATTAATAAAAGGAATACTTAGAATATTGAAAATGAGTGACAATTTATAAATTATGAGATTTATTATAACGGCATAATTTGAGGTTTACTTAAAAAAATTTTAAAATTTTTTTTTTTTTTAGTTTTGACAAGCATACATTAAAGATAATAGGTTTTTTTAAACATTTTTTGTGACGTCGTAATTTTGTTTTTTAATAGGGCCAAAAACTAAATTTTTGCAGCTTTTGGCCCCAATTTAGAACAAAACTTCGATGCCACCAAAAAAAAAAAAGAAAAAGAAAAACCTGGTATTAAGAGCAACAAAAAATCTTTAATGTGTGCTTATCAAAACTAAAAAAATTTTTTTTTTTTTTAATTTTTTAGAGTAAGCCCCTAACAAGCCTCAAATTTTTTTTTTCGGAGTCACTTTAGAAACTGAAAATCTTGTCCGATCGATATGAGATTTTTTGTCGTTAATAAGCTAATAAAGCAAACTAATATTAAAAAAAAAAAAAACGAAAAAAAAAAATGGAAATTTTTTTTTATTTATCATTTGAACTTTGACCTCAAAGGGGCACAAATTAAAGTTATCCGATTTGGCTGAAATTTTTTCCACATCAGTTTTAGACCATGTGGCACAATATTCCGCCCGGGAGATGTTGAAAGTCCAAAGTTGAAATTTAGCTGCCACCCTTATGTATATATCCAAAGCTTTAATGTTAACCAAAGGTTGGCTTAAGCACAAAAGTATGTGAAATATTGTAGGACTATTGCAAGAAGGCTTTATAAAACCAAATTTGATTGATTGAACACATTCGAAAAATAACAAGTAAGAAAGTATAGTCGGTCAAGCCCGACCATATGATACCCTACACCACAGTATTTAAAAACACATCATGCTTATGTGGCCATATAAAGATGGATTTATCAATGTTTATAAACTTCACTAAAATCGGTTTAAAAGTGTGTGAGAGGAAATTGAGAGAAATTGCCCCCTAACTCCCCTTGTGGTCCTTTTTTGAAAAACTGTATAGCTAATGTGTACATATAGATTAAAATCGGTTTGAGAGGCAAAAATTGCCCCTATCTCCCCTTGTGGTCCTATTTTTTAAAAAATGCATACCATTGGTGTCCATATAGATATGGTTTTATATATGTTTTAAATTTCATTAAAATCGGTTTGAGAGGCAAAATTTCCCCCTATCTTCCCTCGTGCTCCTACGACTCGGCCCAATTTCAATATGCTTGGCCCTTGTGCCAATAAAAACCTATGTCCCAAATTTTATCAAATTATTTCCAAAATTGCGACCTGTACTTTGCGCACAAGGTTACATGGACAGCCAGCCTGCCAGCCAGCCAGCCGGACGGACATCGTTAGTTCGACTCAGAACGTGATTCTGAGTCGATCGGTATACTTTAAGGACCAATATTTTAAGGCGTTACACACATAAGCACAAATACATAATACCCTCTCCACTATTGTGGTGTGGGTATAAAAATAATTAATATAATGAAAATGTTCTATTTAACAAAACATTTTTGGATATTTACTTTGGATATTTGTGCAATTATTTTCTTTTTGTAACCATATTTTCGTCAGTTTTCGATTTATATTGTGAAACTTGGGTAAGACAATTCTGGGCAAGTGCTCTTCCAATTGGTGGATAATTTGCTTTTGTTTTTAAATTTGGTCCCATTATTTTTCAGTTTATTGACAATAAAACAACAAAAAAAAAATCCTTTTGTTGTCGAACAAGGACAAACTTTTTCTTTAGAGGGATGGATTTTTACACGCTCCTTTGAATCCTTCACAAAGGAGAACAACAAAAGATCAATTAATAAAATGAATGCAAAAGAAATGTGAATTAATTAAATTGAAATGCAGTTTGTTTTCTTGAAGTGAAAACGAAAATGAAAAATTACAAAAAAAACCCTGAGGTTGTTCGTTGATACTGACTGGAAATTTGATTACAGAAATTTTTTTTAAATGTCGAAGAATTTTCAGAACATGCAAGAATGAACTCAGATAATGGGATAAGTAGCTACATAATTACTATATATAAAAACTGAAATTTAAAAAGATAAAAAAAAATTGATACGACAATTTTTGGAAAAATTCTCTATATTTTGAGCTCTCAGCCCCCATAAGTTGATCTGTTGTTGTTAAGCTGGCAAATGTTTTAAAAAGTTTGACGCTATTTCGGTAGCTTTAATCGATCGTGTAAGGACCCTTATTGAATTTTAAATGGTGGAACAAAGTGATCTTTTTTCACTAGGCAACAGACCTTTTACAAATTGTGGCTGCCATTTCCTGTAAATCCTTTAGTCCCAAATTTCAAATACAAAATTAGGTTGAACCTATTAAGAAAATTGTCTAACCGAGATACATACATTAATTTATTAGTTAGAAAAAAATGTGTATGCATTTTTAAAAAATTATTAATTTGAAAATTATTATCTTGTGCTGTCTTGAACGTGCTATTTAAATTAAAAGATACACAGAAAGAAAAACACTTGGGATAAATTAAGCTTTTTATACCTACTTTAAGTACGAGTCGTACTCAATCGAATATTTTTGAATTTCATATACTATTTAGTTTCGTTATATCGTCGAACAGAAAAATGCTTAAAATAAATAAATCAGAAATTTTTCTTTAATGAGGTATGTATAATAAAATTAAATATTATTACAGTTCTTAATTTTCCTTGGGGGAAAGTTTGGCTGCTATTTAACAGATGACACCTGCTTGCTTCAGAAATGTAGCGCTAGTTAGATAGTTTGGGCTCTTAAACAAGGTGCGACTGTAAAATTAAGGGCCCGTTAGTAAGCTCATTGTTTGGCACCCAATGGCAAGACCACCATGCGATTATGCTAACACGGCATCCTTTCAGGTAAATCTTTCCACTACTTGTCACTACTAGATCCCAGTACTTACCTTTAACAATTACAGCCTTCTTTACATGCTTTGCTTTGAACTCAGTTTGATTTTCAGAAAAATTAAACACAAAACTTAGAAGTCGGGTATCATTTGCTGGGAGAGGATAATTTTTATTTTGTCAGCGTAACCCACCTATTTTGTTATTCGAAGAGTATCCATATAGTATATATTTTATATTTCAGCTAATTTTGAAGTCCCTTAAAGACCAAAAAAGGAAATTTCTTCCTGCCTGGGAGGGACAGGCTTAACACAGCGTTTAATTTGACAGTACTGGCAAGACAGTAATGGCCCAAATACACTGGTCAAAGGCTTGACATCAAGCTCGTGTACGTGTGCTTGACATTAGAACATACATTTGCTGGATCAGCTGTCAAGCATTCATTTTGCATTTTATTTTGAAGCGACAACAGCAGGAGCAACCAAATATTAAAATATAGATAAAAAGTGTTTAATTGTTGCTTTTTAATAAATTAAAAAAAAAATTAAAGAGAAGAAGAAGAAAATTATTAATTAAAGAGTTTTCCATAATTCCATCATTTTTTTTCCTCCAAAGCATTTTTTGTTTTCATCCGACATTTTTAGCGACTGTTCGGTTTGAAATCACGTTTAAAGTGTGTGGGTGCTTGAAGAGTAACGCCAATACATTCATCAAAATCACTCGTCAAGCATGCTAAATATCTAAATTTTTTGATTTTCCATCAATCATCGTCGGTGTCACACATACAAACTCATTTTCACTAATACTACCACAATGCTGGATGGAAATTTGACCAATGTATTTGGGCCTTAAGAAAGTACATACTAGTTGCTAAAAACACTAATAACTGTCTTTGTGACGTAGGAATGTTGCGGTACGAGTTTCAGCTGAACGTGTTTTATACGAACTAATAAAATTTCTTAAAATAACAAATATTGTGTCAACAAAAATATTACTTAACTAAAACATAAAAAATCAAAGCAGAATATATTAAATTTTTTACTCTATGATTTTTCTTTTCTTTTGCAAACAAAACTTTATAACTCTATTAGCAAATGCCAAATCACTGTCCAATTTAACTGTCCATAAAATTTGCAAGACAGTTAGAAAAATGTGCATGCGTTTGTGAAAAAGTTTGCATGTATTGATACTGTCTTGCCAGTACTGGCAAATGAAAACGCCGTGTTACAGCTAGTCACTAATAAGCCTTTACTAAAGTTGTTCTATAACAAGTGGATCGCAAGTCTTGAATCTTTGTCTTCTCTAAAAGTATTTGCTCTTTATAAATGTTATTAAAGAATACTTACCCATTGGCAGCTTTCTATATTATTTTATATGTTTATTTTTTCTATCAGCATCGCCTCTGTATTCTTCTTTTAGTGGGATCACTTCTTGCGCTTTTAAGTTCGAAAATAGCTTTGCTGTTCTTTTTACGTTAATTACAGAAGAACTGTTCATCAACAACTCACTCAGACGCATCACTAAAAACGACATGAAAGAATCGACAGGGTTTTAAAATTAAGACCACTGATCTGGTCGGAACTGTAATGTAAATAACTAAATAAAATATCGCAAAAACATTCTATTCATTTTCTGTATTATTTCGTGCACATTAATGTGCATGTTTAAAATAACTTAAAGCCTTTTCCATTAACTTTCTGCATTATGAATTAAGGACTTTAAGCCTGATTTTTGTTTTATTTACATAATAACTTATTATTTTATCATAAAAATTTACTGGCCTGTATACGGTTGTATATTCCAGACATAGCTATTCAACTCATAGATTTTATAGTTCATGAATCGGCACAAACTTCTTTAAAATTTGGCGTTCACTGCGAGTATCCTTGTGGTCAAATCTTAGTACTCTCGAAAGAGTTTTGAATCTGTTCAACGGCATGATTACTCTTAAAATAGGGTTTCGTTCCACAACATCCCACAAACTGTCTGTACTTTCATTATTTGATCTATACAATTCAGCTAACCAATAAATGCGAAATTTTGGTGTTGCCAACTTCGGTCTAATCAACACAAAATACATATTCACCTTCATTATTAGTAAAATTCAAAATAACGCATGTCTCAGGAGGTGAAACAAATAAATAGCAACTGTAAATTTCTAACAAAAATTCAAAAAATTTCTACAGGTCAAATATGACCCAAAGACCTTAAGTGCAAAACATGTTAAAAATATTTTTTTCGCCAAAATTTTTTTCTAAAAATTTAACGTTGATGCTGTACTCTCGTGTGATCAAGACGTAGTTGTGCTTTGACTAAATCAAGAATAAGTAAACATAATAATAAATTAAAAAAATAAAAATAAAAAAAAAAAAAAAAAAAAAACAACAATTAAACGTGGTCGCGAATATGATGCTAATGCTTTCAATTTGCAAGCTAAAATGAGAAAAACAAAAAATATTGTTAGCGGTAGTACCGCTACAAACAATAACAATAACTACTATCAGCCACTCCAAACATTGGATGATGACAATAATGAAATATTAGTTGCTAAAACAACAAAGCAAATAATTCCACCTCTTACTATACTTAAGTGTAGTATTGATAAACTACATGAACTATGCAAAAAATCAAAAGTTGCAGAATATGCAATTAGAAAAATTTCGATTGGGTTGAAACTTTTTTGTCAAACTCAAACTGATGTTGAAAACATAGGCAAAATGCTTAAAGTTGAACAATTAGAATTCTTCACTTATGCCACCAAAAGTGACAGACCATATAAAGCTCTACTTTTTGGCCTTGATAAGGTTAATTTATCTGAGCTTAAGTGTAAATTAATTACTATGGGATTAGATTGCACAGACTGCAAAATGATAGAAAAACCCGGCCAAGGGAATACACAAATCATTTTTTATGTTGTATATTTTAAACGACAATCCACAACTCTTAAAGAGCTTAGACAAAAATACTCTTCTATAGACCATTTAAAAGTTAAATGGGAATTTCACAGAAACAGGAAGAACAAGGTAACTCAATGTTATAATTGTCAGATGTACGGCCATGGGTCGACTCATTGTGCTGTAAAGATTTTTTGCTCAAATTGCTCAGGTGAGCATAATGCCGCTGCATGTATATCAGATATACTTAAATGTGCTAACTGTGGACAAGCACATAAATCAACTTCGCCTGATTGCCCAAGTCGTAAAAAATACATAGATATGAAACAACGTTTCATTACTCAAAATGCTAGAGCCCCTAGACAACGCAATTATGCAAACCGTCAAACTAATGTTCAGTCTGTGCCGCAAAACTCTGACAGGTCGCAGTTTCCAGCTCTTCATGCTGAAGAAACCCCTGTAAATAATAACTGGTCAAATTTAAGAAATAACAATACTAATGATGACTTGTTTTCATTTGATGGTATCAAAAATATAACACTTGAATTAATTCAAAAGTTAAAAGCTTGTAAAACAAAACTTGACCAATTTGAAGTGGTGTCGAGTATTGCTCATAAATTTCTATCGTAATAATAGATCAAACAAGAACAACAAAAATGATTATATGGAATGCGAGAGGCATACGACACAAAAAAACTGAATTATTTGATTTTTTATTAAGACACGATATAGACATCTGTTTACTATCAGAGACAATGTTATCATCAGAAGTTTCGATTGGAAATAATTCATATTATTGTTATAGGAACGATAGAGAAAATTCAAGAGGTGGAGGTGTAGCAATCACTATAGACTATACGCCATAATTTAATCCCAATTGTTAATACTGTACTGACATCGGTATTAAATTAGAAACAACTGAAGGGCCAGTTCTTATAATCTCATGTTATTTTCCTGGCGGGGCCGCTGGTCGTGACGTCATTAAAAAGAACAACTTTGCTGCAGATATTTTAAAGCTAACTCGTACTAATAACAATTTCATTCTAGGGGGTGATTTCAATAGCAGACATCGATCGTGGGGATGTTTGCGTGCTAACTGCTGGGGAAATATTCTCCAACAGAAAATTGAAATCAACAACGTTTGGATTAAGCACCCATGTGACCCTACATATGTGCCTTCTAACCAATCTCACCAATCATCAGTTTTAGACTTTTTTTTTACCAATATACCAATGAAGCTTTCGGAACCTGTTGCTTTGAATGAGTTAACCTCTGACCACCTACCGGTTAAAGTAAACCTTTATGGCTCAAATTTTCACACTACGAACCTTGTATAAGATTTTAGAAGAGCTAACTGGGCGCAGTTCAAACATCATATTAATAATAACATTTCAGAATACGATTCTGAATGTATGAATAAAAACGAAGTAAATACGAGGATCGATAACTTTAAAAATGTAATTAAGAATGCCACAGAAATAAGTGTCCCAAAAAGAAATATTTTGCCCAAAACCAAACCTCTGCCTACACATATCAGAATGCTGATCGTGAATCGAAATTTTTTTAGACGACAATGGATGCTGAATAGAGAAAATGCAGATAAAATTGAAATGAACAGACTTAATAAACAAATTAAGCAAGAACTCATTATTGAAAGAAACAAATCTTAGAGCAATGTTCTGGCATCTTTTGATAAAAATTCTTCTCCCTTTTGGAATATTTCAAAAGTGCTACGAAAAAAACATAATGTCATGCCGATTCTTAAACATAATGGTAATCGTCACTCTACTGCTCTAGAAAAATGTCAATTGCTTGCTAACACATTTAAATCAAACCATACGCTTTCATCAAGCCTAAGTGACTTCACCACAATAAATACGGTAAACAACGCTATAGATTCTTTCCAACACGTGCAATATGCTATTAATAATGATTACTATGTTTCAATTGAAAAAATAAGAAACATAATCAAAAGTTTTAAGATAAAAAAATCACCTGGCATTGATGTTATCAGTAATAAAATATTAAAGGCACTTCCTAAAAAAGGGTTACATAGCTTGGCAAATATTATTAATAACTGTCTTAAATATAGTTATTTTCCAGACTGTTGGAAGGAGGCAAAAGTGATTGCTATATGTAAACCGAACAAAGTCGCATCGTGTCCATTATCATATAGACCAATCAGCTTGTTATCCTCTTTAAGCAAAGTCCTAGAGAAAGTTATCAAGGAAAAAATATTAAAATTTTGTGACGTTAATCAGGTGTTCCCAACGCAACAATTCGGATTCCGGACTGGTCACAACACCTCTCATCCTTTATACAGAATTAAATCTAAAATAAAACAAAACTTTAATATTATGAAGTCCACGGGTATGGTGTTGTTGGATATCAAGTCTGCTTTTGACTCTGTATGGCACGATGGTCTGGTGTACAAAATGATTAATCTAAATTTTCCTCCGGAAATAATAAAAATATTACAGAGCTTTTTAAGTGGCCGATCGTTCAAAGTTTATATAGGCAAGAACTCCTCTACGCAAATTAATATTCCAGCGGGTTGCCCCCAAGGATCTTGCTTATCTCCAATATTGTATAATATATTTACGTCTGATTTTCCTACATTGCTTGACTGCACTTCATCTATATTTGCTGACGACACGGCGATTCTCTGTCATGGGGTTTATGCTGAAGATATCATCGCAAGCCTACAAAACGCGTTAATTAATTTAGAAGAATATTTCAAGAAATGGAAAATTCTTATAAATCTACAAAAAACTCAAGCAATATACTTCACTCGCAGAAGAAATTCTTATTTTATCCCACAAAGAGATTTAAACATTAATAACAACACAACTATAAAATGGGAGTCTGAAGTTAAGTATCTTGGAGTAATATTGGACTCAAAAATTAACTTTAGCAAACATGTTTCTTACGTCATTAACAAAATAAATAATGTCACAAGACTTTTGTATTCTTTCATTAATAGAAAGTCAACATTAAGTCCAGATAATAAACTTATAATATTCAAAGCAATTTTTATGTCCATACTTTATTATGCTGCCCCCGTGTGGAATGAGGTCGCAACCTGTCATGTCAAAAAACTTCAAATAAGTCAAAATAAACTACTCAAGATGATTTACAATCTTCCTCGGCATTATTCGACTCAACGATTGCACTCCATAAACAGTATCGAAATGGTCAATAATAGAATTTTGAAGCTCACTCACAATTATGATATCAGATGTCAAATTTCTGAATATTTACACATTAACGAATTGTCAGTTAGCACGTAGTTTTAAGTTTTTATCTTAACATTAAAAACTTTTTTTTTTTTTTTTTTTTTTTTTTTTTATTTAAATAGGTTTTGTTACTTTTTTCCTAAACTTAAAAAATAAAATATAATGTAAAATGTAATATTATTATATCTTTGGTAATTAAATTTCTAAGTAGAAAAGGCTCATTATCGCCTGAACTCTTTAAATTTGTTTTATTGCTTTGTAAATATATATCCATGTTATGTAAATAAATAAATTGAATTGAATTGAAAAAAAAAAAATTTAACGTATTTGTAAGCATTTAAAATGAAATAAAAGTCATAAAATATAAAAAAGATAAGTCACTCACTCCTAGAAAAATTTAACATCTTTTTTTTTAAATGGGTCAGATTTGACCCGAAGACCTCATGAAGGTTAAAAAAAGAAGGCAAAGCCGATTTTTGGCAAAAATTCGACTTGAGCGACTTCTTAACCTCTTCCGAAAAATTTGGGACACACTAATGTACAATCCTTATGTTATTAAATTACTTTTAATTTAAAAATTTTTAAGAGATTTTCAAAATTTTGCTTTGTAAACAAAAACATTAAATAGATGTTTGAATAATTGTTGAAAATAAAAATTTTACTAACAGAAATTTTCAAAAAAATAGCATTTTGACAAAATGTCTTAAGTCAAATTTAAAAAACTCATAAAAATGTTGTTTTCCATACGAATTTTCATTCAAAAAATTTTTTTTTACGTTTTAAAAATTTTGTAATATAAGCGAAATTTTCCTTTAATTTTGGTTTATTTCATTATTTTATAGAAATGGTTTTTTATACCGAGTTTTTTTCTAAAACTTTTTGCTATCTTTAATATTTGCTAGATTTAATATTTCAGCATATTGAAATCTCACAAAAAAATGGGGACCATTTAAAGTTTTTTAAAAATTAAAGTAACCTTTTTAATTAACCTTCACGCATACGGCTGGATTTTGACAAAGTTATGAAGAAAACTTAAAAAAGGCCGGCAAAAATTCGACTTGAGCGACCTCTAAACCTCTTCCGAAAAATCTGAAAAAATCCCAAAAATACTTTACCCTATAAGTTTTTAAATTATCAGGGGTGTGCTGGAAATCGAAAACGTAAAACGCAAGAATTTTGTAAGTCGTTTTTTAATAAGATTTCTTTGATAAAAGAATTTCATGACAAATATTTTACAAATATTTCTCTATTAAAGAGAGTTTTATAACAAAAATATTAAAAGTTAGATTTAAAGTGTATTAAAAACAGCTTCCAAATTCTTGCGTTTTAAGTTTCCGATTTCCAGCACACCCCTGTATGCTTGAGCACCTTCGCTAGGATTATGAATTCAGACTGGAAAAATTTGAAATCTTAGATGAATATTTCTTAGAATTGCACACGGAATGACAAACTTGTTTTGAACTCATTCTGCACTCGTGCTGGAGAAAGATAAAAAAAATCTCAAAAAGGAAAAAAACTTGAACTGTAAGGACCCTACACAAAAATGCATCTATTGGAGTAACTATATGTGAGAAAAATATATTTATACTTAAATATTGGATTGAATGGGTGCATTTGTGAACGATTTAGTTTGAGTGTGATAGTGGACTTGATTCTACACTCACAATATTCTGTACGTAAAATTAACTGAAATTGTAATATAAAATAAATGAAAGTTCAATTAAAAACCGGTCTACCTATTTTTCATTTATTTTTAACAAAAAGTTCATTTAATTTTTACTGCCAAAAATTCAACACCATATTCCAAAAAATCAAATAAATATTCAGTTATTTTGTAAAATTTTACTGTCAAAAATTCAACACCATATTCAGTAAAAACGATTAAATATTCAGTTATTTTATTAAATTTTCGTTTACTCCACAAAAGAGCCGAATTCCTAAAAAATACCAGACAGACACCTGTCCGCTTGTTTTTCTTTTAAGCGAGAGAGGGAGAATATTTTTATTTACTTACCCAGTTACACACGTTTGTTTTACTTTTGTTGTACTGACCACGTTGTTTACAGAAGAACTCTCAATTATAAGACACCAGCAGCATGACCGATATGGCTTCGCAATTATTTTACTTTTAAAATTTGATGTATTTAACTAAATTATTTTAACAAATAGAAAATGGGAATTGCTTACACAATACAAGCAATTCATTTTTTATAGATAAGTAAAAATTAATTTTTGGTAGTAAAATTATATAAAATAACTGAATATTTAATTGTTTTTACGGAATATGGTGTTGAATTTTTGACAGTAAAGTTTTATAAAATAACTGCATATTTATTTGTTTTTACGGAATATGTAGTTAATTTTTTGACAATTAATTTATATAAGATAACTGAATATTGATTTATTTTTACGGAATTCGCGGTTGAATTTTTGACATTAAAAATTAAATGAACTTTTCGTTGCTTTAAATTACATTTTTATTTACTTTAACATAAAGAAGAATTTAACTCAATCAACGGACAATATTAACTGCAACTGAAAATCCGTATTAATATGCACTTAGTTTTTTTAATAACTGTTAGAATCAGTTAAAAATAAATTTGCTTGGAATTTTAAATGTTTATTTATTTAAAAATGACTGAACGGAATATTTCTTAAATAAACTATAGTCCGTTACTGTAATAATATTGTGAGTGTATGTTTTGTTAGTGTTGTTTTACACACAAAAACTATAATTTTTTTTTACCCATTTAAATGCATGTTTTGTGTATGTATTTTATGTCTGAATAAGACTTGCACCAAAACATACACTCACACACACAAGCAAAGTATGTCCGTATGTTATCAACAACATAAACTTTCAATATGATTTCTGGGAAGCAGGGCAACATTGCTCAAAGTGAATGAATGTAAATTGCACTAGCAGTGTATTGTTGTCGTAGAAATGTTTTTCCTTTTTTTGGTAAATATTGTTGTCGTTGCCTCTTGACCCAATTGGCAAATGTTAACAAAATCAAAGAATATTTCTTCCCAAAAATAGACAAATAGGAGTACATTTGAATGCAGGTTATTTCGTTTGTTATTTCTACAGTATTGATCTTATATCCTATGAAGTGGTATAGTATATGTTCTGGGTCCTTATAAGTGTTTTCATCACATATAAGCCGAAATAGTTTGCTTAAGAAAATCAGCCAGATCGGTCGAAAAATCGCTGAGTTATGAGTTCAAAAACACGACTACCTCAAAAGTTTACCCATAAATATCGAATTTTTACTATTAAACCTTTATTTTTTGAAGGAGTTTGCCCAATTTTTTTTTAAGTAATATTACTTTTACCTATAGTGGCGCCTTTTGCTTAACTAAAACACCAAAACCTTGTAAATAACATGAGTGAGGAATTATTTCTGTGCATAATACCTGTAAATTTTTAACAATAAGTCGAACCGGGCATACATTTAAAAAAATCTCAAGCATTGAAATGTATCAGCTTTAATTCCAATTTGCCAACAGCTCAAATAATTCGTCTTTACCAGCCATATGAAAACAAAAACATTTTTTTCTTGTGTACCATTTTCCAATTTTTTTATTGCAGCGAAATTGATTTTACAATTTTTCCCCAGAAGCATGTTTTGAAACTTGCAACGCAATAGTTGACAAAAAGTAATTGTGTAGGTTGCAGTTGTCAGAAATTTTCACAAAAATGTTTTCATAGTTTCGTTCAGAAAAATAAATTTGAATTTATTCCCTTTTATTGTTTGTGTGCTGTGCATTTAAGTTGTCAAAATAGGCGCCTAAATAACAAAACGCTTAAAGCAAACATTTGTCATCTATATGAGAACGGCAAACAAAAGAATACTGCAATATTGACTTAACAAAAATAAATATCGAGAGTTTACAAAATTAATTTTTTTTTTTTGACTGGTTGCATCTAAAAAACAATTGCTTTTTGGAAAAGTTGCAAAACGAATCTATACAAAAATCTATATTTTTAAAGTTTTTTTGTTATAAAAACGAATTACTATAAACCTAAAGCATATAGTTAAATCAAAGACTATAAGTATTTTTAAGATAATATAATATTGGGTGGTATTATTGATTCCGTTCCGCAAGTGCGGAAAGCAATTTTTGTGCGGAAGCCAAATTTGTAATTATTCATTCCGTTTGTGCGGTATCCTTCTCTACCGCGGTATTGCCATATTATTGAAACCGCAATATAGGTATTTTTCGCCATTTTGCTTACGTTTAAATTTTACAACGAGAAGCTAACGGAAGGAATTAAAATGTAAGAAATATTTAAAAAAAACATTTAGTTTTGTTATTTAAAAAAAATTATTTTTATTTAATATTTGTTTATTTTACAGCAATTAATTTAATAAAAAATTGTCGCTCACAAAAATTTCCACTGGTTTAAAATGTTCTTTTTACCAACAGCTGACACAATAGCTCTGTTTCTTTACTCTACTTTGGGATCCCGTACTTTAAATTTGTGCAAATAAGAGCGGGTTTGAGAGAATAAAATTCTTCTTCTTCTTGCCAGCCCAGACTTTTTCTTCGTGCAAATTGTGTAAATTGTCAAACGGTTAAACAGTGAAATAAAGTAATGTACTTAAATAGATAGCTTTGTACTGAAATATTAGGGATACAAAATGTCAGGTCTTGTAAACGTGTTTGTTTTGTTTTATTTCTTGTTAAAAATAGTTTATTTCTACAGCCAACATAAAATTTTTCAAAAGTGGCGCAAATTTGTTTGTGTTTAAAAGGCTATCAAAACACTGCCTTTTTATTTTGTGCTTTAAATTGTGTTTTTTCTGTTCCCGTACTTTTATGTAATTTTGTCTACTTATGAGATAAATTTATGCTTGCTCTCATTTGCACGAAATTTACCCAAAAAGTAAAGAAACAGAGCTAATATCAACTCAGAAATTATTTAAACAGGGATGTTAAAAATTTATTGCGGAAAGCTTATACCGCAGGAATCAATAAGGACAGACTTTTTTTTAATTGTAGGGACTTTTGGGTAATGTTGGAAAACAACTGTATACATTTGGCAACATTTTTCGATTTGTGAAAGCTTACTAATAAAATAAATAATACGATAACATAACAAATTGCTTAATTTCTTTGAGTCATCGCTTGCCGTAATTTCAGCTCAAAATTTTAACTTAAGTTTGTAAAAATCTTTTTTACAAGAATGGAGGTACTTTGAACTTAATTTTCTGGAGCAAGCAATAGATAACGCAGATCAACGGCAAAAAAAGTCTTGAATAACCACTATATAGATTCGATGCATTAGGGCTATCTGTGTACAAAACTGGTCAAAATTTTTTTTTTTTTTTAACCCTCGGTCTTACACATGTTTTTATTTCACATTCGTAACGCATGAGTCTAGCCAGACCCAACCAACTTTTGAATAAATAAAAGCAATTTTTTTTTACTAAATGATATATTATACACATTTATAATTTGAATAAAATATGAAATTCATTATATGAAATAATATGCGTACATATTCATATTATTTTTATTTATAATATACAAATTAACATATTTTGACCTATCAAAATATATCTAAAAACTGAAAAATAAGATCGTTTTATTTCATAAAATTATTTGCAATGAAAAAGAGAAATAAAATAAGTGTATTAGCATTATGGATTTCCTTAGCAACTGAAACATGTAATTTTAATCTTAGATTGTTGCTGACAATCTGAACACTTTGAACAAAAATTTTTTTGGAGTATATGAATATTCCATTTTCAATATCAAATAGAACCAATTCGTTTGCAAATTTTCAAACATCGTTCTTTTTCAAGCAAAGACACGAATACAATTTGTTTTAGTCATGATTATAAATGTAATATTTGGTGTGCAAAATCTCTTGAGCGCCTGAATTGGAATATAGCCTTGTTCCACGAGCCCAACTCCAAAACGCATATTATTTTGACGCAGCATATACCAACATTAAGTTGATGCTTATTCCATTTTGGTCAATCTTTACCATAGAAATAATCACGGGCTGAGTATTGTTGACAAGTTTTAACATGCAACGATTCATATGGTTTTATGATCAAATTATTTTCAGAACCGGATGAATCGTTCTTATTTGGAAGGTAATCCCCACAATCAATTCTGTTCAGCTGTGAACGGTTGAATTTCATAACCTTCCTCAGCAGCTTTATTAAGTTCTAAGTCATTAGCCTCCACTCTTCCACATGTAAAAATCAGCTTCTGAACGTGAGCTACTAGTTACTGTTTTTTTTTTTAAATTGAGAACTAGATGGAGCTACTAGTTTGTGTGTTTTATAAAATTAAATAAATAATAGATAATTTAACAAAAAATAATTAAAAACAGCAAGAAAGAAAGTTAAAAATACGGCATCTTCTATACTAAATACATATGTTACGAATGTGATGTGTGCAGTAAAATATTTAAATACGTTTCCTTAAATATTCTTCCAGGATAAATTTTGCAGCTTTTTATAGGAAACTAAATTCTAGAAGGGTACCTGAAATTTCAAGTCTCCACCTGAGTTTTAAATAAACTAAAATAACATTTAAACTCGAAAAAAGTCTGGCCAGACTCATGAGTAAGACGAAGGGTTAAATAATTTTTAATTAAAATTGTCAATATTTTGAGACATTTCTCCAATTATGTTGTCATAGCTTAAAAACAACTTGTCCGATTTTGTTAAAATTTTGGTTTACAATATCTTTTAATGATGTATACAACTGTTTTTAATGCGATCAATAGTTTAAAAGTTATGAAATAAATTGTTAGGCAACAAAAAAAAAATTGATAAAAATACATTTTTTTTAATAAAAAAAAAAAAAAAATCTGGAAAAATCGAAAACTGCAAAAAGTATTAAAATTTATTTATTTCTTGTGAAGCTACTTATAATGTGAATTAAAATAGATATGGATCATAAAAATCGATGCATGCTTTACGTTTTTATTTACAATTAATTGAAGGTATCGCATATTTACAAGCACTGTGAAAATGGTATAATGAAAATGCAGAACATAGAAACACTGGTGCATTGTACGACACGGATCTTGGCAAACCCCCTTTACATCTAGAACATCTATTAGCAAATTCGAACTTAAGACTAAAAAGTTTACTGGAAAGTCGGACAAGCTGTTCTAGCCTCAAATTGGTTTTTTTTTATTAACCAAATACTTTATTTACGGCCAATTTCACCAAGTTCAGGGTTAATTAACTTATCAGTTAAAAATGTAAAAAATATATTGTTAACTGGAGATTAAGTAACAGTTAGTTTTAACTGAACTTAATGGAATTTGCCGTTAATGTTTGAATAAAACACAAAGTACAAACACGAAGTACATACATACGTAATAAATATGTGAATTTTTCATTTATTAATTTTTATCTTTAAAAATTTTGCATTTTTCTGTTTTGGAATTTTGGCAAACACTGTTTGTTATCTTCATCACACTGGTACTGGTAAATAGCAGATATTCAGCAATTTGAAATAAAAGCAACACCAATAACAATTTTAGCAACAACTTTTTATAAAATTGTCTGGTTGTTATTGGATTCCACAACGTTCGAATTATTTTTGTGGGCAATTGGGAGAAAAACAAAATTAAAAGGAAACTAACAAGTGCCAAGACTTTATTTTGGCCGTGTCGAATTCATAATACCCAGCACCATAAGCTAAAAAAACTATATCAAAAATTATACAAAACGAATAAAGAGTTAGTTCGAACTTTTTTCAAAACTATTAGGACATAAATATTTCTCAAACAGTCGCTTACTCAGTTAATCTGTACGTACTGATGAATTATATTTGAAAATTGCAATATCGAGGATATCTCAAATAATTTATCGATTTTGTTAATTTAAAGTACCAACAACTTTTCGTTTACAAAAAGTATTAAGGATAAATGTTGATATTAAGCCCATTTTATCCGGAAAGAAGTTTGTATGGGTGAAAAATGAACCGATGTATTTTCAAAAACAAACGGTCCTTATACAAAGGAATTTCTTATACCAACTTTTTTACTTTAGCACGTTTGGTATGGCTGATATCGTACTGAATTGAAATATCTCGCTTGCCGAACTTATTTTTCAATAATTCGATTATATTGTACGCTTCTCTTTGTGGATTGTAGGGCTTATCTTAAGGATTTTTCGCATAACGATGTTGCAACCTCCGGCAAAATCATTTACAACCAGTACCTGGCGTTCGACAGTATTTCAGAATTGACGAATCTCTTGAGATCGTGGAGAACCAGAGATCCTATCTGGTACCACGGGAGTCAGTAGCAACTTGTGCCACGGCACCAGACTGACTAAAGATTGAGGCCCATACTTTTTGCAAAAGTTGGCTGTTTGCCACGAAAATATAGCTTTTGCAAGGAGAAGTACACTTGTGGTAGTTGAAATGGGTAATGATGATAAGGATGTGTTTTTGATACTCTTCCTTTCTCAGCTGATGGTGCTGTTGGGGATCACGTGGTGCTTGTGGCTTAGACCAAAATTGGCGAAGAAGAAGGTCTTGAGGTGCAAGGCAGATTACCACTATTATTAGCTTAGCTTAGCAAATTAAAAAAAAAAAGAAAAAAAAGTTAAGATGGAATAATTCTGCAGGATTGTACACTCCCCTACAAGAAATGAGAGATTAGTCACATTTTCCACGTTGGTGTTAAGAAAATGATAAAAAGAAATGACAAAAAACTTGATGTCGGTCATTTCTTTCTATCATGTTCTTAACACCAACGTGAAAATTGTGACTAATCGCTCATTCATTTCTAGTACGGTCCAATTCCTACTTATGTGTGCTGGTTGCTCTCACACAGAGAGAAGGTTGGTAGACGCACTGTTTATCACCCAGTTGTAAAGACCCACCATGGAGCAGGTATCCATGTAAATCTGTTCCACATCTTTGTCGTTCACTGTATGACAAGTTGCGACATCCTGCTGGAACTACAAAGCGCCCAGGTCTATAACCCAATATCATGGCCCTGTAGAAATCGCCGTCGATAGAAGTTTGTTCGCCGTTTTTATGAAAAAGAAAGATTGGTCAATGACTCCGCCGATATAAAAAACTGCACTAACTGGTTTTTTTATAACTTTGGTTCTCCGGAATTACTTCAGTCTAAATCGCTCAAATGCTACAATTTTGCTTGCTAAACAAATCACCGAGCCAGAAAGAAGTTTCATGCAAAAAGATAATTTTTCAACACAACGCAATCACAAAAGAACAAAAAAATTTTATAAATTGCAAAAGCTTTTGAAGCGTTTGCCTTTCCATGATTTAATTGCAAAATTTGACTTTTTTAACCCTCGGAAAGAATTGCTAAACCAACTTCACTCATATGGGGAAAATTACGAATTCGAAGTGTTACCAACAGAACGAAAATATTAGTTGACCCGATCTCTTTGGTAACGGCTATAAAAAAATAAAATGTTGGTTGAACCAAAAAGTAGAAAACCGTCAAACTTTAATTGTGTAGGTTCCGCAAGAGATGCCACAATTCGATTTAGTTATACTATTCTATTCTTTTTGTTTTTCTTTTTTGGTTTGTTTTTTAACTATGAATCTAAATTTGATTTTTTTTTTTTGGCTGTCTAAAGTGGAGCCAGATATTTACATTCATAGTATCCCAGAGTTTATTTTTTATGTGTATGTAATTTAAAATAGATTATTATGTTTTAAAAAACAAATAACATTATCCAGAGTAAGTCATTACTGACCATTTCGTGCTGGTTACTTATCTGAGAATTTAAGTAACACAGAACAATTACATCAAAAATACTACACTTTAACAAAATAAACGAAACACATTTGGGATGCTATAGCGTAAGAGGCTATAAAGTTTGTATTTGTTTCAAATATATTTGGGAGAAAGAAAGCGTTCTTATGACGTCGTGAAATTGCCAGTTAAAATTCCAATTTATAAGAGAAAAGTGTTTTTACTTGAATTGGTTTAACTATGACTTGATTAGTAGACGTTCACAAGATTGACGGCGAAATTTTTTAATATGTTTAACAAAGGAAGGAAAACCAAAATGAAAAATAAAATCTGTTTAACATCTTTGTGCTCTTCTTTTAACATGGTTGTTTCCAGCGTTTCCACCAGTAAAATTCAAAATTATTCTTGAGATAAAACAAAATTACTTATAATATGAAAATATATATAATAAATGTTATTCACCATGAGAAATAAATTTCCAGATTATATTTGTTAATTTTTTATTTTACAAAAAAGAACAAGTAAGAAAGTATTGTAGGTAAAATCTGCCCGTTTGATACCTTTCACTACACACGCAGAGAAAAAATATGGTTGGGCATGGTTACGGCAACAACACTATGTTTAATGTAACAATATTTTGTTGTCGTACACAAATAACACTGGTTTACACTGAAAATGTACATTTGATGAGATGTGATTTTTCTTATGTATTTTCTTCCGCTGAATTCAAAAATCAAGGTTAAATTTTTTTTATGGAACAGTTTTTGAGATATGGTCATTTTCTCATTTTTTCGACATTTTTCCACTTGACAAATTATATCTCGAGCTAGATATGTCCTATTGGGTCGTTATTGGTACCAAATGGAATTTTATCTTTTAATTGTTTAACCGCTCACAAATAAAAAAACGACCCAACTTCTTCAAAATTATTTTACAAATGGCGCTAACATAATATGATTAGAGTAAAAATAGTTTGATTGCATCTTTAACATAATATGATAAATGTATAGAAAGTTATCATGTTATGGCTATTAAATATCATGATATGGTTGTGAGAAATATAATATGTTTAGAAAGTTATCATAATTAAGTTGTTAGAAAAATAATTATTTTTCGGTCAACAATACTCAAATTCATAATTGCGATAAACATTGATATGTTTACAGTAACTATAATATTGTTGATATTAAATAAAAATAACAATTACACTAGTTTACAAAATGAAATTTTTTTCATGTACATTTGATGAGATGTGATTTTTCTTATGTATTTTCTTCCGCTGAATTCAAAAATCAAGGTTAAATTTTTTTTTATGGAACAGTTTTTGAGATATGGTCATTTTCTCATTTTTTCGACCTTTTTCCACTTGACAAATTATATCTCGAGCTAGATATGTCCTATTGGCACCAAATGGAAGGTATTGAGATGACGAACAAATATGTATAACTGGATCTTTGATTGGTAAAGCGGTTCAAAATATATTGATGAAAATATGGCACATTGATGAAAATATGGCACATTTTCAAAAAATCATATTTTATTTTTTATATATTATATTTATATTTTTTATTTTTTTTGAAAATGTGCCATATTTTTATCAATATGTTTTGAACCGCTTTACCAATCAAAGATCCAGTTATACATATTTGTTCGTCATCTCAATACCTTCCATTTGGTGCCAATAACGACCCAATAGGACATATCTAGCTCGAGATATAATTTGTCAAGTGGAAAAAGGTCGAAAAAATGAGAAAATGACCATATCTCAAAAACTGTTCCATAAAAAAAAAATTAACCTTGATTTTTGAATTCAGCGGAAGAAAATACATAAGAAAAATCACATCTCATCAAATGTACATGAAAAAAATTTCATTTTGTAAACTAGTGTAATTGTTATTTTTATTTAATATCAACAATATTATAGTTACTGTAAACATATCAATGTTTATCGCAATTTTGAATTTGAGTATTGTTGACCGAAAAATAATTATTTTTCTAACAACTTAATTATGATAACTTTCTAAACATATTATATTTCTCACAACCATATCATGATATTTAATAGCCATAACATGATAACTTTCTATACATATATCCTATTATGTTAAAGATGCAATCAAACTATTTTTACTCTAATCATATTATGTTAGCGCCATTTGTAAAATAATTTTGAAGAAGTTGGGTCGTTTTTTTTATTTGTGAGCGGTTAAACAATTAAAAGATAAAATTCCATAAAAAAAATAAGTTTAAAGAAATTAAAAAATTAAAATATTAGCGGAGTTCATTCAAGTATTAGTGATGTAATAGTGCAAATGCAAAATATCATAGTTTTTTGTAAAATCCAACAACAAAACACACAGAGA
Source organism: Pollenia griseotomentosa (assembly GCA_963931875.1). NCBI lineage: Eukaryota > Metazoa > Arthropoda > Insecta > Diptera > Polleniidae > Pollenia > Pollenia griseotomentosa. The sequence goes on from OZ007562.1 coordinate 94,160,904, forward strand.
TTTCGTTATATTTTATAAAAGTGCTACGATATTTCTGTGGTTTGCATTGGCAACCGCGTATGTCTTAAAACAAATTGTTCAGGAAAGCCGAAAACCCATTCTAGATCAAACTATGGGCTAGGTATTGCACATTTTAAACTTTGTCATTACGTTACAAAACGGAATTGATCCATCTTTTTTCAAAAAAATATAAAGAGCGTTCAAAATTAAGAAATATGGCATCAACATCTTAAAATCAAAAAAATGGACACACGCGGTTGCCCATGAAAACCACAGATTTTTCATTTGCTCTTTTGCAAGCCTTATATTGAACTCCGCTATTTGATTAACATTAAGAAAAATTGTAAAAAGCCACAAAATAAAAAATCGATTCAAAAATATTTAAATTTATTTTGTATTTTTATGACAGCTATGAAAGGTGCTGTATCATAATATGATTGCTTCTAAATTTATTATAATTAACATGATGATAATATGATTACTTCTTAGCTTATTATGATTAACATGACAATAATTTGATTACTTCTTAACTAAGTATGATTAACAGAATAATAATATGATTAAGGGAAAAATATTATGATGACATATTACGAGTATATTGAGTCATAATATGTTTCAATAATAATCTTAATATGGTGACTACAATCATAATTCTTATCATAATATGTTGCTCTCAGAATATGTTTACCACAACCATGTTTTTTCTTTGCGTATGAAAACAAAAAAACTTCCTTTAAACTAGATCCATATTAGTCATACTATTTAGATTCGTATAGTAGCTAAAATAAATTTACAAAAGAATTTTAATATAAAAACAAAAATAATAATAATAATAATAATAATAAGGCCTTATTCAGGAGACAGAAGCACTCCTTGCCTCATTCCATACTTATTTATTTTTTAATACAGGTTGTCATTGGGATCAAGCCCTTTCACACTTCCTTTTCTTACAGGAATTCTAAAAGGCTTTCAAATAAAGAACTTTTGAAAGAGAGTATAAAGAATGTTGCGTATGACTTCAATGATTGGTTGTTACCAAAAATACGTAAAGTTAAAATGCGTTAAAAGGCAAACAGAAAATTTGTCAAAATGTTTATAACACTGCGGAACAGTCATTTTGCGGTCTGGAATTTGATTGCGAATTTTTTCTAATTTGAGGTCGCTGATTTGAATCTTATCTCCATTTTTCTCTATCAGCTCTACTTTTCGAAATATACCATAATGTCTCTCAAATTTGTTCCCTTGTCTTATTAATAAATTTTAGGTTTTGTGCGTCTGTATAAATATATTTACTATATAAAAACGTCATGTACGTAGATGGAATGTTCTCTTTATCAATAAAATGGAGAAAATCTTAAATTTTATCAGATTCATCCGCAACGTCACGTTTACGTAAGATTACCTTTCCTAGAGGGAAGCGAACTGACATGAAAGTAGTCCCGTGATAGTTCTTTGGTGGTAGAGGCCGGTTCTAGTTCTAACACTTTATATGAATAAGATATATCACTTTTACATGAAGTTGTCATTGGAGGAGGTCAATTGACACCATTTGACCAGTTACACATCTATTCTCAATGAACGTGTTCAGTATTATTATTTACTGCAATGTAGTATTATTTCAATACAATGTAGTATTATCTTAATAAAACAACAAACAGATAAATTTAAGAAACAAATTTTAGATATCCCAAAAAAAGTGCCACACCACCGGTGAAAACTGTACTGTAATTCATTACTTTTTCTACCTTTTTAATCCCGCAGGGTTTTTATACATAAGCTTGGTAAGGAAAATGGAACAGCTTATCCGCAACGTATTCGTTAACGTTAGAACAACTAGACCAAAAGAAAAAAATATATAAAAACATAAAATAACTTATTTCCTTTCCGAAAGCAGAAAGTAACGAATGTCACTAAGAAGAAAAAAATATAACTGAACAAATTCGTTTCTTCGTTCGTAAAGATGGGAGTAGCAATTGTTTAATGAAGATTTTGAAAGCTTAAAAAAAACGTATACCTTCTAGAAGGCAAATCTTTAAAGGCATAATATTAAAAGAAACGAATCTTTTAGCCGGCGCTTTCAATATTTACGGTTGGGTTATTACTTTCATATTATTGGAAAATATATAAGTCCAAGTTATTCATTAGAATGAGTACCTTTTTCAAACTCATATTTATTACAATAGTTCATCTGACGTGATTAATTAGCAAAATTTTGCAAAAATGAAAAAGGAACAGTTACTTTGTTTAAAAAGACTTCAAATTGTTTCGGCCACGTCAACAAGTAAAGCTGCCGTTCTAGTCTCCAAGAACCCGCAACCCTCGATTGAAACATTAAAAACCCTTGAATTGGCCCGGGTAAACTGTTTTTTGTGCCTTATCCACGCATGAGATAATTTGACCATTTTCGAAAATTCTCGAAAAACAAGGCTGCCCTTTGAACAGTGTGTTCAAATCGACGGAAGACATCTACACACAGAAAAAAATCAAGTTAAAAACGTAGAAAACAAGGTTGATTTAAAATTTTTCGGTGGTGATTTTGCTTTATACGTTTTTCATGTTAATTCAACCTGGTTTTACAATAACTGCGAACAACATTTTTTTTCTTTTAAAATAACTATAATTCATGTTAATTTAACATTGCAGTAAAGCATCACGTTGAATGAAAGTTATTTCAAGTTGAAACAACGTGAATTTCATGTAGAATCAAATTGGTTTGAGTGTGTTATAACAGTGTGAAGAAGCCTCAGAGACAACATATGCATTTATTTAAGAATAATTCAATACACTTACCCCTGTAACACATGTTTCACTTATTTTGAGTTCTCCTTTGTCAACAGAAGCATCAGCATCGCCCGATATGGATTTCGTCATCAATATACTTTGAAAACTTGATGCACTATTTAAGTAACTAATTTTAATTAAAAGAATACGGGAATTGTCCTCTTTTTATAACATATTTTAGGAATGAAAATAAAAAATGTACATACTTAAGTATGAATGCATGTTAATTTAACAAGATACACTTTTGATTTTAATATAAAACTGGTTTTTATGGATTCAATATTGAATCCATATTTATTTATATTTTAATATTTTTTTTTTTTATTTTAACAGTGAATAATATTAAATAAACATGATTTAAGGTTATTTTATTTAAAATTATTATGAAATAATGATAAATTTAAAAAAAGGGCATACTTTTGCAGAAATTTACTATGATTCTCAATCAACATTTTTCCATGTTAATTTTACATTGGTATTTTTTTCTGTGTGTAGATGACATACTCTTTAAAAAATAAAATTTACATTTTTTATTTTAGTTTGAAAATATAAATCTCCTACCAGACACCCTATGAAATCACTGTATCTAATCATTTTATTATTTGTTTAAAAGGAAAGAATTTTGTTTTGCACAAATAAATTATCCACGCTCTTTCCACGACCGTAAAAAGTACACAAAATTTGGGTAATTAATTACATAGTGGTAATTTTTTTTGTTTTTTTGTTTTCAATGTAAGTTGAACGGTCGAGTAAGGCCACACATTAATTGGGTTAAGTTAAAAAAAAAGATTACTAAATAATTTTGGATGTTTGAATGAAACACAAAAAGACTTTAATGCTCGTATAGTGAAAAATATCCGAAGAATCTTGTTCCTTTCTGGGGTCTAATCACCGCATTAGATATCAAGTAAACTATCGTATCGAGTAAACTATCGTATTTTTCTGAACATGATAGACACTGATGTATCGAATGAAAACTCGAGGGATGTAATGTCTTTGGTTACTCGATATAAAATGCTATCATCTCAAGTTACGATAAACTTCACTCGATATCGAGTGTCATGATACCAAAATAAAAGATTTCGATCAATTTTGCTCGATATCGTTTGCGGTGATTAGACCCCTGATTTGTGTACTTTACATAAATGTTTATCCGTCATAGAAGACGTAAAAGAAAAACTAAAAATATTATGACTTAAATATTAAATATTTATTTAAAAACTTAACAAACTTTTTAATGGAAATGTTAAGTTTCAACTATACAGTGGATGCGATTTTCTATTTTGCTTCACATAAAGCGAAATCACTTTTGATGGATTATTGAGCTTTTTAAGGGTGCGTGTAACCAGATATATATATTACACGATTATAATGGATTATTATTATTTAAGAAAAGAAAACGCCATTAGACTCCATTTTAAGATGCTTTAATATAGTAAGAAAAATTAGAAATTTTATTAAACCAGTAAACAAATCAATAGTATCAATTTAATATTTTTTCATATTTTTAGCAGTTATGTTGTTGATATAAGTAAACGTTCAATTCAATTGATTAAATTTTTATCAAAAACTGAGTTTTTTTCTGTGTAAATAATAAATACCTTTTGCTAGTCTAACTTAATATTTAAAGTAATAAATGTAGTGTGCAAAATCACAAATTTCTCCCCGAATTTTTTAAAAACAAAAGGACAATAATTAACAATTTTAACTGTTGCTTATTTCCTTAACATAAATGGAATACTTCTAGTTTAAATTGGAAATGGTGTAGCGTTATTACTTGTTTTTCAAAATTGCAAATAATGTTTACCTAACAAAAAAAAAACAAATGAAACTGAAGTTATTTTTAAACTCATAATATCACTATTGCATTTAGTTCTTTAAAGTATCTTGCAAAAGTTTTTCCCATGCAAACATCATTCTTTAAAAGCAATTTCGTAGGTTTAAATCAAATCCATTTATTACTTAGACTAAATTAAATAAACTGAATTAATACAAGCACACATTTTGTCTTTGTAAATGTAAACTTAAGTGTGTGCATTCTTTTTTTTATGAGAATCCTTCATTCTAAAAGTGCTTGCATAAAGTTGCCTACAAGAGTTTGTGTTAATCTTTTAAGTTGTTACAAAGTTAAATTAAAATTTTCTTATTTAAGTTTCTTGAAACAAATGCATATGCATACGCATAATTTAAATCTTTTAGAATTAAGTCTAACTTTTTGGGCCACTATACATGTATAGTTGTTTGTATTAATCTATTAATGTAGGGCAGACGAGGACTTCTTATGAAAACCTAGTGTTAACAGCAGAAAAAAGGTGCAATACATGATTGTTTACTAACTGAAACTATGAACCAGAATTTCTAAAAACCATTAAGAGAATAGGTTTCATATACTTATGTCCATTTTCGTGAGTTTCAGTTTAAGATATCGTAATACATTAAAGATTTTGTGTCTCATAATTTGAAGAAAAGTTTTATAATTATAAAAAAACCATTGGTAAAAGAATGATGTACGACTGTTGGCTGGCAGGCATCGCACAGGATAGAACTGCAGAAAAATTCGAAAGATAAGAATGTGGTAATTCTCGAAACTTAAATTCAACCCGAGTTCGATCCCCAGCTCAGCCAAAAATAAAAATTACCAATAAATTTTAATTAATTTCATGTTGTAAAATTCCTTCCTTCAGTAAAATAATTTAATGAAAATTAAATTTGATGAAGTTAAGCCTTACTAAATATCAAAATTTAAAATTTAAAAAATCGACAGTTCAACTAAAAAATTACAATTGTTATAAAAAATTTTATTCACCCATTAGCGTGTAAAAACAAGTGACGTTTCAAAAGAACTTTTATTAAAAAATAGTGCATATAGGTTAATGGAGGCGCTAAATTCCACTGTTAACATTCCTTTTAGAAGAGTTCGCTTTAGTAAGCGTAAATTAATACCGAAAAATGCTACTGTAAAAGTTTTGAAAAGATCGGTCCATAGTTTACAATAGGCGCTACATAAAGCCAAATCTAGAAAAGCACGCTAGTACGCCTATAACCGTTACGAGCAATATCATAGATATCATGCTGTCAAATTTCGTAAGGAGTTGTTCAAATTTACTATAGGTCCCATATAAAGGGTACTTTTGAAATATAATTAAGACTGCAACGAATTATAGTACACACAGAAAAAAATACCAATGTAAAATTAACATGGAAAAATGTTGATTGAGAATCATAGTAAATTTCTGCAAAAGTATGCCCTTTATTTAAATTTATCGGGAAAAGACAAAACTTTAGTAGAATCTTACAGGCCAATTTCGTTAAACTCATGTTTAGCAAAAACTCTTGACAAAATGATTGCAAACCGCCTATGGTGGTTTATATCAACCTATAAGTTACTCAGTAACCGACAGTTCGGCTTTATACGTGGTAGATCTTCAATAGATAATCTTCTGTACATAGACTATCATATTGCAAATAGTTTGTCAAAAGGAAAACATACAACAATAATATCGTTGGACTTTGAAAAGGCGTTTGACAAAATTGGTATTCATACCATAGTCAATCAACTAGGAGAATGGAAAGTTGGACCACATATTACAAATTATGTAAAAATTTTTATGACAAATCGAAAACTGTAAGTCAGAATACGCATACCCAATAGATAACGGCATCCCTCAAGGATCGCCGTTATCAGTCATACTATTCTTAATAGCCTATAACAAGCTTTGCTCGGTTATAGAAATTAGTAAGGAAATAGAGTTTACGGCATACGCCGATGACTTTTATTTAATAATAAATTCCAACAAGTCAAAAAATCCGGAAATTGACTTAGATTGCGTATTTAATAATATAAATCGGTGGTGCAATATTTCTGGAGCATCTCTCTCAACATTTAAATGCAGGTTTATACACATATGTCGAAAAAAACAGTGTAAATGCACCATAACTGCCTCAAACACTCAACTTACTGAAGTTGATAACTTGAGAATACTAGGTATATACTTAAACAAGAGATACACTTGGGACACACATATAAATAAACTTACAAACTCGTTAAACAGATCTCTTAATGTCATTAAATGCTTATCAAACCATAAATTTAACTGCAATACATTAAAGTTAATAGTCAATGCACTAATAATTTCAAAAATCAGATATTCACTCCCTTTTTTCGGATTCTGTACAAAGTCAAAATTAAACCCAATAAACAAGATTTTAAACGCAGCGGTCAGATGTTCCCTTGGGGCATTTAGAACGACTCCTCGTAATAATATGCTCTATGAATCAATTATACCACCCTTAGAAATTCAATTAAAAATTGTACTGACCAAACTATCACGTACATTCTGCAATAATCCTAACCGACTGCTGGAATCTATTATGAAGAAAATCAGTAATTCAAAAATAGCTTCAAAAATCCCATCTACAATTGCTAGAATAAAAACTATCTCTGATATGTTCCAGCTGAGTCTAAAACCAGTTAAAAGTAATTTGAAAGAAAAACCTCCATGGTTAATCAATCAAAAAAGTTTAAATATGTCGCTTCACAAATTCTCAAAAAATCAACACAACCCTCTTCAATTTCGAACTCTATTTAAAGAACTGCAGGAAAACTTGCATGGTAACAGATTTATATTTACAGACGGCTCTAAGGCCGAAAATCTAGTTGGCTACAGTGTCACAACGAATCGAGAGATCATTAAAACCTCAATCTTACCACCTCATAGCTCAATTTTGTCTGCAGAATTAATTGCAATATACGAAGCAACCAAATATGTAGGTAGCAAAAATGGAAAATATTCTATATGCACGGACTCCTTATCTGCCTTAAAAATGATTACCAATATTAACAACAACAATCCTTATGTCACACACATAAGAAGTACACTAATAGCGAAACAAAATCATTTATCTCTAATCTGGGTACCGGGCCATTGCAATATTGACGGAAACGAGTACGCCGATACCATTGCGAAAAACGCCCTCAGATCGCCACTCATTATTACCGAAAACTATAACATAAAGGACGCATTAAAATCTATTGGAGAATACTATATAGAGAACGACAATATCTACCCAAGGACATCGAACTGGTACAGGACTATAAATAAGGAAAAGACTAATATATACATTTATGCGAATTCAGATATCAATAGAATGAATAGGATAGACTTCACTAAATTTCTAAGGGTCCGTTTGGGACACACAATATCCACACATGGCTCGCTGTTAAATATACCTAACATCCCAACATGTAACTGTAACATCACCCTCCCTCTATAACCAGAACATTTACTATCCCATTGTCCCCAATACAATAACATTAGACAACAGACTTTTAACCGCAATAACCCTTTAGAACTGATCTCGAAGCCAACCTTGAACAACATTACTTCCGTAATCAATTTTCTTAAAAAAGCCAATATATATATACATTTATTTAAGAATATATATCAAAATGTTACGTATCTGAGCTGAAAGCCTATGCAGCTATTGCTCTTTAACTTTGTAATTAGCTTATAATTTTAATCATAAGTTAATTCGTAAATAAATAAATAAATATTTAAATTTATCATTACTTCATATTAATTTTAAATAAAATAACCTTAAATCAGGTTTATTTAATATTATTCACTGTTAAAATAAAAAAAAAAATATTAAAATATAAATAAATATGGATTCAATATTGAATCCATAAAAACCAGTTTTATATTAAAATCAAAAGTGTATCTTGTTAAATTAACATGCATTCATACTTAAGTATGTACATTTTTTATTTTCATTTTTAAAATACGTTATGAAAAGAAGAAAATTCCCGTATTCTTTAATTTAAAATTAGTTAGTTAAATAGTACATCAAGTTTTCAAAGTAGAATGATGACGAAAACCATATCGGGCGATTCTGCTGATGCTTCTGTTAACACAGGGAATACAAATAAGTGAGACATGTGTTACAGGGGTAAGTGATTTGAATTATTCTTAAATAAATGCATATGTTGTCTCTGAAGCTTCTTCACACTGTTATAACACACTCAAACCAATTTGATTCTACATGAGATTCACGTTGTTTCAACTCGAAATAACTTTCATTCAACGTGATTCGGATTGTTATTTCAATATAAATTACATTTTGCTCTAACTTTATTGCAATATTAAGTTAACATGAATTATTAGTAATTTTAAAAGAAAAAAATGTTGTTTGCAAGTTATTGTAAAATCAGTTTGAGTTAACATGAAAAACGTATGAAGCAAAATCACCACCGAAAAATTTTAAATCAACCTTGTTTTCTTCGTTTTTAACTTGATTTTTTTCTGTGTGTAGTGTGAGGTATTTTTCTACTGTTGGCTTATAATTTATAGATATAAAGCACATTCCCGTAATATTCTCACTCTTCGTGGTGGGTAGGTAGCAAAGATTCGGCATAGCCTTTTACTTGCTTAAACATTATATTGTCCTACCCAACCATATTTGATTTTTCAAAAGCTGTAAACAGTTTATGGTTAAGTATAAAGAACATTTTATTAATTATGACAATAGTAATTTTTAAAACAGCAATAGTTACACAAAAACAAATAACAAAAGTTATTAAGCATTTAAAGATAATTTGTGCAAACGTGTTTGTAAATTGTCATATTTACAATTTGTTTTATTTGTAGAAAATAAGTACATACCCTGTAATATGTTTGACTTCCTACAGGGTAAGTATGTATATTATAGAAAAAAATAATTTTGTGTCAAAAAGTGAAAACAATATTATATTAAAAATTGGTATTTTCAATTTAAAAACTTTAAAAGTTAAAACGTCGATTACGTCCTATAGTTGTCCGGACGAAACGCCCATGCGTTTCGTGGAGTGTGGACTGTATTTAGGGTAGCTACAGCTCCAAAATACCTGCCAAGGATCCCAGCACCTTGCTGATATTCCCCGAGAGAGCGCCGATTGCGTTTCTGGGTTATGGAGTGGATAGGATGGCTTCGGGTTTCAGCGCCAAAATATCAAACAAGTATCCAAACAACTTGGTTATTATAAAGGCTGGAAAGAGAATTAGAAAAAGGCACAAATATTTAAACGAAAGAAAAGCACTTCTAACCATATAAAAACACGTTCCTGTTTTGTCCAAAAACATCAAAAATTTCTTTTTATTTATTTATTTAAAACAATTTAAATAATTAATTTATAGAATTAAGCCACAAAAACATTAAAAACCGATCAAAAATTACAGCCGTCAAATATGGCTTTCAAACAACGATTCGACTTTACAACTTTTGTAAGTTACAACAAAGAAATTAAATTAAGAAACATTTAAAATATAATACATGATGATAGTGGCGCCTCACGTTGTCAATTCGTCTTAGGGCATATCATCATTCAAAATAGAAACCAAGGATGTAAATGCCTTCTATTTAGACGTGAACAAAAGAATAAACGATGCGATGATTGTTGCGAAATTTAATCAATCTATACGGTAAGTAAAGTTAATATTTACTGATTTATGAAGAAATTTTAATGGATCTCTCATAACTTATAGGTTTTTATATATTAATTTATTACTACTTTTAAATATTACTTCGTTTTGTGCTGAGTTCAAAACCTCCTAGTGCATCCAGGTCTAAATATGTGGCTTAAATAAATTGTAGTTATTTGTAGTGTGATATTTAATATACATGTGTATGTATTTTACTAAAAAATTAATAAAAACAGCTTTTAAATGCATCTTCTTATTCAACTTAGTTAGCAACAAAATATTTTGTTAATATGTCAAACTCACAATAAAAAACTTTATTTAATTGCTAACAAATATTGTATTCAATACTACAAATTCATTGTTAAAAATATTTGTTAAGTTTTACCAATTTCAATTAACAAAATAATTTTTTATATTTACAAATTTAGTTGTTAGTGCCTTTTCAATTTAAAATTTAATTGTATTGACGAATATGGTATTCAATATGATAATTTATTTGCCGTATTTTTTGCTGTGTAATTTATAATAGTTTGTTTTTAACCATACTGTTGATTTTCTGTTTGTATACACCAACGCTGTGCAGGGTATTATACAGTTGTATTCTTAATGTTAAATGCATAAGCAACATTTTTTTAGCTACGGTAATTTTTTTTTTTAAATATATTTTTGTTACATAATTCTTAACATTCTCAAGATACTTTCAACATCATATTCTTCATCGTTAAAGATTTTCTAAATATTTTTCTTAGAACTTTATTCATTTGATACAACCCACTGCACACAGAGCATTATTAATGAACTGTCAAATATTTAATAGTTAATAAAGCAAATTTTTAGTGTATTTTAATGCAACTCTTAAGAGTTTATTCAACAGAATACATTTTCAACAAAGTAATAAGTTTTGTGCTAAAGTTGTTTAGAATAAAAACTAAAAAAAAACTGTTATCTTAATATTTAAATATATCAAGTAAGAATATAATTACTATTTTAACTAAAAATTAGATGAAGTTATTGTTGTCTCCCGAAACCGCTTTTAAGGTTAATTAGTTTTATTTGATAATTTTTGCAACCTCCTCACTGGTGATGAATATGGGAACAAAGTTTGTCATTCCGTCTGAAAACTTTTTTAGCATAAAAGAAAAATTTTTCAATATGCTCACCTCCAACAAAACAGTTTTTAACGAAAAATTTTAAATATATTATGGTTAATTCAACCATACTATTGTCACCGGTAACCATTTTATAATTAAATTAGTTCTCCATCGAGAAGCCACAACCGTATTATGGTTGCCTTCGAGTATTTAACCATAACATGCTTAGAGGCAACCATAATATGGTTGAGGGTGCGTTATGGAGGACTAGTTTAACCATAATATGGCTGCCAGTGCTAATAATATGGTTAAAATTAACCACAATATGTCTAAAAAATTTTCGATAAAAATAGTTTTGATTGAGGTGAACCATAGATAGGGTAGTGATAGTGCAAAAATATTGCAATCATTTTGTTAATGTTCAGCAGTTACGTTTTATTCCAAACTCTCTTATTCCGGATAAAAAAAAATAAAAAAAAGTTTTAAATTGAAAAAAAAAAAATTTGAAAAACTTTTTAAAAAAACAAAAATTTTTTTTTTCAAAAGATTGATCAAATAGCTATCAAAGCTACTTGGGACAAATTTTACTTTCACCAATAGGTAATAAGTTACATGGATGAGAAAGAACACCTCTATGGCCAAAATGTCAAACTCTAACCTCTATCTCAAAAGCGTTTTGACCAATCTTGTTGAAAATTTGTGTCTAAGGTACTATCCAATACGACTAAACTTTGTTTCATCCAATTAGGTCACTTGACATGAAGTCCACCATATGTATAAACGAAAAAGCTTCGAGTTTTTAAGCAATATATCAACAAAATCAATGATTTTCGTTTAGTCGTTCTGCAATGACCGTGATTTTTACGGACGAACAGGCACACTAAAAGACAGACATTGCCAAATCACAAAGAGAAAAAACATTTATCAATATGTGCACCTCATAGTTGGGGGTAGTGCACTAAATATGGATTTAAATCAGCAATGCACGCCGGCTGTACAATTTCCGAGATAATTCGATGAAATTTGGAACATAATTGGCACAAGGCCCAACCCTATTGAAAATCTATAATTTCACATAGCTCCTTCCATACAAGCTACTTTCCGGAAGAGGATTTTTGTGCCCATGAACCATCTTATGGCCGTTTTCTTATTACATGATTATCTTTTTTCCAAACGAAAAACTGAACATTAAAGAAATTTGGTTTTTTCAATGTCTCATTTGCTTCTATTCTGTCGCAAAACTAACCAGCACTCATCTGCCAATTATTTATTTTCCTTTAATTTGCCGTACAGATATATTCAATCAGCTGACTCCCAACTTTTACATGTATTTTGAGAGGTGTTGCCAACTGGAAGCAATGTATTTTGTCGGTATATTGAGAAACCCAAAATTGTTAACAAGCAGTTTATCGGAATAATAATATTATTTTGACATAAAGTAACAGACAGTTTGTCGGTACATTGTAATCAAAATCATCTTACCAAATTTTATATGAATCGGTCCAAATTTTAACATAGCGCCCATAAAAACACTACTGCCATTATTATAACTGTTTGCATTAACATACAATTTGGCGATAATAACTTTTACGATAGCTACTATGTCATGACAAAATTTTGTCCTGGTAGGTCCAAAATAAAGCACAGGTCCCATATAAAACCCATCCTTAAATCTCATATACATGATGATACTTAAATAATATTTGGCACATAGAACGTAGTAGTGTAGGGTATCATTTGGTCGGGCTTGACTGACTATACTTTCTTACTTGTTTTCTTAGTATTTTTTTCAGATTATTAAATATAAAAAATTAAAAGTATTTATACTAAGTATGGATAATAATGTCACTTAAATAACCCTCGTTTTCAGCTTTGCACTTATAGGCTCGTTTTAGATTTTTGGAGAGCGAATATTTTTAAGAAATTCAAAAACTGATTGGCCAGCGCATTTACGAGATTATTTTCTTTGAGGTGTTTTTAAGAAACGAGCATTTGTGAACTAGCCCAAGACAATCCTTGAACTCAAGGGCAACATTGTTGCAGAAATTCGAGCGCTACAGCCACAAATTTTCAAAAATATGTTATGGAAAATGGGCTAAAAAGAGCCAATACATTTTTCTTTGAACAAACAGCTAAAAATAAACTCATCGTCAAAGTCAAAATTTTGTTTTGATGTCGGTAGTAATATTTTAGAAAAACGGTAGGAGAAGAATAATTTTGGGAAATCCTGAAGCAAATTTGCCGTATAAAATGCCTTAAGATTATGTTATGTGAAACTATGCAAATAATAAACTATAAAAACTAAATTTGTTAAAGACAAAATTCGTCTTAAAAGCGTTAACATATCATTTCCAAAACTTATTGACAATTATAATCCTGCAGGCAGGTGGACAATTAAAGTATATCAATCCAAACTAATTTGCATGCTTGATTTGGCTTTGAAAATCATAACCGCACTTAAATACCATTATATCCGCATAAGCGCAGTTAATTAAACTAACTTCTAAGAAATTTTTAAATGTGTATTCCTAAAGCCCAAGATATGAAAACACAATCATTTTTTCGTGTGAAAGTCATAGTCAGCACGTAACTAAATAAGCAAATTTTCAGGTTTTATCAATTAATCAACATAACGAAACACAATGAAAATTTTAATTAAATTACTGCAAAATAGATGAATTAAATTGATATGAGTTATTGCCTGTCAAATAAGTATTTATGGAAATAGAATACCTGCATAAATGGAGATAATTAAAAAGTCAGTCAACTATAATGAGCAAAGTGACATTTTAATTAAGTAAATGAATTGAATACCAAAATTGATATGAATAAGTTCGAAATAGTTTAAAACGAACATATTTACCTAAAATGAGTTTCTTACTTAAATTAGAACTATTCTGGGAGTTTTTTTTTTTTTGTGTGCGTTGAATTTTAGATTTATGAGGCCATTTTGCTTACATTGACCTTTTTTATGGGTGTTGATTTGTGTCAAATATTTAATATTTTACATTGAGGTAATAAAAAATATTAAAAGGTTTTTTTTTTGGTTTGTGATTTTATAAGAAATATTATGTTGTTGTGTTTAAAAAGATTCAGTTAAATATACGACTAAGCAGAATCTTTGATACCCTCCAACGCAAGTCAGAATAATTGAATCAATAAAAAGATTTAAAATGTTGAAGCGTTTTTAGGATATCTTGTCTATTTTTCTTTTTTCTGGACTAGAGTTAAAATTCATAAAAGTTTTGTTTATTTTTTGAATACAAAAATATGGCTGCAGATAAACATACTCTGAGAGCCACACACTAAATCATTAACAGTTACAACCAGGGCTGTCCGATTTTTTTTAGCTCCATCGCCAAACCGGATGTCAGAAATCGCCAAACGTCAATTTTGTTCAGTTTTCGTAATATTTTTTTTTTTTTTTAAATAAATTTTGCATAAAAAAAGCTACTATAATATTTCTGAAAAACTGAGAAAAAATACAAAAAGACGCCGAAAGTAAATTTTGTTTAGTTTCTGTTCTTTTTTTTTGAATAACATAAAATGTAGATCATATTTTTATTTAAAAAAACTAAAATTAAGTACACAAGTCTAGTAGATCGTACACTTCAGCTTCATCGATTTCATTACTGGTGTTCTGACCTGCATACATACTAAAAAAATTATATAGTGACTGATTCAAAAATTCACTTAAAATGATAACAAAACAAAAATCATGTGAAAAAAAGTTCCCAAAAAATGGCAAAC
The DNA here is from genome assembly GCA_963931875.1 of Pollenia griseotomentosa. NCBI lineage: Eukaryota > Metazoa > Arthropoda > Insecta > Diptera > Polleniidae > Pollenia > Pollenia griseotomentosa. Next base: position 94,175,983 of record OZ007562.1, read on the forward strand.
TTTTAAAAAAATCTGATGGTAAAAATAGCCAAGAAAATCGCCAGTTAAATCAAAAATCGCCAAAAAAAAAAAGTCGCCAAATGGTAAATCCCACCACCAAACACGTTTCAAAATCGCCAAGTTTGGCGAGAAATTGCCATAAATGACAGCCCTGGTTACAACTCAAAATTCACAAGTTGTTATGAGAGGTTCTCAAAAAAGAAAAGTTCATTTCACGATGTCTGTCTGTTGAAATGGGTTTTTCGAAGACCCCAGATATGGTGTAGACTAGCTTGTTATAGGTATGTCACATATGCTCCACCAATATTTGCCATTGAGCTTAGCTCCTCAATTTCGCTTTAAAAAAATTTCGTATAGAATACTTCAAAATATTACAGTTAAATACAAATAACTACCTTTTTCCCCCCTAAAATATTTTTATACAATAGTGGAGAGGGTATCATGCATTTGTGCTGATGTGTGTAAAATATTTGTCCTAGATCCATCTTAAAGTATACCGATCAGCTCACAATCACTTTCTGAGTCGATCTAGTGATGTCCGTCCGGCTGGCTGTTGATGTTACCTTGTGCGCAAAGTACACGAAGCAATTTTGAAGATAATTTAATGGAATTTGGTACATAGGTTCACAAGTACCAATGGGGCGAATCAATTCATAATTTCATATAGCCCCCATACAAACTGCTTTCTGGATTAGTGTCTTTGTGTCTATAGTATACTATCAAACCAAATGTAATGAAATTTAAAACATAGATCGATCCATATTTATATGGACACACAAGCTATTATTTTTTTTAAAAAACTAGGACCACGGGGGGAGATAGGTCCAATTTCTGCCTCTTAAAAACTTTCTAACAGATTTTAATGAAATTTAGAACATAGATAGGTCTCTCTCGAAAATTTGTTTTTAAATACTTTGGTGTTGGTTATTACATGGTCGTTCTTTACCGACTACACTTTTTTACTTGTTTTGAATGTTTGAGGTATTAAATATTGAAATCCAGCCAAATCGGTCTTCTAGTTCACCTGGCCGCCAAACAAATGCCCTTTTGAATTAAAAGTTTTAGTGCGGTAAGTCCCATGCAAAGCAAGTTAGCTTGATAAAATTGCGCATAAATATTCTCAGTGTATGAAATTTGTTTGTGCCCAAAATCGTTAGAGATTTGATTTGTGAAAAGGATACGATTTTGATATATTGTGAGCTTTTACTGATTATGATTTAGTAAACAAAATTGGATTATTAAAATTCTTTGTTTGTAGGTGACCATATAATAGTTAAATTTGAATACAATTTAGTTGCAACTTATCATTATTTTTTTTAAAATACACCATGTATTTGTGAAACTTATAAAATTATCTATAATTTAGTCAGAATTTACCATAATTTGGTCAGAATTAATAATGATATGGCCAATAGTTACAATAATATTTTTAATAATAACCATAATATGGTCAATATTTTGCAAAACATGGTTCAGTTTTAGCATAATATAGTAAAAATAAAAATAATAATAATAATAATATTATGGTTGCTTTTTTCTGACTTATTTACTTTTTAATCAAATTGTAGTTTGATTAAGCTTTTATTAAACCCTCTGTCACTAGTGGTTAATGAAATTATACAAAGTAAGACATTCTATGTGAAACTTTTCAAATATTCATCTAAGATCGCATAAAGTATGTATGTATGTATATTTTGGATCCTTCAATAATTATAAGTCGATTAAGCCATGTCTGTCTATATGGCCATCTACCTGTTGCTATCATGCTCACTTCCCAACTAATCAACACGAAAGAATGAATACTTTTGGTGGCAAATTGTTTCTAGTTAATATGGACAGTTTTGGCTTAAAATCCAGAACAAACGGTTGTAATGGAAATAAGCAATGGACTCGAATGTAGAAAAACCTGCCTAACAAGTTGATATTACTGTTAAAAAAAAACTAACATAAATTGGTGGCGGAATGAACCAATTGTGAATAAATTTTGCACAAATTCTTTTTGTATGACAGAACACACCGCCAAATTTAAACCCCATGTAAATCACACTTCAGAAAAATACTTTATTACAACTAAAGACGTAGTAAATAACGTTGAAAATCCGTCTGTCATAGTTTTATAAGACTGGAAATGATGCTGTCAAATTTCGTGTGTATCGGTCTAAAAATTGTCTTAGGTCTCATAAAAGGCCCACTCTTGGCGAACGCTTTTGTCGTGAAATTTGGTCTTATTAGTTTTTGGTCATATTCCTATGTAATGAAATTTATTTTTAAATTTTATATTAGTTCACAAAAATATTTCCTCCCAAGTTTGCAAATTAGCTACAAGCATCTTAGTTATCAAAACACAACATCTGAAAAAATGCAGGTGGGAATGTCGAAGTGGGCGTGGCACTTGCCATACAAAGCATTATAGATTTCTGTATATCTGGAGCAGTGTTGCCAGAAGTAGCGGAAAATCCCTACATGTAGATATTTTTGATACTTAAATAGAAGCGTAGGGAAAATTGGACAGATTTTTCATAATCTCCAAAATGTAGAGATTTTTTGTAATATCGTATTATTTATAAAATAAATGCTAAAAAAAGTTTTTTATTGATATTTTATTGTCCAAACCGTTGCGACGACAAAAACAAAACTTAAGACAAGAATGTCTTCGCATAAATCTGACCAAAAAACTAGTGACAAGCCTATTGAGCAAAAAACTGCGCCAGCAGCCCACTGTACGCTGACAAATCATAAACCACATTTCGAAGGAGTACAAATATTACAAGAAGAGAGAAATTACTCAAGTAGCTTTTCGCTAGAGATGCTACATATTATTGATACTGACCCCGAACTTCGTCTCAATTTCCGACAAGATACAGAAAATTGTGCTCACATATACAGACAAATAATAAGCAAAAACAGACGATCAAAAAACTAGATTTAGTTAAGAAAATCTTATAGCAAGAGAAACAAGTGCTTTTGTGAAGTTTTGTTGTTATTTTTTTTTATTGTTTACATGTAATTATCTTTGTTAAATTATGTTTTGTTTTTTGTTTAATATTAATTATAATTATTTTATGTATTTAAATATTTAGACCCCTGAAGATGGTTAGCGACGCTAACGTGAAATATTGGGAATAAAAAAAAAATATAAAAACAAAAATCACGAGTTTTTAATTTTTATTTGTTTACTTAGACCTGTAACATTTTATATAAAAAACCTACCTTAAATTTTCTTTGCTGTAGGTCTTTCATAACCATATTTCGCAGCTGCAACTGATGCCATGCTGCTCAAGCAAAACTGAGGACTCGATCATAAATCGTATTTAAATTTTATGACGGCCATATTTCTTGTTGTAAATATTTCTAATAGATTCGGTAGAATTGGAAAAATGAAACATTAGTGTTAAGAAAATTAAAACAAGATTTAATGTGGCATGTAAAGTTAATGATACTTGGGTTGTTTATTTTACTTAAGGGAATAATAGAAATTTTAACAAGTGATTTATAATATTAAAAAACAAACATATAAAAGTATTTTGATGTTTGCAAAGGAAAACACAAAAAACTGTTTAAATGAAAAATAACACAGCAGGGAAATTTGTTCCAGTCTCGAGAAATTATGCAAAATGCCCACAAATGAGTCATGTTTAATTTTGTCAGAAAGTTTTTCCTAAAGCCTAAATAAAATACATACAAGAGATTGTTAAGCAAACTAAGCATGAAGATTAAAATAAAAGAGTTGTTTTTAATCAGAATATAAGCATAATAGGTTTTAGCTGTTAAAAAAAAAACATAAAATTCTATTTAAAGGCTCAGTTAGTCTTTACTTTCTGTTCTGTTACGAATCAGCTGATCTGTTTTTGTTATTAAAAATCCTGTGAAATTGATTAGCTTTTCTGTTCTGTTGCTGTTCCGTTTGTTAAAATCAAAAACTTGTTAAGTAATTTTAAGTGACAGCAAAATAAATAATAAAAATAAACTATTTTTTGATTTTAAGAATACATAAAATTTAATTTCTTCAAATTTATGTGCATTAAAGTTATTGAAATAAAACAATGGACGGTGCAAAACTAATAAATTTTTCATAAATGGCTGATAAGTTCCTACAGAAAAAGTAAGTATTAAAATTTCGTAACAGAACAACACGGAACAGAACAGAAACAGAAAGTTAAGACTAACTGAGCCTTTACTCATGTTAAAAAGATATTTTGATTTGAAATAAACACAACTGTAACATTTTTACCGAAAACTGTATTGGAGTCTGCCAAAAATTCTAAAAATTAAATATCATGCAAATTCTATATAAAATTCACCCTGAATACCCAATCGTTAGCCCTGAGCACTTTTAACGATTCAGCGGCTTCTGGGTCCTACAAAGAAGTTGCGATTGTATTACAAAGAAATAACAAAACCAATACATACTGCCTGTTTTTCAAAATAAAATAAAGATTATCGCCTGGGAATTTATATTGAAAAAACCATGGTCCAATTAGTAGGTCTACTCGAAACGCCAGCTGATTTTTTGCAGAATTTTGTTTTTGTTTTTTCTTTTTTTTTTTGGTAGCAATTGTTTTTTTAAATTTCTTTTATTTTTTACAGAAACAAATGCTTTTTTTCTTGAAATCTTTATCATTTTTTACACAAACAAAATGCATGTTGTTTTTTCTATTGTTGGATTGTTTTAGCGGCGCGAGTTATGGAATCACCCACAACATCAACAACACATCCACCAACAAAACCCCCCAGACAAAATATACACATTTTCTCACTTCCTGTACAGACAAAATTAGTAGGAAATTTAAATAAAGAATAATCATTTTTTTAACACACTTTTATATTTAGGTAATAAGAAATAAAACACTTCTGTGTTTTTGTATTTAATGAATAAGCACTTTGTTAAACTTCAGAATCAACACTTTTATATTTAATTAATAAGTTTCATTTTATAATTGAAACAAATAAATAATCAATTGTATAATAAAAGTGACAAGTTGTTTTTTTACCTCCTCTAAAAGAAATAACATGAGTCGAGCAGACCTACTAATTGGGCCATGGAAAAAACCATAAAACAACTTAAATTTGTTTTTGTTTTGTCATTGTTGATGCATATAAAAACAAATTAAAAAACCTAGCTAGTTTTCGAAATAACAGATAATAAAAATATTTTATTTTTGTTAACAGACTCGCATCAACTCTTCTTTATAGTTTATAGTGTCTGACAAAACGGACTTTTGTAGACCGAACTTGAGCGGGAGCTTCGGTAAGGTATTCAGACCGGCCTTTCACCCGAAAACGAATTTTTTTATATAAAAATGGCGTAAACCGGAGAGCTTCGCTAAATAAAATAAAATTTTTTTAAAAATGTTTACAAGTAAAACTTTAAGTGCTTATAATTCTTATTCGCTTTAAGGTTTTATTTGTATATTATTTTTAGCTTTTCTAAAATCTTTGGAAAAGGTTTCCTGATGATCTTACCTAAACAACCAGTGAAATGCCCATAGAAACGAGCTTGCCCTCAACAATTAATTTCAGTATTAATCAAATATAAAAATTGGGAATTTAGCACGTGATACAGAAATCTTATTTATGATCTCGTGTATTTGTACTACAAATATACAGAAATTTATAGTGTCTTTTTCTGGAAGTTAATATGCCTACTTTTTCAATTGAACTTACCTCTCAACAGATGTTGTGTAGTAATATCTATCTATCACTACTTCTGAAACTGAATTTATTGCAGAGCAAAGACTTAATCGTAAGAACCCCAATAAATGATTTTTAAACAAAGCAAAAGCAATACTTTTGATTTATTTTGTTTGTTGGGTATGAGTAATGGTATCATAAAGCGGGTACAAAGCAGCACATTTTTGTAACTCAAGAACGGTAAGAGCAAGTTCAAATAGAGTTTTTCCTAAACTATTAAGAATTATACTTATTAACTTATAGTTGTTGCACACAAAAATAAAGCTTAAACATTTTTTTGGTTTCCTTAAAAGTGAAGAAAATCGTGGTTTTTGACAGTGTTATGAATAAAACTCAAAAAAGTCCTGCAAAACTGATTTTTGGCCAAAATTTGACTTTAGCAACCTCTTAACCTCTATATAAGCTTTAAAATTATGCTTGGACCTCAAAAAAATTTTTGGGACACACTTATGTATATAATATATATACATATATATAAGTATATGGGGGAATTAATGTCAAGTGACCCAATTTTGAAATCGATGTCTTCCGATTTGGGTTAAATTTGCACGAAGGTTAGTCCTATTGGATAGTAGTTTAAAAACATATTTTCAACAAGATCGGTCAAAAAGTATCTGAGTTAGAGGGGGACAAAGTTTAATATTTTGGCCATTTAGGTGTTCTTTCTCATCCATGTAACTTATTACCTATTGATTGGTGTTAGCAAAATTTGTCCCAAGTAGCTTCGATAGCAATTTGGTCAATCTTTTGAAAAAACATTTTTTGGTTTTTAAAAAAAACTTTTTTTTAAATTTAAAATTTTTTTTTTTTATTTTTTAATGGCAGGAATGTTTTTTTTTTTTTTTTGTCAAAAGAAAGCTTATGTCTTTTCCAATAGGTAATAAGTTACAAATTTGTGAAAGAACACCTGTATGGCCAAAATGTCAAACTTTGACCCCCTCCGTCTCAGAAACTTTTTGACCGATCTTGTTGAAAATTTGAGTTCAAACTACTTTCCTTGGTGCAAATCGGAAGCCATCGATTTAAAAATTGGGTCACTTGACATGAAATCCCCCATAAATATTTATATAAATATATTTAATAATTTACTGATCCCACGCTTGAAATACTCTACCTATCGGTGGAGGGTATTAAAGATTCGGCACAGGTGAATATAGCACTCTTACTTGTTTTTTTAGTCTTAATTTTATTTTTTTTGATTGTAAAAATCCTTTCTAGGAGCTTTTGTTTCTGCTTGCTTCTTTGGGTGTTACAAGAGCGATAGAGGGTTAAAATGGTTTTTATCTTTGAAAATTTTTTTGAGCTTATTTTTTTAAGCTTTCACATATACTTTATTACATATATAAGTAAATATTTTGGTTTTTGCTTAATTCTAAGAAAATATTTTTTTAGAAAAATTCACTTCAAATTGTTGCGTCTGCATCATCAGAGCATATTGTTGCTGTAGCAGCGCGACCTGAAATGTTGAGACAGGTGTTGCTAAGTTGACAATCCTTGGTCGTTGCTCGTCATGTTTGTTTTTATTTTTTTATGTTTCTTAATTTGCTAACAATCTTTGTTATTTGTGCTTCACTTTTTTTTTTGCTAACTAAACCAACAGTTGAGGAAAATTTTATAGTTAATGGCGCATATTCATAAATCATTACCAAGTGTAAACTTTTTTAAGTACCTATTTAAGCTATTCACAGATGATTACTTGCAGCATAAAAAGTTTACACTTAATTATAGGTATAGCTGTAACTAAATGCCAACTAACTAATACATTCAAAGAACAGCTGTTTGATATCATTTTATAATTTATTTCAAAAGTACAACATTTTTGAAGTGGTTATAAAAAATAAATGGAAAGAATTATAAGATATATTCAAATAATAACAGATAAAAACATGACAAAAAACAGTTAAGACGTATAAAACACGCTGCAATTATAATTTGTGTTTGAAATGAATTTCTGCTGCACCAAAAAAAAAAAAAAAAAATAAAAATAAACTAGAGATGTGTTCTTAGTCGATAAAATTCTTTTGAATATTTTTATTATTATTTTAATTGACTTATATACTATTATAACCAAAAACCAACTTTTTTTGAATTTGCCTTAAATTTTAAAGAACAAAAAATGAGATTTTAATAGTTTTATAAGCTTTTTAATTAATTACAGAATATATCGTTCAAAATATTATCGACATTTAATTTTCTCTAAATGCCAATATGCATGGTTGCATTTCTTCTAATGGCTGAAAGCTGTTACTACGTTAGTTATGAATTGTGAATAAGATCTATAACTATCTATTAACTATTTTTTAGTTTCTGTTTTGTTAGTTACAACTTTAGTTATGATTTCTGAATATGCGCCAATATTATTATTTTGGATAACCACATCTTCATGAATCATTAGCTTAAAGCTAAAGTTAAGGGCTCAGTAAACCTAATTATATTTTAAGAGCCTAAACACTTGAACTCATTTTCCAATTAACTTCTTAGTATTTTTGGTAAAGATCTATTATTTGTCACAGACCGCAACTGTTAATATATTGCTACCAGAATTAACTAAAAATATTTCGTAATAAAATACTTTTGTGGCCTTTATTTTTTTTTTTTTTTTTTTGGATCCTTGTTCAGACTTGTTTGAATGAAAGCAATTGCCTTTGTTGTGGCATTCCAACAATTAAAGTTCAACGAGACAAATTTGTCTTCTAATATTGTCTGGGGTATTTACTTCATCATTAAAAAATTTTTTTTTATTTTACTATTAAAGGGTTGTGAAAAACCTTTTCTTATATTTTATAGGTCTAACTATAGCTTTCATATAAATCCAATTTTCGAAATTCCCTACCAAATAAATAAATCAGTAAAACATTTTTTAGCACATGCATACACATAAATACCTACACCTAAGTTTGTTAAAGTACGTCCACAATTGGTCGTTGCTCTTTTATGGTATATATTTCAGAAAATCCTATAACCCTGCGTGAATTAAATTGGGTGTGTCATATCCCAGATGATTTTACGCTTGATATTTTAATGATGCTTTTTAACTGCATTTCCATAGAAGGGAAGGTTGTAGAGGGGAAGGTGAAACATTAGTTTAAGAGTTATGATAGCGTAAACGGGAGATAAACAGTTAAAACTTGTCTGGGATATGACACACCAAATATTTTAAGATACCTAAACAAGTATTTTTGTTCAAACAAAAATTTAAGAACTTTGTTATTTTAAATAAAAAAAGATCTGTGAATTAAATAATGGTATTGGACTTACTGATCTTATCAAACAGTTGGTAAGAAAAAATGTTGATTTTTTAATTATAAAACTAAAATGTCCCATCGAACTTTGACCCCATAGCTAGTGCAACAATTACTAACCTCATTCACGCCAGGTTAACATCGTAAAGTCGTGTAGGATACTAAATGATTGTCCCTAACTGTCTATATTTTTTACCTGGTTTTTAGTTGTTTTAGCCACCCATCTCGACAAGGTTTTTTGTACTTAGTTATGTTTGTTGTGGTTTGAGTCGTTTGTTGTTTTGTTTTTCTCTTTCGTGGTGTTAAACAATGTAGCTTATTAAAAAATAACAATTTATATTTTTGTTGTTCTTGTTGTTGTTGGTACTTGTGTTAAGGTACGGTCACACATGGCAAAAATTTGACAAACAGTTTCAGATATTTGCTTGCCCTAATCTGGCCACAAAATATTTTTGAGGGGCAAACAGAATACAGCTGGTTTTTGGCAAACAACATTATTATTTCGCTTATTGTAAAGATAAAAAAGTTGAACTTTTTATGTGTAATTTATTTTGTAGCTAAGTGTTCATTTCTGGTTATTTAAAATTTTTTATTTATCTATTAGGGTATTCATTCGGTTAAACGTTAATCGGTTAACCGATTAATTACTACCCGATTAACTGACCGGTTAATTTAAAATTGGCAATTTTCGATTAACGATTAAACCGGTTAATTTCAGTCGATTAACCGATTAACCGATGTAAAAAAAATTTTTTAGTTTTTTGTAGTATTATAACATATTTTTTTGTGTTTTTAATTATATGTTTGGTATCATATAGAAAAGGTATTTGTTTGGACAATATTTTTTTCTACAATATATTTCCTTCGAGCAATACATTCTGAAAATACAGTACAAAAGCAGAAACATTTTTTGCAGAATGTTCGGTAAGCTTTGCCAGGATATGTCAGATAATGACCTGACAATAGAAGCAACTCATGATTGTGACACGAACAATCTTTTACAAAATTTACAAATTGGAAAAGGACATGATAACCAAAATAACGCATTCAGCTTTTAAAAATGAAATATTTCTGCGCATCTACGTCACATGAGCGTATAAGTATTTACAACTAAAATATAGAAATACAAGCAAACAAACATGTGTATAATTAGCTAAAGTGACTTCATATTAAACAGTTGAATTTTGTAAAAATGTGCAATGCGTAATCTTAAATCTGTATTATGGGTTGCTTCCGATTTCTCCAACATCTTCGGTAAGTGAAAGAATTTTTTCCAAGTCAAGTTTTATCAAAAGTAAAGAAAAGAATCGCTTAAGTCCTAAACCTTTAAACCAAATTATTTTTTTCAAAAGATTATTTCATAAGTTCTTAAACTATTGAAATAATTAATAAACAATCACACAGTTTATTTTTTAATAAATACATAAAAATATGTATAAATTATAAAATATGTTTTTCATCCAAATTTTTAATATTTATGAATTACGTTTTTGTTTGCTCGTTTTTGTTCAAGAATTGTTTTGTTCGTTATGTTATTGTTTTTTTTTTTTTACTAACAGACTCCAATAATAAATAATTTTTGCATTTTTATTAATTGAAATTACTTAATTTATAACAAAACATTATTAATCGGTTAACCGATCAATAACAAAATTAACCGATTATTAGCCGATTAAATCAAAACCTCGGTTAATTAATCGAGCGATTAACCGATTAAAGCAAAAGCCCGATTAAATGAATACCCTATTATCTATGTACATAGTATGTATACATTAAAAAAATTAATTTTTTTTGTTGGTTTTTCTTTAACCAAATTAAAGTTTTAATCTAAAATATTCATAACGACTTCCTCTAATTTTATTTTAGTAACACTTCACCAAAAATATACTTGCAATAATCGTTTTTTGATACTTAATGTATGAAGGTAACCGGGTACATTGCCATACCGTTAAGGGAGTACCTTTACGCACTTTTCTGAAATAAAATGTATACAAGTTTTACTAAGGCGACAGAAAAAACTTAATGAAACTTTATTTGAAAAATATGGCACCTGGGACTTACGGCCAAACATAAATAAATTATCTAATTAAAAGGCAAAACAGTTTTCAATATTGTTCATAAGCATACATATAACTTTAGAACTTTGTTAACTTAGAAATGATACCGGTACTAAAACTTATATAAGCCTAAATGTAAAAGTTTGAAAAGGGTTTTATTAAAAGGAAAAATGATAACGAAAACTTAAGTATTCAAGGCACTTTACGTTTAGTTTGGTTTTTGTTTGTTTAATTAATTCGAATAGCTCTTGTAATTTGAAACAGTTATTTAAGCCAAAGAAAAACATTTTTTTAAAGCTTATGATATATTTTGGAAGTTAATGTTAAAATTAAACATAAGTAAAATTTTCGTAATTTAAATTTTGATAGTGACTTTAAGGTCCGGTTAGATTAAATATTTGCCTTAAAGATTAAAAGTAAAGGAAAATTAATGTAGGTCTTTGGAAATAAAAAACTACAAGATTTTAAAAGAATATGAAATGACATTTTCTTTATCCTTTTATCCAACCAGATGTCAACTAAGTGCTAAACTTCGCTTACAAATATGAAAACAAACAATGTCATAGCGGAAAAATGTACCTGTGTATGTGGAACAATTTTTATGATGTTTTGTTTGTTTGTTTTTCTATTTTATTAAAAATATTGTTTACTGATTCAGCTCTACCATTTGCGTTCTTTAATTTTTGTTATATTCTTTAATAAGGTGTTTAAAGACAGAAAGACAGCTGGGTGGCGCGCATTTAATAAATATGGCTGAATTTGATTAATTGCATTAAATGGCTTTGAATACCGTTTTAGTGCTCCTCTTAGTAAAGGTGGCAAACTATCGATATTTTCGATAGTTTGTTGACAATTTATCGATAGTATCGAATTCTTTGTAGAACTCCTTAAAGTGTTTTCACACTTAAGGTTTTTACACAAATTTTGGTTTTAACGATAAAACCAATCATTAAAACCTGGTTTTACAATACGAAATAATTTCGTTAAAAACATTTTAGAATCTATTTTGATTTGGTTTTAAGTAGATTTTATGAAATACAACCATGTTTTCTTTGTACTTAATCCAGTGCTTCCAAGTTATATTGATTAAAAATAGATGATAATGTTTAATCCCAGCTAGCATTTTATATCACAATCGAGTATTTTAGGAATCAGCATATGAGCTCATTTTTCGATCATAAATGATACTCTTGTTGTTAAAAAATGCTACACTACAGATGAATTATTTTTATGCAATTTTCTAATTCTTTTTTGAGCAATTTAATGGTAGTTTTTTTAACTATTAGTTAGTATATTTCAATTCATTGTTTAATTGTCATGTTTTGACTTTTTTTCTCCGATAAAAGCAGAACGATTATGGCTTTTGATTATTTGAACCAACTTTATTTTGAACCAAACAAATGTTTTCGGGTTCTCGTAAAGGAAATAAAAACCCATTCGCACTTATATTAATTTTCATTAATTAAAAGTAATTTTTGGGCTTCTTGTTTAGCAAATCTTTTAATTTGTTTGGCTGACAAAAAAAATTTCTATTTTTCTCTTTTAATTTGACGAGACGATTCAGGCGAAAAATAATCTGAGAACCCTGGTACATATGTAAAATTTTTTGCTTTGATATTATGATAAGTAGGGCAACCAAAAATAAGCACTAAAAAAACAGTTTTAAGCTCTTAAAAAAAGCGTTTAAAAACATGAAAATAAGCTGTTAAAATAAAAAAAAAAGCAATTAAAATTTATGGTTTATTTTCCACTTTATTCGTTGAATGCGTTGTTACAGTAAATTATAAATTGATGCGATAAATTTTCGAAAAGAAACCCCTGTCTATTTGAAGTCAGCACGCTTTTGTACATAGAAAAAGTTCTTTCTACGTCTACAGATGTTAAGGGAGCATATTTAAAATTGAGTATTTGCTCTGAGGTATATTTTATACGATTGAACTCGCAATGCCGCTTGCCTCCCAGTATATCCACAATATCTTTTAGTACCGAAAATCCTTCATTTTTTAATAAAACAGATTCAAATTTTTTATTCACTTTGTCGCCTATATCCCCTGGAACACCGGAAATTTTTCTTACGGTGTCCATAACTATATTCACTTGGGAAACCAATGAAAGATTTTTTGTTTCCAATTTGGTTACTACTTCGTGTAAAAACCCAAAATTTAAAGAAATGAACAATATTTGGTTGCGCAAATTATTTTCATTCATTAAAGCCTGGCATATACGCACTGCTGAAGAATCTGTAGAGTTTAAATTTGAAAAAATTTCTACGAAATTATCAAAATATTTGGCATAATAATTTACAGCCATTATCCACGTCCCCCATCGAGTTATCACTGGTTGTGGAGGTAGTGGTATATCTGGTGCTGTTTCTCGTAAGATTTGAACCCTTGCAGGAGATTTAAGGAACGTTTTTTTAGCATTTGAAATAAATTTGTCTACATTTGAGTAGTATTCTTTTATATGTTCACAAACTCTGTGAACTCCATGTGCAAGACAGGTTACGTGAGTTATATGTGGGTAAAATACAGCAATGGCCTTTGCAGCTTTCACCATATATGGTGCGGCATCACTTACAAACAGAAAAATTTTCTGTTTATCTAGGTCAAATTCTTTCATTGAATCATCAAACAAACGTGCAATAGTGGAATGATTGACTTTTTCTAATACAGCTGTTTTTATTAAAAATCTTTTTTCTGAAATATTTTCATCCACATGCAGTATACCCACAACAACGTTTGCCACAAATCTGTTCGACGCATCGGTGGTCTCGTCTATAGAGACCCAAATAAAATGTTTTTGTATTTCTTCCTTTATTTTGTTAACTGTAGATTCATAAACTATTTTTGTATATTTGTTTCGAAGAGACGATTCAGATGGAATATGGAATGATGTATAGTTTTGAAGATAATGTTGTACTTTTAAATGTCGAATTTTGTATAATGGTATATCTGCTGATATAAAGGCTTCACAGAGATCAATGCAAAATTTATCGGCGGCCGATGAACTTGTAGAACTTTGTAGAAAAGTTTGTTGTAAATTTTTTTTTGATTCTCTTTCTTTTAGATCTTTGTGCTTTTTTGAATCCAGGTGTTGTTTTATGTTGTAATTTTTATCAACAGATAAAGGTTTTGAGCACACGTTACACACTAAAGCTGATCCATCAGTTTTTAAATCTGGATACTGTTTGACTAGCTTGCTCAAGTAAACCGATTTGCTTTCCTTGACTTTAGGCATTTTCTAAATAATAAAACAATAAACCAATTTTAACAAAGGTTTTAATAAATTAAAAAAAATTTATACTTACATCCAAAACGCAGAGGCTATGAAGGTAATTTTATCTGTTTTTAAACTAAGACAACTTTAAAAAGTTTTAAAAATGTTATACTTTCAACAATTCAATGAAATTTTTAAAATGTAAATTTGTTGACAGTAAAAACTTGGCTACTTTGATTTAAACGTTTTTTTTTCAACCAGAGTTGTAGCAGCACAAAAAGTAAGGCGATTTCATGAATTCGCCTTGACAAAAAGGTGAATTTGTTAGTACAAATAAAAAAGTTGCCACATCAAAAAAAAAAAAAAAACATAACGATTTTTGCAAATATTTATTAAATAATTTTTTTTTCGTATGAAAAAAATGAAAAATTATCTTAAAATGACAAAATAAGTAAAAAAAAGCCGATATCGCAAAAATAACTAAAAAAAAGCCGATATTGCCAAAATAAGCAAAAAAAAGCCCTAACAAATATAGCTCATTTTCTTTGTTTTTTTATGATCGGAATTTCTGTTCAATCAAAATCTTTCTATCTTGTAAACAAAAAAAAAAGCAATTGCTTATTTTTGGTTGCCCTAATGATAAGCATGGTTATGCAAATATCTGGAAACAAACCAGCATCTTGCTAATCTGGAAACAACGACGCGTCGCGTCGCGACGGCTGGTTTGTTGTTGCCACATAGACACAAACAATAATGGATAATTTGCTTAAAAAAGATTTCAACGATAGTATCGCTATCGAAAATAAATTATCGATAGTCCAATGGAAAGAGAACTATCGATACTATCGATTGTTGGCCAGCTCTACCTCTTAGGGGCGTAATTAAAACATTTCGAGGATTCAGACCTCTTGTTGTTACGTCCACTGTTTATTTATTAAACCAGCAGAATGTAAAGGCATTCTTCGAAATCTCGCACATTTTAAAA
Source organism: Pollenia griseotomentosa (assembly GCA_963931875.1). Classification (NCBI taxonomy): domain Eukaryota; kingdom Metazoa; phylum Arthropoda; class Insecta; order Diptera; family Polleniidae; genus Pollenia; species Pollenia griseotomentosa. The sequence continues at coordinate 94,191,174 of OZ007562.1, forward strand.
ACCTGCAACCTGGAATGTACCAAACAATCAAATGACAGAGCTACTTGGGGTCCAATGGACTTCATTGTGTCGGTGACATGGCACCGGTCTTTCAGGATGACTGTCTTTACGGAAGCCTAGCTTTTCTTTGAAAAGTTATTATCGGGGAGCACATAAACGTTATGGTTTAAGCCGAAAGTCGCGGATAGGGCAACGACCAATTTGAGGATTAGTGATCTTTGCCCTGCAGTTAAGTTTGGTTTGTGGATGGGTCCCTAGTTGCTGTTGCTAATCAACATAGTCTGCTGCGATTACGAATAGCAGTGGATACCTGACAGTGGCTTCTTAGCTAGGGGTGGGTGTATAATTTTTGGTACATTATACCCTCGAATTTCTATATGTGTGTGGAAATGATCCTTAACTCACACACATCTTGTGTACCGGGAAGATCACTTTCAATCTTTTTATTCGAGCATATGGTTGTGATTGTAACATATTTGTCAAATATAGCCTTCTTTCACATTTTTACTAATATTTTCAAATTGTTTAGGAAATAATAAATTATCGACCACAAATAAAGGTGATAAAAGTTTTCAGCACTTGCAAACAATATTATAAAAAATAACTTTCTTATTTTGATAAAGAGATGTTGAGACAAATTAAAGTCAAGTAATAAAATCCATCTCAATTCTCATGTGATTGACGTTTTAATACGCACGTATTTTCAGCACGATTCCTTTTGTAATGTCATGTCCTTAAATACACTTGTACTGTATTAGATTGACTTGTTTCGTATTCTGATGTTTGTTTCTGTATTGGCGATAAACAATAGCTGTGCCTGTGTGATGGCATGAACTCATGTTACGAATACAATCCCTCACGATTTATCTACCCACATACACCTCTACATTTATACTGTTTTTCACATTTTCATAGAACAACTTCATTTCTGATTGCTGCGAAATCAATACGAATTCAGTCATCTTTATGTTCTTTGCTGTCATCAGTTTGAAATGACAGTACACAAACACACTTTCAGTTCATTGTCGGTACTCCTTTATGTAAACAAGACTTTTTAGCATTGACAGGTTTGGGGGAAGGGGGAAAGAAGCAATAGTGATAACGGTAGAAGAAAGGTTTGTTATATCGAGATTGTATGTTGAATCAATATTCAATAGAGTATGCCACCGAAATCCTATTTGTCGTGTTTTTGAGCATATTTATTTGTTAAGGTTTTTTGTTTGTGTACTTTTTAAAATTTGTTTGTGCCTATGAACACTAACACCGGTTAATATAAAAAAGATCATTAATTATGCTGCAGTTTTACCATATACAATTTTAGGTTTATAAGATCATGTTAGTTTTGAAATAATGATTATTTTCTTCTCTTCCCAGATGGGACACCTAATTTGCGAAATTGTATATCTCCGCAAAGTAAAGAATTAGAACTGGGAATTAAGCACGAATAACAAAATCTTTTAAATTAAAATTTTGTATTTCCAACAATTACTTTTGATAATAAACTGGCAAGTGCACGGCCTAAAAAAACTACCTGGCAACACGCTTTTGCAAGTTGTTTTTTGCATTTTGTTTTTTCTTAACCTACTTACAACTACAATTAATGTTGGAAGAATTCCAATCAATTGTAGTGGGGAATGTAAGAAGAGATAAACTCACTGTTTATTTATTGTTGATGTTTTTGTTTAAACTTTGATATTGTTACAAGTAGAGCTGTTGCTTATGATTCTTATACTCTTAACAGTTTTATTTGGTTTAATATCTTTAGTTTTTCCAAAATCTTTATGGATGAAGTTTCCTGATGATCTGGCCTAAGCAACCAGTGAAATGCGCATATGAATAGCTTATCCCATCAACAATAAATTTCAAGTGTTTTTATCAAGTATAAAAACTGGGAATTAAGCACGAATAACAAAATCTTTTAAATTAAAATTTTGTATTCCCAAAAATTACTTTTGATAGTAAAGAATTAATGTTTTTGAATTTAATCTAAATTATTTATCACATATTTTCTTACTATTCTTAAATGTAAATTTTTGTAAATTGTAAGGCAGAAAAGGATATAAAAAAACTTATTGTTAGGTTTCCTAAGGTGTTTGAACTAAAATTTAGCAAAGTATTGTTATGTCATCATTGGATGAATAGATCTCACAGTGATAACATCGATATCTTCCCATAAGAATGTATTAAGCGACATTTCTAAAATTGTGTAGGAAACGAAAAAACGTCTTATTAGTTATTTATTTGTGTATTTTATTGAAAGGAACATATTTGGAAAGCGATTTTCAGAATAAAAAACTTGACATCATTGCAAAACCAAAATTTTAATCAGATAAAAAGTTTTTGTCGCTTAGTACATTTTCGTGGTCAAGACATTGGCGCTTGATACAATGGTAAATGGCGCTTAAAACATTGACATGGACACAAAAAATAAAGGTTTGAAATAAATTGTGTCGTTTAATTCATTTTTTATTTTTTCTGTTAAACAATAAAATAAATAAAAATCTACATAAAAAGTAACAAAATATTTAGCTTGTTTTTTTATAAACAAAAAAAACCATTGTTATGATTTGGCGATTTTTATTTTGTCCAGGACAGCTATCACAGTATAAGGAAATGGATGTAACAGTTTTTCTATTATTTTTCTTTCATCGACGATTTTAAGTACTGATTAAGGATTGTACAAATTTCATTTGCTGCTCGTTTTCCATCAACTTCACCCCACACAAAAGCATACGCATTATGTGTTCCACTCTCATAAATTGTCTCGTTATAAAACGAGTATTTTCTCGAGTAATAAAATGGCATACTCTGCGTATGTGGAACGTTTAGAACTTTTTGCAGGTCAAAACTAGCGCAAACAAATGATGGTGAACTCTTGGCTTTTTCTTGATCTTCCATAAACAGTTTATGGCTCGTCTCCTTCTGTTGAGAATGTTTTGTCACTTTTACTTTCTGTGTTTCATCCAGTTCACGGTCCTTATAGGATTCGCAAAAGGTACACTTATCTTTTTTGGGAACATGGATGCCAATGTTGTACGTTTTGAAAATTCCGCGAAAAATTTTTTCGGAGACAAAATTTACACCCTGTTCGACTTGGATTTCTTTGAATTTTCTATAAAGGTTAGAAATACTAAAACACTCGGTGGTCAAGTAAGTTCTATTGGTCCTAGAACGGCAAAAGTGGAATGAAACCCTTGGTAAGCCTTCAATGAAAGTGCAAACGCCTTTTTTTTAAATCAGAGGACGTGGCATTGAACGTAGCTGCTGCACCGCTTTTGTCTGTTTCCGATGTATTTAAAACTGTTGTTTTTTCAAGGGCATATTTCACAACTCTACTTAAAATGTTAAGGGTTTTCAGCAAAAACTGTATACATACTTGTATTCTTTTCCCTTCCAAATTTATAAAATTTTTTCTTGTTTTTGCCTTCTTTTCAATTTCTTTGCTTCGTCGTCTTTTGATAGGAACACGATCAACGCAGGATAAAATCCAATTTATTTGCTGGGTATGTGGGAGTTTCCAATAAAAGTCAAAAACTTCTTGCCCTTGCGACTCAATTAATTTGGTTGCACATTTGTTTTGGCAGCTCTTGCAGGGATTTCTTTGCATAGATTTTTATTTTTTCTCAACACGAGCTCTTTTTGATTTTACCCCCAACCCCTGGTTACATTCCGCAAAGGCCATGACTTGTGGCTTTGTATTCTTGTTTACTTTTTGGCGTTGTTCTATTTCATCGGCATTTGAATTTTCTATGGAATCGTTATGCCAAGATGAACTCCTATCTATTTCAAACGGATCACACTCAGACCCAGACTCAGATGGTGGAGACAAAGCTCCATCTGCCCGTAGTACATTTTGTTTTTTCAAAATGATTAAGCTATGGAGCTTATTTACTTACTTTTATTCCTTCATTAGATTGTTTTGCTAATTCAACCATTTGTCTACCTCTTGAATGAATCAAAATTGGCTTTTGCAATCCAGAGAGACCTGGCAAATTTTCATTCATGGTAAAATTATAAATAGTTCCACTAAAATACCACAAAACAATGAACTAACTCCTCACCGAAAAAAGTACGATTACAGCTGACGAGAATAAAAGGAACAAAATAACTCAAACCAACGCCTACTTACTTCATTCAAATATTTGAAATAGGATCAACAGCTATCTGTGCAAAGGTGTTTACATACAAAAATACGCTTACAACCTACGAGACAAAAAAAAAAAAAAAAAAAAAAAAAAAACACAAAATAAATGGGATAAAAAGCAGTAACGTACTTCATAGAAAAATTATTTAAACTCAAAGAAAATCATAATCTGGAGCAGCGGTGGGCGCTGGTTTGCCTGGATTACGAAGTTTTTAGGGTTTTAACATTTACTCTTCGTGTTTTTTTGTACCAGAGCTGCTACAGATACAAAAATTTCCCTACTTAGATATTCCCCAAAATCCCCAAAACATACCATACACTTGTTTTATTATATTACTTTTTTAATAAATAAAAATACGTTTAAAATAGAGAAAATGAATAAAAAGCTATTTTCTAGCAGTCAAAACAAAAAGAAATAACAATATCTGCATTGAAATCAGAATGTGAAAAAATTTACCGTATAACACATACACGTGTTTGTGTGATGTTGTTTTCGCTCATTTACTATTGCCCACAAACTGAAAATCTTGAATTCATTGTTTAAGCATAAAAAGTAACAAAGGCAACCCGAAAAACAAATACAACAGAAAGAAAAAAAAAATTAAATTTTATTCAGTTGCTCTATAAATTTCAACGAAGCAGGAGTGTTGCGCATGTTGTTATTTTGGCAAATTTTGCAATTTCGTAGTGGCACACTGACAATATATTTATTCTGTTGTGATCAAGCTGTGCTCATGTATGTTTATTTTTCAGCTTGTTTTAAAAACATTTCAGCAATCATGTGGGATGATGAATTATATAATAATCAAGTTTTTTACTGAATTCCTTTTTTTTTGCATATTTACATACCTATAGTACACATTTTAAAGTTTTTGCTCACGGCCTTTTCGATTTCAGGTGACCATATGTATACATACATTTTAACGTTAGTAAAAACTTGATGATTTATATAATAATATTTTTTACTGAACTCCTTTTTTTGTATTGGATATTTACATACAGTTTGAAAATCTTTTCTCTAAGTGTAAATCAACTAATTTACTCTCTTTTATTCAATGTTCTCTATCTGCCCTTCGCTGATCTGGAGTATTTTAAGCGACAAAAATGGATCACGTTCTAGTTGGATGAGTGTGCTAAGCGACAATTTGGGTTAAACTAGGCGAAATCTTACAACATTTTTGTGTGGACCTTTTGTTGCTTACGACAATTACATTTTTAAAAATGTGGCTTAGCATAATTTCTTTGGCGGATAATACAAATTTCAGGGAGCAACATTATTCCAGTGAGAAAACTTGACGGTTGATACAATTTTATTTTCTCTCTAGTGTCCTTTGTATCCATGATAGGGCAGCGAAACCCAGGCCAAAATGTGGCGCTTAACTTCTAGTATAGTTCCACATTAAAAAGTAATTTTCGAAAAAAGTGCCGCTTAATACATTCTTATGAGAAGGTATCGACACCTACATACAAATTTAAAGCAAATAACTCTTACATAAATTTTAAATTCATAACAAAATTTGTATCTACTGGCTTTATGAATTAAAATATTTTTGGTACACTTACAAGAAATTTAAGTTGTCAAGTGGTTAGGATTTTAAAATTTTATATTTTCAAATCATTGAAATTCATTATTTTGTTAATTAATTAATTAATATTTTGTTTGGAAATTTCCGACATTTTATTTTTTATTTAATGCAATTAAATTAGAACGTTAATTGAAAACCTTATAACAAAATAATTATTTAAGTTCTTCGTTATAAATTTTCAAGCTCAAGTTAAATTTTATAAAAAATATTTATTATTATTTGTCAAATATTTCGATATCTCAATGGAATGGATTATTTAATTTCCTATCATTTTCTTATAAATTAAATGATAATTTAATTTGTTCTATTGGTACGTCGATAATTTGTACAATTTCCAACATGAAACGTCGTTTGCAGTTTATTTCTGTATTTAAAACTGTTGTATTTTCAATATCTGGTGAATGAATGGCACAATGTACTGGGAATGCAGCCTTATGTAAAGATGTATTTGATCAGATCTGTAACCTGCTGTTGGCGAACCACTATACTTTCATCGTATTTGTTACATACATATTTATTTTCATTTAATACTTTTATGATCTAAGTTTTATAAGTTAATTTGTTTTCCGTGTACACACTTTAGTTTGTTATTTTGCATTTACGTTTGTCTCATTATTGATTTTATCTGATGTTAATATGTAATGATTTTGACTCAAAACTGATTTTTATCAAATGAGAAAATTAATTATATTGTTACGAAAGTAACTTTAGTTAAGAATTAGTTGTAATTATTAGTTAAGAATTAGTTGTATTTATTAGTTAACTTGTATTTATTAGTAATTTTATTAAAAATTGTTATAATTTAGTACACTTTAATCCCAATGTGCAGAAGGCCCTAGAAATGACCGTTAAAAAAGCTTCAGTATAAGAGGTAAAATTATGTAAACATAAAGGCTGCCATAAATCAAATTAAAGTGTGGTGAATAGTAAAGCCTCGAACCTTCGAAAAATATTTCGAATGTTCTAGACAACCAAATTGCAGTATAAATACTAGCGGCGACTAGCGTAATTAATTCATTCTAAGTTCAGACTAACGTATAACGCTGAAAAAATTATAGTTGTTGTGAATAAAAGCTATAAATTACGGTTGTTAAAAAGACAGTACTAAATAGAGTTGAGTAATTTGTTAACAGTTTTTAAAGTGTTTGTGTTTTATTTATTTTATTAAAGTTGCAATAAAGAACTCGAAACGGTTTATTATAAAGGAAATAAACCAAAACGTTATTGAATGGCAGTAACGTAACAATATATTTATATGAATGTGTGTATTTTTTTTGTAAGTTCTTGTTGAATATTTACAGACATTTCAATTGTTGGGTGATCTTTGAAAGGAGAATAAGTATTTGTTACTGCCGTGCTGCATCTTTTATTTAGGCAAATTTATTTGTAAAAAAAAGAACCGTTTTGTTGTATTTAACTACATATGTAAACTGTAAGCATTGAACAAATTATTAATAAATTTTGAAACCCAAATTAAAAGGAAGCAGTTTATATGTTCATATACCTCATACAAAAGACCTGCTAATCTAGTTTTTAATTTGTTTTTGTGGTACCTTTGTTGGGATCTGACAGTTCTTGATGGTAAAATGTTACCAAATTGACATAAATTGTATCAAAATATCGCTATAAAATAAAAAAGCATACATAGTAGTTCATAGCACATTTTTATACCCTCCACCACAATTAGTTGTGAAGAGGGTAAACTAAGTTTGTCATTCCGTGTGAAACTTTTTTATTATTCATCTCAGACCCCATAAAGTATATATATTCTGGCTGCTTGAGTAATTCTAAGTCGATTTAGCCATGTCCGTCTGTCTGTCCGTCTGTCCGTCTGTTGAAAACACGCTCACTTTCGAAAAACTCAAAAGAAATAAACAAACTAGGTGTCAAATTGCTTATAGTTATCCTAAGCAGTTTGGGATTGAATTTCAGCAAAATCGGTTCAGTAGGACCAGAGCTATGAATCAAAATGTGGAACCACCACCTTCATAAACTTGATAATTTTGTTACAAAAACTAACATAAATGATGCAAAACTGCACGGAATGACATAAGATTTTGCACAAGTCCGTTTTATTCGATTAGAAATGACACTGTAAAATTTCGCGAAGGTGGGTCCATAATTTACCCTAAGCCCCATATAAACACTACTCCCGGAAAACAGTTTAGTACGCCTAAAACCGTAAAAAATAATGCAATCATAACAAATTTTGGCTCGTCACAATTTTATAGGGCTATAAATGATACTGTGAAATTTCGTGAAGATCGGTACATAATTTACCCTAGGCCCCATATTTGCCCTACTCCCGGAAAACAGTTTAGTCTCCTAAAACCATAATTAATAACAAATCGTCACAGTTTAAGATAATAATAATAAAAAGACATATTATTCCTTAAACATTCGAACTGTCGGTGGAGGGTATCAAAGATTCGGCACAGCCGAATATAGCACTCTAACTTGTTTTCAATAAAAATAAAATAAAACAAGTAATAAAGTATAGTCGGTTAAGCAGGACCATTTGATACCCTGCATTTCAGTATAAAAAGACAAATTTTCGAGTGTGTACTATGTTTGGGAGCCATGGGCAATCATGCGCACGCAAGAACATAATTATATTTGGATGTAAAGATTCCTGATTAAGTTCTTTATGGCGAATATTGCTTAGATATCTTCATCTATATGAGATTTGTTGGCCCTTAAGTGATTTAAGGAAGTGCGCTTATATGGGACCCATGGTTTATTTTGGAACTGCCAGCACAACATTTTCCATGACATAGTAGCTGACGTAAAAGTTCTAGTAGCCAATTTTTATTTTATAAATAAGAAAGTTATGTCTTTTAAAGCTATTTTCGGGAGTTGTATTTGTATGGGAGGTTTGGTCAAATATGGACCGATTCCAATAAATTTTGGTAAGATATTTTTGACTGCAACAAAAAAAGTTTGGACCGAATTTTATCTAAGTACCAACATAATAAGAAGGCTTATGGGCAAAAACACTATTCCAGAAAAAAGAAATTATGAACCGATTTTTACTATTTTCAGTCGGCTTCATCCTTATGAATTAAAACCAATGCACAGTGGTCAATTCCGGTCAAAAATCCATAAATTCTTTGATTCTTTACGTAAATGGCTGAAATTTGGTATCCAACTTAAGTAACACGTACATATAGGGGTTGGCCAGGTTATCATTGACGACATAAAAGTATCGAACAAAATTAAAAAAGGGCTTTGGAGGTGTAATAAAATATGATAATTTTAGCGATTATATTAATAGTTTGTGTAATATCTATATATGCTCATCTCCTGTCCCCATCTTTTTACCTACCTGAGCAAATAACAGTAGATTTGATCATATATGGTTATAATATAATATGTAAACTATATAGCTTTACATAACTCAGACATGGATCCGACTTGAGCTCCTGTCAACTTTCTTTTGGAAAGACCATAGAAATGGAATATATTTTTCCGTTTAATGTGGGTGGGGGTTGAGGTGGGTTGGGATGAGTACCAATTTATTTTGCTTCCCCTGTACTCGCGACTGCATAAATATATAAAACAAATATCTGTTCTTTCAGTAAATATCTAAATTCCGGCATTCAAATATAGGGCTTATATTCAGTACAAAAATAAAAATAGCTTAATAGAAAAAAGTACCAACGATATTTATATATTCGAACTTCCAAAAGGTACCAAAATTTGTATGAGAGCTTTTAAAGACAGGAGATCACAATTAAAATTGTATTTTTATCTTTATTACTTAAGAAGATAAATTGTTTACCAAAAAAGTACCAAAATTATATTTTTGCTCCTTTATACACAAAATGTGCAAATTTCACAAAAGTACCAAACACATGACAATTAAATTTTCGATTCAATAATGGTAGTTTTGAATTTTACGTCTACCTCTCTTAGATCACGAGATATAATGTTACTGATTTTACCCGTTTTCATCCATTTCTAACCCCTTATGAATTTAATTTCCAACAGTCTCTACTTTTTTTTATTTACACATTGGAAGAGGAGTCCATATATAATATTTCAAGTGTCTGGCTTAAGTTATTTGGGCTGGGCGATGATCACCCAGTCAGACACGCTAATCTTATAAAAATTAAATGAAGTCACTAAAAATTATCTGGTTATTGGGGTGGCAGCTGAAGTGTATAGTATTTACTTTTGATACTTAACAGTACTAGACCTTTTTTGTTATGATCTCTTTAAATTTGGCTTACTTAAGGTTTTATTTATTTTTAAATTAACTCAAAATCACTTCACTCAACCAATAACGGGCACAACATTACAATTATCACATGGAATGATTATTAACTAATACGGTTTAAGCATATCGTGCTTATTTACAAAGAAAACTTTATAGGAAAAATTATGCTTATTTTTTTTCAAAGCAGAAAAATCAACTACGAAAACCTTAAATTTGTAAAAAATAATCTACTTTGCTCCAGTATTAACAGTAAAATAGTTATCCGAGAGCCAAATTAAGAAATGAGTTATATGTTTTGAAGTGTTCGCTATAATCTGTCATCAAAATTGTATTAAAATTAAAAAAAAAAAAATAATTTTTGGCCGGAATTGACCAGTGTGCAATGTATAAAATTTTATCAAATTACCTTCAAATTTGCGACGTGTTACATGGACAGAAAACAGCCATCTGCCAGCCACCCGGGCTGAGGGACATCGTTCAATTGGTTCAGAAAGTGACATTGAGTCGATCGGTATACTAAAATGTGGTTCTAGGACCAATATTTTATGGTGTTACACACATCAGCACAAACGAATAATACCCTCTCCACTATTGTGGTATGGGCATACAAAATAAAGCAGAAGCAAAAACTTCTCTATTTCTGTTTTCTTGACAAAAGCCTAGACAGTGTAACCAAAACAATCGATAAAAGTGGTGATTTGGAGACACTTTATACCAGGTTTCCTACAGGGATATACTTATGTATGTATGTATGTATGTATGTATGTATGTATGTATGTATGTATGTTTTTTTTTTTATTATTGGACGTAATGATATAAATATCAATAGTGGCCCTACGATAACTCCATGTAAGTATGTATGTATGAACTTAATATTTTAATTTAACATCACAACACAAATTAACAATAGTGAAGTTTTTTATAGTTCTGGTTGGGGCTAGAGATATGTTATTAAAAGAAATAATGAAACTTCGTGTGTATTTTTTTTAAAAATTGTACCAGTATACTAATAAAGTTGAGATTGTTCCAAATTTGTTGTTTTTTGTTGTTTGTTGTTCAGCGGTTGGTTAAAAAATTGAATTTATTTTATATATTATGAGTTGATCAGGTCACTTGTGCGTAAAAAAATAAATTAATTTAATGCAAATACAAAAACATACATAGTTCAAAGAGAACATGAGATAATAATTTTAGATAAAACAACAACACACTATATGAATACAAATCAGCAATGTATAGAAAATGTCTCGTATGATTTAACTGTTAATTTTAAATAACAAAAAATAAAAATTTAGGGTGGCAGTTGAATAAAAAGGCCAAATTCATATAAACAAAGTTAAATTGAAACTACAAAGTTTACCTTAGTGTCTTTAATGATGAATTAATAAATGAATAAATTAATAAAGTGAAACACCGTTAATACATAATTAACTACATACATACGTATTTCATTATCTTTACCCTTGCAAGGTATCTTGTAAATAGCATAAGATACTTATATTATTTTTCCAAATAACAGAGTGCGACAGAAAAAAATACCAGGGTTGCGATACCCTTTTTTCAGTAGGTCTTGTCGAGCACAACAAGTCTCTGTTCTTGAAATTTGCGAAACACTTCCAAAATCTCGAGTTACGGGTAAAAACCCGGTTTTTCGCACCTTTTGCACTTGTGTATATCAGAGAATGACAACAAGTACCCGTAAGAAAAATATACAGAGGTATTTACCCTCGCTTTTCGTTATTGTGTATACACGTATTTATAACACAAATAATAACAACAGCTATGGTTGTGCGTTGCAAAAAGTATGGTTATTACTTATACTTATGCACGGCAATATCTTCACGCACCCATATTCAGTAAACAAAAATACATAAATATTATGCAGATATTATTCCATACCCATGAATTTGTTTTGGTTATCTGCCATACGTATGAAATATCCATGTTTAAAAAAATACCTTTAGTATTTTTGGCACTTCTGTGTAAAAATGAAAACAATTTTTTTTAGCAAAAATGTGCTTTGATCAGGTATGGGACTATGTAAATATTTTTAATGATGCATAAAATAAATTTGTCCGTAACATCAGCAGTACCTATGTAAAACTACCCATAAGATATACATTTTTCTAAAAAAGGGGTGGGAAGGGGCATTTTCTACTCTCCGAAGATATCTAACAGATCCTAATGAAATTTAAAACATGTAGGCAATTTAAAACAGGGGGCAATTTCTGACACTCCAAAACTATCCAACAGATTTTAGTGAAATTTAAAACATAGTTAGATGTTTATTTATTTGGACACAGTAGCTATGTATTTTTTTCAAACTATGACTATGGATCGAATATCCAAAGCTTATGTGTCTATATAAATATGGATTCATCTATGTTTTAAATTTCATTAGGATCTGTTAGATAGTTTCGGAGAAGCAGAAATTGCCCTTGACCACCCCTCGTTGTCCTAACTTTTTAATATTGTTTTACACTATCAGTGAAAGTATCCCATTTTCAATGCATGTATTGATTTGTAAATAAGTTGTGTAGTTTTCGAGTTATAAAGCAGCCTTAAAAAATAAGCTTACCGAATTAGTCAAATCTAAAAAAGCTTTAAAATTATCTTGATATTTTTCTGAATAACAACACCAAAAAATTTTGCCTAGTTCCAAAATTTTTAAAATTGCATTTGCCATCTCTGCTTTCTCTCTCGCTCTGTATATTTACGTTATACATACGTTAATATACATACTTGCATATATGGGTATTGCAGATAGCTAACAGAAATTTTATTTATATCTGCATGTACATTCAAAAAGAAGAATGAATATACAAATACACATTAGCAGCGTATACATATACATATTCAACTTAAGCTTCCCAGCGGGAAAAAGAAGGATTAGGAAGGCCTTCTAGAAGGCCTCTGTACCTCTTCTTTTGGATGTACAAGGCCTTCTTGCTCCATTCCATACTCATATCTTTTTTACACACGTTGTCATTGCGGAGAAGGCCTTCCGCTCTCGCTTCTTCAGCAGGTACATAAGAAGGGTAACGGGACCAAAAAAAATTGATTTTGCTTTTGCTTGTGCAAAAAAACAATACAAAAAATGTTACTCCTTTTCTACTCCCTTCTTTATACGAAAGAGCCGAGGCCTTCTATGAGGCCTTCTTTAGCAGTTAAATAAGAATAGTAATTGAATCAAAAAATCTTTTAAGCAGGCCTTTAAAAAGGCCTGAAGTAAGAAGGTCTTCTGAGTTTTCCCGCTGGTTTGTTATGGGTAGTGGTATGTATGTGTATGGTTTTGATCTTTACCCATGCATGTCCATACATGTTTTCTCACTAATATTGAAAGAGTACTTAAAATAATACTTATGTCATTCTCTGGTGTATATGCCATTATCTTTGTTGAATTCAACCGATTTTAAATTTTTCAGCGGATATAAGTTACTTTTTATAAAAAACATTTAAATTTATCTCATTTATTTAATTTTTTTTTGTATAAGTAAAAATTAACTTATATAACTAAATAATCTGAGGGATTATTTTTATGGAAAGTTTAATAACTCGGTAAATTTTAACCCATATCGGACTGCCCTAAGATTCCATCGAGTTACAATGAAGAGAGTTTTAGAAAATGTTTATTTATGTCCTACTAAGAAAAAAAAAATTTTTAGTCCAAATTGAATCACTGGGCGTGGCGCCAGCCCTTGTTGCGAAAACGCAACGCTAGTCTTAAACAATATCGAAAAATGGAAAAAAATAAAATTTATGTTTTTTTTATTTACACTTATTTATTATAAGAAATTTAGCTTAAGAATGATATTTTTCAAAGCATTTAGGATGCAACCCAACATTGCATTTTTTACATGTAAAAATTGTCTGACTTTTACATTTGGCACAACGACGACGTTTGTTAGCGCGAATGATTTCGTGATCCACTCGGTCCATACGAATACAGGAACGTGCTGATTTGACACCCAGTTTGTATGAAATTGTAGAAGCATTTTCCTTCCGCAACAAGCAATCAGTAACAAAGGCTCGGAAATCGCATTGATTCATAATTTTTATGTGTGCTACTTTGAAATAAATACAATGAATTTTCCAAGCATTGACCATTGCAGAATCAAGGGCATTTGTGAAATAGTGAGAGTATCATAGTCTACAAAAAAAGCACTCATAATTATACCGTTATTTTCTCTAAACTCTGATGTTCTACAACAATGTAGAAAACAAAACGTGGACATCAATATGCACATACATATCGTCACCTAAAACACAAACTGGCACAACAGTTTACTGATGTACATCATAATCAATAAAATTTTTTTTAATTTTTACAGTAAAACCAAATTGTTTTTGACAACAACAAGGCTAATATTTTGTATGTTAAATCCTTATTTTTGAACCTAGAAGACTAAAATTGTGTAAAGATATGTATGTAGTTTAATGCAATGAAATGCAAATTTGACTTAGATTTTTTTCTAATTGGGACGGTTTGCGTTTTAGCTAACTATATTCACATTAAGGGTTTACCGTTATATTTTTACTGCTAATTTTTTTAATATTATAAACTCAAGTAAACTAGCACAAAATATGTAAAAGTAAACAAACTGGCAGCAAAAAATATACTAAAGGTTTATTCAATGAAAACACACTACAATGCAAAATATCTGAAAATTTATACTGTTTAGGACTAGCGTTGCGTTTTCGCAACACCCACATTATCCTGTACCAGGACAATAGGCGTTGTGTTTTTTGGTTCTAAATCTTATATAAATGCATAGATATATGTATAATCTTCATACTATCACAGCTGTCCGTCGATATATTAAATATTATTACTAATTTTATAACAATTCATAAAAAATCGAAAAAAGTTGGAAAAATCCTTTTTTTTTGTGATCTGATTTCAATATGAAAAAATCATTTCTGAGGAAAATCTCAATTCATGTTGCTTAGATATTTAACCAAATTTACATATTGCATATCGGGTTTATGAAAAAGATAGCCAAACTGAGAATCACACATCCCTAAAATGAGTGTTGCGTTTTCGCAACCATATTTCGATATGGGTTAAGCGAAAATTTTAAAACAAGGTAGCATTTACTAATAAATAAAAATTATTTGTAATAAACTCATAAATAATACGGTTCCTAAATAAAACAATTGCGCAAAAACCTCTCAAAAGTTAAAAAGTAGGGAAAATTAAAAAAAAAAAATGAGTTTGCTGGAGAAATACGCATAGTTACCTCAATATTACTTAAATTTCATTTCCACAGCTTCGAAAGGTCTCAGCTTGTTCCTTCCAAATCCGCTGAGAAATTTAAAATCGGCCGGTTGACATTAAACAAAGTTACTGGCATATAAGTGCAAAATGTACGAAATCCCGGTTTTTTACCCGTCACTCGAAATTTTGGAGGTGTTTCGCAAATTTCACGGACAAAATCTTGTTGTGCTCGACAAGACCTATTAGAAAAAAATTATCACAACCCAGGTATATCTGCTTGATTCTTTTTTGTAACACTGTGTAATCTATCTAATTTATTATATTTCGAAACTTTGGCTCTTGCCGCTCTTGCCGCTCTCCAGATATATAGAAATCTGTAAGTCTTTCTATGAGAAAGGCAACGCCCACTTCTCATTTACCGCTCAGATTTTGTCGGGGTTGTGTATTGATAACCAAAATGTTTGTTCCTAATTTCGAAACTTTAGCTCTTGCCATTCTCCAGATATTCATTAAGGAATAAAAAACAACAACAAGGGATATATTGGTATAATTAGAGACTGTCCTCGGGAATCCCATTTTAACGGACAATCACATACAGACAGACAGACTGATGGGCAGACGGACATCATTTAATCAACTTCCCAGAATACATATACTTTATAGGCTGAAAGATAAATTTTGTAGAATTTACAAAAGTAATGACAAACTCATTTATATCCTTTTAACTTCGGTGAAGGGTAAACAAATTGGGTAAACTTTCACCTCAGAGAGAGATTTCTTTTCTATGTCTGGGTTCACACTGTGAAAGTGTTCTTTTAAAAAGTCTGAGTTTATTTATGAGAGGGGAGAGAATAATAGCGTGTTGACTTTCCCTCTTACTTATAAGCTCAGACTTTCTGAAAGAAAACTTTCAAAATGTGAACCCAGACTATGGAGCTCAGTTTGATTATAAAATTACAACCACGTTTTTAAAGACAGTTTTTTGCCTCTACTTAACTTTTGTGAATTTTGAGTTGTGACTGTTTATGATATAGTGTGCGATATTTACAAAAATGTCTGTTATTATTATTTAATCATTAATACACGCAGAGAAAAAACATGATTAACAAGTGGTCACTACGAACATGTTTTTTTATATTTGCCTTATATGTTTACCCTAATAAGTAAATTATAGTCCTAACATTTCTTGAAAAAGTATTTTTTGTCCTTAACATTTTTAAATTCACTATAATAATATTATATGGTGTTTTACACCTAAAAATTTACTCTGATCTAGCTAAACATATTAAATTATGTGAAATGTTTGCTACTAAAATATATTTATGTTCAACTATGCAATTAAAATCATAATATAAGTTGCTCATAACAGGTATGTTTAGTACCATAATTTTTGTTTGCTTTACAACACATTCTTTAATTGAGCAAACATTTATTGTCAAAAGAAACAATGTGTATTTAAAAACAAAATAAAATTTTCTTCACGTCATTTTACGTCTGCGAGCATCAGTTGATCGGAAAACTTGAATTATTACAAAATAATTTAAACTTTTTTCAGTGAGAAAAAGGCCATGCTGCCTTGCAAAACTTATACGTTTATTGAAAAGGGTAAGTTATTTATATAAAATTATAAAAATACATACATACATCTATACACATTGTCTTTCTTGCAGCCAAAAACACATACAACATTGAAAAAAGTGTGGAGTCAGCTGATTGAATTTATCTGTACGGAAAAAAAATGAAAATAAATAAATGGCAGATGAGTGCTGGTTAGCTTTGCAACAGAATAGAAGCAAATGAGATTTTGAGAAAAACCAATTTCTTAAATGTGCAGTTGTTCGTTGGGAAAAAAAGATAATGAACTTAATTTTATTTTTTAATATACATATGCTTTACTGTATATTAAAAACAAAGTATATGTACATTAGGGATATAACCATTTGCATTTTTTTGCAAATATCAAAAAGGACCTATCATAGTGAGATAGTGCATAAAAAAATATGAAGAAATGTGCCTTCCTTTTTTCGCGAGCGTTCAAAAAGGTTCGGCACCGATCGCGATGAAATTTTAGCTTATATTTTTTTTCAGTTTTACAGGAAACCCATAATTCTAACGTCGAAAGCCATGCTGGTCTTTGCATTTCGTGTTTTTTTCATGAAATGGCGATTCCTTGCATTCCAAAAAAAAAAGAAACCAAAAAAACGGTACAAGGGAAGGATACCCACCATAAAAATTTATATTACAATCAAAAAAAAAAAAAATAAAAAAATTTTGGTGTTTTAGAAATTGCATTCGGTGCCGAAGGTTTTTGGACCGAAATGACCCCTGATATCGATTTTTAATATCAGTATAACATTGCCCATACCGTAATGATAGGTTCTTATTTTGGTTATACCCCTAATGTACATACATTTGTATTTTAAATAAAAAATTAATTTTTGAGAATAAATTTGTTATTGTTTTTATTGTGAGAAATATGCATTTTGCATGGTTTTGGAAAATATAGGAACAAGGTTGGAAAGATCGTTTGCGTTTTTCTTCTGAACATAATAAAATGTTTGAGACAAAAATAAGTTAAAAACATTATGTATGAACATATATTGTTACTTAAGACGTGTTTGACACAATCATAACCACAAACCTTAAGGATAGTTTGCGATTGTGATTGCATCAACCAGGTTTTTTCTTTGCGTGTAGTATTAAATTTTACCACAAATAATTTAAACAAGTTTGATTTAAAAAATTTTAATCATTATAAATGTAAATATGTATAACCAAACGCAAGATAATTTTAAAATTTTTCTAAAAATTTATAAATTTTTGTCTAAATAATTTATTCCAATGCTTTTGCCTCTAATTAAAAACATGAAATAATAAAACTAATTTTATTTATTTATTATAAAATTAGGAACTGGCTGCCTCGGACTTCGCCCTTACAAGGTTATAAAATATTTAACATTTTTTTTTACAGTTTTTTAAGAATATCCTTAGAAATATGTTTTTGAATTGATTTAAGAAGGTAAGTGTAAAGTGATTGATTATTGTAACATGTAAATATAAGAGATATTGTTAATTGTTGCTGATATTTTGGAAATGATGGTACATTATGTTTATTTATGTAATGCTATATCCTAACCTAAATCTAGTTATTATTTTTTGCTGGTATTTTGACATTTTTGATGAATATAGAGTAGTTTTTACTATTTGTTGGCTTTATAGATTTGTAATAGTTGATTGGTAAAAGAAGGCTTGAATTCTTATTTTTTTCTGTGATTTGTTTATGTATATGGCTTTAAATATCTTTTTTGGTGTAGTTGTTAAACATTAATGTTTCTTTTGATGAAATCTAATTTTAAATTGTTTAAAAAGTCATATATTTAACACTTATTTTTAAAATTACAAACTCTATGCAAAAAATATTAAACTAGTTTTCCTAAAGTCGTTACAACGAACTACATTTTATATCTTACTGGCAAACATCTTATTGTTTCAATTTTATTTTGTACATGTTTTGACAGATTGAAAGACATGAGTTTTTTTGTCTATAAAAATTAAAAATAAACAAGTGTCGTCACTTTAAATGCTTTATCATTTTCTGTATTTGTTTTAAGTTTTGTATTTATAAAAACCTTATTATTTAAGTTTTGAAGTTTCTTTAGCAGTGGCAGTTCTATTTTCTTTATCTTGCATTTAAAATTACATATTGTCATACTGTCTTCTCCATGAACACTTCATAAATGTAATTCTAAAGTGGCTTATGGAACGAAGAAAAAGTAAAAAGGATTTTTATATCTAAAGAAATATACTTATGTATGTATGTGGCTCTGTCTTTGTGTCTGTTTGTTTCAAGTATAAAATACATTCGTCCACCTTATTAGGTAGATGGTAAAATGCCAGTACACTTAAAGAAAATTCATGTTAGTTCAGAATTTGAAATAAGGATTGAAAAGCATAATTTTTTGAAAACAATTTTGATGCCTGCAATTTAAATATTTTTGTTAAATTTAATTAGCTTCAACAGAAAATCTTAGATTTATGTGTTACTTAATTTACCCTAAATATAAAAAATAATTTTATACAAATGAATTTCTCGTTCTGTAGAGCGCCGCATTATAAGCTGCATGATTTAAATTGTTTATAAATTTTCTCTTTAAGAGACTATATAAATAGACTTTTATTCGACCTTTACAAAATTTATTATTATTATTTAATTAAGCTTGAGGTCTTTTTTATATTAAAAATATATTAAATTTATTAAACCAATATTTCGGAACTCCGTTTAATAAATTTAATATATTTTTAATATAAAAAAAGACCTCAAGCTTAATTAAATAATAATAATAAATTTAAGAGACTATTTTACGCAGTAAAAAGTGGAGCTTCAAAGTAAGCGGGTGAATAAGGGAGAAATGAATATTATATTTTTGGCACAAAAGGCGCTTTATTCAATTCATATATAGACTACAAACAATTGTAACGATCAATCTTTTCACGCTGGATGTTTTTTTTTTTTTTTTTTTTTTTGTTATGGTTATTTTTTAATAGTTATGGAATTCTGTGGTTTTTTAATTTTGTTTAATAAAATTGGACAAAAATATGTTCACGTTTATTACAGAATCTCTGTGTGTCTTCCTGTGTAGCACAAAAATATTTTGTTTTAAAAGAATTTAAATGGAAAATGTTCCTTAATGATCCCCTGAAGATTTGTTACAGGCACGTTGGTGAAGGAGTCTCACGAATAGCCAGAATAGAAAAGAATTAAAATTTTTAGAAGTTTTTTATCATTTACAAAACTTGGACAATGATATTACAAATTAAAAATTTGAAATACTTCAAAAGCAACAAAACCAGTACAATAAAAAAAAAAAAACAATTTACTCCGTTTTAAAGGCGTCAAAAAAAAGTGTACAGTTTTAAAATACTAAGAAAAGTGAAGTGGCTAATACTTTGTTTGATTTCTTTTTGCTTTTAGGACGGCTTCTAGTTTCTATGGCATCGATTCCACCCATTTTAAAGTTATCGCAGCAGACAATTTTGGCTACTCTTCCTGCAGAATTTTCTTCAGAGAGTGCTTGCTGCTTATGTTTTTTTTTTTAATTTGTCTGTCCAAATGTTCCCAAACGTTTAGGTGAGTTGATATTGAGCGACTATTGGGCTGATTCATCTGTTTAAGAATGTATTCTAAAAGCCAACACTATCACGCTTCACTATAGATACTATATTTTTTCCGTTGAATTTCTTATTTCTACCTTTTATCACGTTTTATTTTTTTTGTCCAACTTGCTTTCGCCAATTTTTGGAACAACGTATTATTTACAGATGACAGCAAGCTTGAAGTCTGATCAAATGTGACAAAGTAGAAATTATACTTTTTTTACAACTTACAACAGTTCTCACATTGGAAAACAAGCTGTACACTTTATTTTGACGCTCACAGTATATATATATATATAAATACATAAGTTATACAATGTCGGACGGTTACATTGAAATGTTACAAATTGAATGACAACATTGTAAGTTGAATGGCTGCGTATGAGTAATAATAATATATGCACATAAATGTTTAAAATATGCCAAAAATACAGAAAAAAACCCCAAAGTAAGCACGCGTAAAAACACAAACTTATAATTTTGAATTATATTTATTTAAACAAATGTTTATCAAAAACTATAATCATATCTTTTTTCAAGTTTTCGAATTGAAATAATCTTCGATTGTTACACTAAACCGTTTAATATATTAAAAATATATGTACCTTCAGCATCAAGTCAGTGTTACTGGCGCATATTTAAATAATATTCGTTCTCATGAAGATAGTGTGCCAATATATCGATTGGTTTCGCTTTTATTAAAATATATATTGTTTTTTAACTTGGTTAACGTTTGAAGACCAAAGGCCCAACCATAATACTCATTTTTAAATTTTGTTTTTGTTTTAAATGTAAGTTGAACGAGTCACTTTTGCGGTCGCGTTCTGCAAACAGGCAGTTAGTCCTACTTGTATCCATATCAAAGCTTTAACAAAAACAACAACAATAAACAGTGAGTTTATCTTTTCTAACATTCCCCACTACAATTGGTTGGAATTCTTACAATATTAATTGTAGTTGTAAGTAGGTTAAGAAAAAACAAAATGAAAACAAAAACAACTTGCTTTATTTCTCTCGCAAATATAAAGCATGCTGCCAGAGTTTATTTTTTTTAAGCCGTGCACTTGCCAGCTTAATAATTTTTATAAACATGTTGGTGAATGCTGCAAACTCAACAAATTGTTTGTTTGATTCTATGAATTTAGCAATTTAAATAAATTTTTAATTTGTTCTGTGCATAATTCATACAGCATTAAGTCCCTAAATGTGTTCTTTGGGAAATGTTGATTAGTTTTTTGTTCCGCATTTTTTATGTTTATAAGTGCTCCAAACAAGTAACTTGTTCCAATAAAAGTGGAAAACGAAAAATGTTTCTTAATTATTCAAAAACGAAAAAAATATTGTGATGTTGAAGTTTCAAAGTGGCTGGGTAATTCTATATTTACGGTGCTATCATGTTTATGTTGGCATATTTCTTTTTGAACTCAAAAGTTAAATGCTCTTTAACCCCCGTATTCATAAACGATTATTTAATTCAACAAATGTTTTGTTTTAAGGAAAATTTTCGTATAAAATTTGTTTTGTAAACCTTTATTAAATTTTATGTATTTTTAGAAAAAACAGGCATTAAATGAGTTTTAACCATTTTTAATCAGACAGTTTGAAATCAATCCTAACTTACTATAACCAATATATTTTTTCAAAAGATTTTTTATTATAAAATCTTATAGATATATTTATTAGTTTTTTTTTTAAGTTAAAAATTTTAAATACATTCTAACTTATTTAACCGAGCAATAGTAAGTTTATAATTAGCACAATTTGCTTTTTTATATCACCAATATTTTACATAATTTTTCAAAAATTTACTTCTTATTTTTTATACCCTCCTTCACTAGTGGGATCCTAAGTTTTTCCATTCCGTGTGAAACTTTTAAGTTTAAGTCTAACACTCCATAAAGCATATGGGTCATTCTACGTAAAGAGGTTATCTGATTTTAGGAATGGCGGCGTGATAAAAATATTTAAAATAATAACTTTTTTCAATATAATCGTATTTAATCAGGTTGTTTGAATGCATGTTTAATAATGGCCAGTCAAGTAATCTACTTTTACCGGTATTTTAAGTGACCAGGGGAGATACGCTACACAGGGTAAAGACATGAAGGCCAGGACAGGATACCTTACTTTACAGGGAAAATATAAATTGAAAACAAACGTTATTTTCGTAAGAAACAACTTTTTTTATTCAAAATTAGACTAAAGTTTCCACACAGTCTTCTTTTTTGTAACATAGAAAACCAAAATACTTAGTATCTGCTTACATAAACGTAGTCGAAAAAAAGTAAATTATTTAATTGCATATATTTTGAAATATATGGTAACAAAAACATATAGAGCATCTATGCTCCAATAAAAACTTTAAACTTAAATAAGAACTTTTACTTATAAAAACAAACATTAAAAAATATAACGATTGATGATAGTAAAAAATTGGTTAGCACGATTTTTTATAATTTTGTATATTTAATAAGGCATACATACATTTTTAAAGCGTTAAAACACTTATAACGTATATAGTGGATATGTGTTGGCTTAACGTAAAATAATATACATGAAATACTAAGAAAGAAGTAATATCTCACTTCCTTATCTACCCTGGGCGCAAAATCTCTACCCTGGCATCAGATGAAGCAGGGGAAATACGGCAGGGGAGAGATTTTTTCATTAAAAAGGTAGCACAATCAGAAAAATATGTATCGTAACGAAAAAACAAACTAGCACAGTAAATTATAGTGAAATTAAAATAAATAAATATTACAAACAAACTTAAGCCACAAATAACAAGCGAAAAAAACTCACCAGGGGAGATACATCAATCACTGACACGTGCGAACGATCCGAGTGGTGTGGTCGAATTATCGGCCCAATAATACTACGCTAATGGCTCCCTCGATTTTTATTGTTAAATTCACTTCGAAACAAATGTTCTGCAATTTAAATTTGCAGCGTCAACTCATTTTAGCGGCATTTTTAAACGGTCGAAAAATATGCAGGAGAGGAGACTTAAAATACGAGGGACAAAAACTATGTAATTTTTATAAATAGAATATGAAAGTAATTTGAAAGTTTATTTAAACGACTTTTATTGTTATTTATACTACTTTATGCAATAAATAACGATTAGTTGTTTAATGAATTAGTAATGTGTTAAATTTCAAAGATTTTGTTACAGAATAGTAAAGGGACAGGCCAGGGTAGATACTTTTTTCTAGGTAAACACGAAGTTATGACTAAACTAAGGTAATTTAGGTATTGCAATTTATTGTCAAAAAAGTTTGCTTTATTTGTTATTAAACACGTTTGATATTTCCACAAACTTTTTAATTATATATGACTTTTTAATGTAGCCGTAGATAGTACCTCTTAACGTAGAAACACCCATATGTATTTATTCTGGCTGCTTGAGTTATTCTAAGTCGATTAATCCGAGCGACTTGAAAGAAAAGAACAAGTTTGGTGTCAAATTCTTTTTTAAATTGAATTCCAGCATAATAAAATTCGTTCTATGTGACTTAAAATCATACTATTTAATTTCGTGGAGATCTGTCCATAATTTAACATAGGTCCACTTTCGGAAAATCTTTAGTATGTCTAAAACCGTAACTAACATCTGGCTTGCCATAGTTGCCCAAGTATTTTATTTTTCCTAGTAAGTTTTATATGATCTGAAATAAAATTTATTATAGCTACAGTCTTCAAACGTGGTAAAGGCCACAATTATGGTAAACTATAAAATTAAAATTAAAAATAAAAATGGGCGTGGTAAATACCGCATATCTGAAGACAAAAGTCTTCAAACTTTGTAGGACCCACTCTTAAGGTAAGCTACACCTTTCAAAATAAAAATTAAGGGGGAAGGTGAGCACAAAAAAAAATAGACTACTTATTTTGTCGATAGGGGCAGGGGAGCAATACCCCCATAGGACGCAACTGTTGAATTAAATTTATGACTAAATAAAGTGACTGATTCATCATAGCGCAGCCCAAACAGCTGAAGTTAGAGACATGAAATTTGGACAGTGAATAAGACCTCCAACGAATAGGTCCACGGAAAAGAGATTTAGAGGATAAAATGGGTAAAATTACTTAAACAGGCTATAAATGAGTGTAAAATTCCAAGTGAGCATAGGAACTCCCAAACAAAGACAGTATGAATAACTCCATCCATATCTGAAGAACGGTTACAGAAAAGTTTTCAAATTAAAAAGAAATAAATTTGTTAACAATACACATCTGCCAAAAAGTGGACAGGATTGGAGAAGTGGGACTGGGTCCCCCATTCAACATATAGTGCAAATTACAGTTATCCGGGGAACGGTTTTGTACAAATATTAAGCTTGGTTATCAATACACGACATTTATAAAAAAGTGAGCTAGATTGGAGAAGTAGGCTTGGCGTGATGCCTCCCACGCGCTGCGAAATATGGCTCCAAAAAAGTAATGAAAATTTACCCCAAATTTGGTGCTATTTTTCATAATGCAATATGACCCCTTTATGAAACATTACCTCAAAGTTTATAATAAATTTTAACCCCAAAAAAGAACACAAAGAAAGTTATATTAAAAATTTTGGGTCACAAATTAAGAATCCCGATTTCAAAATCCGAATAATTATAAAGTTTTGGTTTTAAAAATCGCACGATTGATAGCATGGTTCGGCTTTCGGCCATACCAAGGATTTTTTCCTCTATGGTATAACAAACACTGGCTTTGCTTTACTAAAGTTAAGCGTTATATCCGGCCTTTGGCCAGGCGTAAGGATTTTCTTCTCTATGATATAACGAACACTGGCTTCGCTAACTGAAGCCTCGGCCGGGCGCAACGATTTTCTTTTCTATGGTAGAACGAACACTGGCTTCGCTCAGTAAAGCTTCCCTAAATAGCCGGCCTTCGGCCGGGCGCAAGGATTTTTTCCTTTATGGCTTCGCTAACTAAAGCATCTCTGCAAAGCCGGCAAGGATTTTCCCCACTTTGTTATAAGAATTCGGGGTTTTTATGCTATCCCTAGAAAATTTTACATAAAATATTATATAATTTGTGTAAAAATGTTCGAGGTGATTTCTCATTTCTTAAAATTTGCATTTTTATTAGTAAACGACAAATAGCCCCAAAGTAAAAATTGTTATTTTATTTGGGGCCATTTTTCATTCCTTGATATTGGGGTCATTTTTCATTCCACTTAAAATGCAAAAACACCAACGAAAACATGAAAAATAACCCAAAAAAAAAAACCAACAAATTGCGTGTTGTTGTGTCTCATGTAAAATTTTGGGGCCGTTCTTCACTTTTCTATTGGGGCCATATTACCTGGGGTTATTTTGCGCACCGCCGCCTCCCATATTTATTTAGATTTCTTCGTATCTGGAGAATGGTCACAGTATGTAAAGTTTTTAAATTTGCAACAAATAGTTTGCTTTTCTTTACAAAATATCTGTCAAAAAGTTGACTGGATTAGAGAAATAGTCATGGTTTCTGTATATCAGTAGAACGATAACAGTAAAAGTATCTAAATTTGGTACTATTTGACTAATTTTATTTCAATGAGGGAAGCGAAGCGCACCGGGTAAAGCTAGTTAACTATAAAATTAAGTGAACCCTTATAAACACTTATTTGCATGTTGTATTTGTCTTTAAATAAAACAAAGTTTATAGAGAATGAAACTAACAAATTGCTTAAAGTAAGTAAACTTTTGCACATGCAAAAGTAAAATTTTCGAATTGAAGGGCGGCTTAAATTTCAAATCAGGGGAAAAAGTTCTTTTACAAGCATTCTTTACATGAACTTTTTAACTTTATATACAATACAGTTACTTGATATATCCCACTTGATCAAAAAGAGAACTCAAAATTTAAAAATTTTCAGTAGATGCAAAAAAATTTTAAATTACCCATTAAAGGCATATGAAAAATAATTTTTAAACCACATTACGAAAAAGTTGACAAAATAGCAGGATATTTTTACAGCGGGTAAAAAGAAGAAAAATTTTGAGTCAATTCCCTCTTTATGATCAAGTGCGATACATTCTTCTATGTCATTTATATAGTAGTACTTATATCTAAATAAAAGTATTTAAAGTGTAAAATATTAAACAACAACGGTAATACAAGGTTTCACACCTTTACACAAAAGTGCAATATAATTTAAACTTTTGTAGTGAAAGAAAAAGTAAAAGATTAGTATGTTGAAAAGTTTTTATGGGGTGTTAACATTGATTTGTACTGCTAAACCATTGCGCTTATCTTTCTGGTCTAATGGTTAAACATAGGAAAACATTTGCATTTGGAAATGAAATCCAGGATTTCCCGTACATGGATTCCCATAAAATCCACCAATTTATGGCATTTCCTATGACACTCACTAAAATTTCTGGCGACAGTTTTCCGCATTCCTGATGGATATTCCCTTTAAGGACTTCAAGAGTTGGAGGCTTTTTGACATAAACGCGTGGGTTCAAAAAAACCGACAAAAAGCAGTCTGGAATGATTAAATCGGGCCATTTTTCAGGCCAGTGCAATTCATAAAAACGAGATATAAAGCGAACCGGAAATGCAGCCAACAGAATTTCCATTTTATGTCGTCCATTACGCACCGTTGTCCCATCCTGTTGCATCCACATGTTCTATAGTCCAAATTCATCAAGTTGAGGTAGTCGTTCACTGTAGTTATTTTGCTAGCGAAATGCTCAACAAAATGACTTTGAGCAAGTGTAATGGCTCTTCGTGAGCTATTTTTAGATTATCGGTGCCCCAAAACCGGTAATTCTGCTTATTCACAGAGATGAAAATAGGCCTCGTCGCTCACGGTGATTGAAATGTTGGCTTCTTCGTAGTCGCCTTTGTTCTTGGTGACTATTCTGCCCTCACAAGCGCCAAAATCGAGATAAGGGCAGATTTGGAAACGTGAATATGTTTCTGATTTGTCTGTTAAGCTTAAAATACCTCTTCTAGCGTGTTTCCTAGACAAAAAAAGTCTTATCTGCCACTAAGTAAAATAAAAAGTCACATTGACTAAAATTGTATTCTTTTAAGACTTATTTTCCCTAGTATCAAAGATTTGTGACATATTGTCTTTATGTGTGCAATATTAACACATTGACTGCCAAGGCACTTTCAGCAAATAAGATGCTGGGGGCCACAGTATTTTTTTGCGTTTTATCTCCAAAAACGTCAATATTGTTATTTAGGATGCTACCAGTAATATTTAATGCTTAAAAACAGAGAGTGTTTTACAAATAAGAGTATCGCACGCATGTGTCCGACGTGGCGCCTCCCGATTTTTTTTAATGCAAGGCCATGTCGGACATATATGCACGACAAAAAACACCCTATATCGCTCTATATTTTTCCTTATGACGTGTTAATTTGTGTCTTTGCATTATAAGAATAATATCGTCGGCTTAGAGTGTAAACCTGCTGACTCCCTTTTAACAAATTTTACAGGAGAGACAAAAAACTTTATATTTTTTCTATTTGCTGCTTGAGAGGAAAACCAAAAAAAAAAAATTGTTGATTTGACATACTTCAGGACTCAAATTGAGGAAAAATTACATGCTGGTCGACGGCATTAAAATCTCAATTTTCTTAAAAAGTGGATTAAGCAGGTTTACACTCTAAGCCGACGATATGTAAAACAATTTTCTTTTAATTTTTATTTCTAACTAATAAAATTAATAAATTTTTTTTAAGTTTTTTAATTAATTTTTGAGCTGCGTCGAAACCATTTTTACAGAAATTTCATGGGGGGCCGTACATCAAATTACTGCAATAAAATTGTATTTATTGTCAGCCACTTTTGTGTGGCATGGCTAGAAAGAATGAATGGCAGTCAATGTGTTAAGCACACGTTCTTGCAAACACCGACAAGTTCGAATAATGCCCGTTTTTTCTACAAAAAGAAATCTAGCTGTGTAGAGTAAAAACACATAAACAAAATAAACGTTAATATATGTAAGGATAACTGTTAGGTACGAACACGAACAGCTTTCTTTTAGTAGAAATTACGGGCATAAGTTTAAGAAAGCAGAGAATTTTGTTCTTGGATCTGCGAATATCATCTGAGTGGACGGACAGTGAGCAAAAAATGGAAAATCGTTCGTTTCTTGATATCGTATAATATAATAATATATGTTGTGCATGGACTTGGCGTCAATCCACAGAAGACTGAGTTAGTACTCTTCACCAGGAAGTACAAGGTTGGCAACTTTAAACTTCCTAGGCTAAATGGCACGGAGTTGACGCTCTCGAACAGTGCCAAATATTTGGGCGTAATTCTCGATAGCAAACTATCATGGGAACTCAACGTTCGAACGAGGGTTGATAGGGCCATTGTGGCCTTGTACACCTGCAAGAGATCCTTGGGCAGAAGTTGGGGCCTTGGCCCCAGGGGCGTCGAATGGATCTTTGAGGCGGTGGTAAAACCGATCCTCTTCTATGGGGTCATAGTGTGGTGGCCTGCGATGGGAAGGGGACGGTACTGCAGGATGCTTGAGAAAGTATATAGGGTGGCTTCGCTGATGATCACGGGATCACTCCGCTCGACACCGACGAAGGCGCTGTTTACTATGCTGAACTGGCTGCCGGTTGACATCATGGCCGAACAACAGGCCCTGACTTCCGCTATTAGACTGGGGCGGTGGGCCTATGGTCTTCGCGGAACTATGGTCATGCCAGGATCTTGCTTAGTGCATCATATGACCTGGCGGGGCTGGACTATTGCACTCCGGAACCCTTTTTCGGTGCTTTGTTCACAGTTCATCATGGTAATGATGATGAGCTGCTCGATAATACGCGATCTCTGGAACCGATCCTGCGGGTCTACACCGATGGTTCCAGGATGGGCGATAGAGTGGGTGGAGGTTTCTTCATCGAGGAGTGGGACATTAGGGTCTCTTTCAGGCTGCCGGATGGTAGCAGTGTGCTGCAGCTCATCATCATTACCATGATGAACTGTGAACAAAGCACCGAAAAAGGGTTCCGGAGTGCAATAGTCCAGCCCCGCCAGGTCATATGATGCACTAAGCAAGATCCTGGCATGACCATAGTTCCGCGAAGACCATAGGCCCACCGCCCCCAGTCTAATAGCGGAAGTCAGGGCCTGTTGTTCGGCCATGATGTCAACCGGCAGCCAGTTCAGCATAGTAAACAGCGCCTTCGTCGGTGTCGAGCGGAGTGATCCCGTGATCATCAGCGAAGCCACCCTATATACTTTCTCAAGCATCCTGCAGTACCGTCCCCTTCCCATCGCAGGCCACCACACTATGACCCCATAGAAGAGGATCGGTTTTACCACCGCCTCAAAGATCCATTCGACGCCCCTGGGGCCAAGGCCCCAACTTCTGCCCAAGGATCTCTTGCAGGTGTACAAGGCCACAATGGCCCTATCAACCCTCGTTCGAACGTTGAGTTCCCATGATAGTTTGCTATCGAGAATTACGCCCAAATATTTGGCACTGTTCGAGAGCGTCAACTCCGTGCCATTTAGCCTAGTGGGACATTAGGGTCTCTTTCAGGCTGCCGGATGGTAGCAGTGTGCTGCAGGCGGAAATCTCTGCCATAAAGCGGGCGGCAAACTGGCTGAAGTACTATCGTATATCGAGGGATATATGTATATTTACGGACAGCAAGGCTGCCATTGCAGCTCTGGCTGGTGTCTTTACGACATCTATGTTAACAGTGGAATGCCGGATGTCTCTAAATGAGATCGCGAAACATTCCAGTGTAACGCTGACATGGGTACCAGGGCACAGTGGATGCCTGGGTAACCAAACTGCGGACGGTCTAGCCAAACGAGGCTGTCTCTTGGATGACCTGTTCATCGACGGCCTGGTTGGCACCTCAATGGCCCGCTGCAGGACTCTCATCAGAGGGGA
Organism: Pollenia griseotomentosa; assembly: GCA_963931875.1. NCBI lineage: Eukaryota > Metazoa > Arthropoda > Insecta > Diptera > Polleniidae > Pollenia > Pollenia griseotomentosa. The sequence goes on from OZ007562.1 coordinate 94,221,367, forward strand.
GTCGTACAGAAGGGCTCAGGGCAGATGGCAGAGGGAGCCTACCTGCTTGATGGCCAGGACTCTATGGCCTGGCTATGACGCGTTGAGAACGCGTGTACTTCTCGGTCTCGGTAGGGACCGGATGAGAACGGTGATATCGGTCATTACGGGTCACTGGGTGATAGGGACTCATGCCAGGAGGATGGGTCTTGCGCATAATGACTACTGTAGGAGTTGTCATGATGAAGAGGAGGAGGAGACTGTGTCTCACTTTCTCTGCCAATGCCCCGGTTTGGGGAGCATCAGGTTTAGGCATTTTGGGAGACCAGAATTGCCATGTCTGGACGATCTGTCCAATGTGGGACTGAGATCGATCTCCCTGTTCATCAGGGAGTCGGGGTGGTTCGAGGCTGCAGTGACCTCGGGGGAATAGTCTGGTGGGTACCGGCTGACTCCTGTCACTGGCTAGGGGTATCACAAAGGGACCGCTATAAGGACCCAAGTGAGTCGTCGTTGTGACGGCTGCCCATGTAACCTAACCTAACCCTAACCTATGTTGTGCATTAGTGCAAGCAGGGCGGAGTACACGCATACAAACACTCATTCATACCTTGTATATTTTTAAGTAAAAGGATGTAGAAAATAGAAAATTCTGTTAAGTCAAATTTACATATTTTTAATAGCGTAATTATAATTTATATGTTTATGAAAATAAAAACCATTTCGTGAAAAAATTGCGCTTTTTCAAAGAAAAATTCTGACCTCGCCAAAAACAAGTAGGGTGGAAGTTAGCACCAGCAAAAAAAAAAAGAAACCATTTAAGATAATTGTGATAATAAGCCATCACTCACACCGCCAAAAGAACAAGCGCAAAATTGTACATCCCCAAAAAATCTTGCTCTTTACCATCGCTATCATATCCTGATCAAAACATACCGTCAACATCGCCTAATATTGAACAATATATAACTATAGCTGTAGAATATGTCTTGCTACACAGAGAAAACAGATTCGTGATCACAACCGAATTTAGCGCCAATCGAATTTCCTCGGTTGCATGTACTATCACACAATTCGGTTCCAATTACTGAAAATTTCGTTGCTTAGCACAATATTTTTGATAGCAACATTTGAATTTTAGTACACTATCAGTTATAACAACAGATATTGTTAGTTATTCGTATGATTATTAGAAACAAAATTGTGCTTATACCCGAATATATCATAGCTGCAACTGAATTAACACATAATTGGTGTTCATAACAAGAGATTTGATTGTCGTTATCAATATATTTTTTTTTAACCGGTCAAATGTAGCCCATAAGGGGCAAGACCTGCCCAAAGGTAACCCCAATGAATGGAAAAAATGGCTTATTTAACAGTACGATGTCCTAGGGCAGGACCATATAACCCAGCTTGCATTACAAAGGAGAACTACTCCATGGTATACTCCAGAGGATTAACTTTGAAATCGTTTCAAAACGAAAACATGTCGGTAAAAAATGAAGACATGTCGTTTCACTGCAAACTCTTCTTAATGATGACATGGTCCATACTTGCCTTACATTGGACGAGCCCAGGATCAAAATGGATCAAGTAGTCCAATATAATTTGCAGGATATAAAAAAAATAATACATACATACATATGTACGTGTATATGTTCATACCTATAAGAATACGTAAATTACTTACCCCTATTTATTAAGTTTTTACAACTACAGTTAATGTTGAGAGAATTTCAACTAATTGTAGTGGGGAATGTAAGATGAGATAAACCCACTGTTTATTGTTGATGTGTTTTGTTTAAACTTTGATATTGTTACAAGTAGAACTGTTGCTATAAGTCTTATACGCTTAACAGTTTTATTTGGTTTAATATCTTTAGTTTTTCCAAAATCTTTATGGATGAAGTTTCCTGATGATCTGGCCTAAGCAACCAGTGAAATGCGCATAGGAATAGCTTATCCCATCAACAATAAATTTCAAGTGTTTTTATCAATGATAAAAACTGGGAATTAAGCACGAATAATAAAATCTTTTGAAATTAAAAATTTTGTATTCCCAACATTGAAATTACTTTTTGATAGTTTTTGCACATATTCCATTTTTGACTGCAAATATATTTTGTAAATATAAAATTAAAAATTATTTTATTCTATCAAATTTTTTGACAGAAAATTAAGTAAGCAATTGGGTCTTTTAACTATTTTTTGGTTGTGAATTCCGAATAATTATATTTTTATTTGTTGTACTAGAATTGAAACTATTTCAACAATCAATAATTAGCTGCAATAAACGAATAAACATTTATATTACAAAATTTATTGACGAAAGCAAATTATTGATTGCAATGACCAATATGCAGTATTGCCCTGTATTAAATTCGGTTGGGATTCTAACCATTTGTACTAATTTTTAGAACTAAATTAAATTATATATCATAACTAATAAAAGAATTGAAGGAATCATATTTCGGTTGGAACATCGTTTTAATAATCAAGAGAATTAAAAATCAGTTAGAACTATACATTTTTAATAGTTGCAATAATAAATCATGTTACTTGATCAATATTTTATTACTGCAACCGTTTCCCAACCAATTTGTTTTCTGTGTGTACTTTCATAAGAAACTTCAAATGTTCAATTGACAAAAATTGGCTTACCTAGGAAAAGAAAAAATATACACAGCATCTGCAAGTTTTTAACTTTTTTGTACAATTTGTTTTCGTAAGATTTTTTTTGCACGCCTACTTTGTCATCAAAATTTCCCCTGTCTATTAGGATAATAAAATTGTATCATATAATATATTTTTAAAATTTTTTATTTTAAAAATATTAAATTTTAAGTCGCTAAAGAGGAGGGCGGTATTATGCTCCCTTTCTTGCTTACGTGTATTTTGTATCTGGTAAACTTACAACCATCAGAGCAAAACTGAAGCTTAGCGAAATTTGCAAAAATTAACCATCTTCCAATAGTGTGGTGGCTTTTGGGTCACCTTGTATTTTTACCACCGTAGTAAAAGTTGCTTAATAAATTAAATAAACGTTTATTAAGTAAAATTTTCATATACAATTTTTTATTAAATAAAGGTAAAAAGTTGTACAAGTTATTAAATCAATTAGAAATAATTAAGAAAAAATTGTATTTTCTTATTAAATTGTTTAATTCTTAAATTCTATTTCAAATAAAGCGGCTCCAGTAGAGATTTCCGAAATTGCTTCTTCAAAGCGTCCATATTGTTGAAGCTACATCTGTTGAACTGATTTCCATTTATTACGTTTTTTTTACTATGAACGGAACAGCGTTCAACAATATGGCCAAATGTTAAAACATAAAAAATTTTAAAAACTTATACTAATTCTAATAGAAAATAAATTTTCACCGTGAGACTTCATTCCTCTTTTTGATTCATATAAAGAGAAAAAAGTTCTATTTTTCCATATCTTAACCGAGATCCCGGAAAAACCAATATCAATAAAGATCTGGGATTATGCTATCCCTAATTTGTATACATACAAAATTAAACTTTAAATTATTGCTCTATTATTCAAAAACATTTACATATACAACCTTTCCATAGACAAAGCACACTTAAGAGAATGTCTAAAATATTTCCTTTACGTGAATGCATGTGCTTGAGTTTAAACGAATGTGTGAACATTTTTACGACGAGATATTTCTAACAAAATTTATTTCATTAAAAAAAGTTATATTGGCTTTTTCAATTGTTTCCAACTTGTTATACAACACAGAGTTTAAAGTACAAATTTAAATATTGTTAATCTAAATTGTTATTTTCTCGAAGCTAAATTATTTTTTTTTTGTAAAAATCTTTTCTTGTATCATCATAAGGATATTTAAATGTTTAAGCTTTTAAAAAATCAAAAATTAAAGTCGAAATATGTATATTGTTTAAGATAAAAAATCAATGTGTCACATTAAGCAAACAGCGATGTCATTATCTTTTTCACTTAGTTACTAGTATGTGCTATATTTCAAAAAAAAAATTCGATATCTTAAAGTGCAATAAAAGTCTTTTTATAAGGAAACTAGAAGTAGAGCATTTAAGAAAACTCTTATGCATAGCCAAGAGTCATCGTGCACACAGCTCCTGAAAACTCGTCTAAAATAATTTTGCTTATTAAAAGCAACAGTAAATTTTTCTCTTTTATCCTTAACTTAAGGTGGATTCATCCAAGCGTTCCGAAGAAATTTATTTTGTACGGGGAATAATTTTTTATGTTTTTTTACTTGGAGTGTTCTACACAGGGCTGTGGAGTCGTTTAGAAATAGTTATGACTCCGACTCCGACTCCTTTTGCTGAAATTTTTTAAGTACGACTCCGACTCCGACTCCAACTCCGACTCTTACTCTAACCTAGCATTATTTAAGAGACTAGTTTTTATTTGACTTTAAACTCTTTTTTAATTAAGTAACTGTTAAATGGTTAAATATAGCAAGAAAATGATTCTGTAAAAATTTCAAATCGATATTTTAATTCTAACGTGCCGCGCATTGAGCTTTAACCTTCTAGTTACTAACATATGAGTAGGAAAGCTGCAAAATATTTTATTTGGATTTTGGAAAAAATGTAAAAAACATATACCGCCCGATTCAATAGACCAAATGAGTTGAACTTTTTTAATTCTAAAGTGTTATGACATTCTTGACTTATAACTTAACAGTTGAGAAATTTAAACCAACTGAAATATAGAAAAATAATGGATTTAATTTTAGAACGAACGAGTTTTGTTACGAACCTTCGAAAGAAACGAGTTTTGCTTCAATCCGTATGGGATCATTGAACTTTAGTATATTTTAAAGGTTATATTAATTTATTAAAATTATGCAAACAGTGCTAAAAAATGTAAAATAGTTCTGCAGGGGAGAGATAAACTGCACCAATTCACATCGTTTTCAAAAAACGTTTTTTATACTGTTGGAATTTATAGATGTGTGAAATTCCATAAGTCCTATCAAATGTAGCTTTCGAAATAGAAAAGTTGAAAACAACACCAAGTCCAATTGGCTTAGACGTTAAAGGCATTAAGAACTCGCCATTGCATTTTTCCGTTCCTAATTCAATATTATTATTGCCCAAGACCGAAGTTTGAAATTGCAAGTCTTTATTATCTCTCCAATTTTCCATAAAGTGAGTAGATAAAAGTATTCTCAAATCATCCCAGTAAAAACTTCGCTTACTTTTTCAAAATGAATAGCTTCTTTAACTCATTATTTAGTAGCTTTGTTCTATAACTACATCTATAACAACTTCTATAACTACTTTTTTCTGGATGAATGTAGGTAAAAAAATAATGACTTACTTTTAAATGCGTTTATTTTGGGACATCCCATGTAAAATTCACTAGTTCTTTCAGTAGAATTGTAAGTAGTTCTCTTATGTTTTTCTGATTACTCAACACATTATTTTGTAGGCGAAGTTTTTACTGGGATTTTTCGGGTTAACCCCCACATTGATGGGAATTATATCTGGAACAATGTCATGTATTTTTCCGAGTTCCTTTTCCTTTTATTCTGTTATAATTCACCTTGAAGGTTGGAACTTAAAATGTAGTTCACTTAATTCTTTCACCACAGGAGCTACAGCTGGTTTCAAGTAATATTCATGAACATGGCAACAAAAATATTTGTTAATATACGATAAATAAAAAAACAACATGTTTACAAATTTAATTTTTAAATTCCTTAATTCGGCTCTATTTTATTAACGATATCTTGGCGAAATTCAAATAGTGAACACGCTGGTTTTGTGTTACAGAAATATGAGGTCACCATAAAACATAGAAAAGGACATGCTTCGATACAATCTATATAACTATTCTTATAAATTGTCAAAATAAGATGTTATCTCAATTTTTTAATCTTTTATATGAAAAGTATACTGGTCCTTATTTTCTGACTTCACAATTTCAAAAAGCAGACCCTCTTATGGCCAATTCCACTAATTTATTTAAATATCAATTTATGTTTAAAATTTGTTTTTTTATATCAAATAAAAATAAAATTATAAGAAAAATTATATTTAAATATGAATTGATATTTAAAAAGAATTAGAGAAATTGGTCATTAAAATTTTTTATTTTGAAAAATATTGGAAAAATTTTAATGCAAAAAAGTCGGAGTCGGAGTCGCTAGCTTTTGTGGGTACAAAAACCTCAACTCCGACTCTTCAACTCCGACTCCACAGCCCTGGTTCTACAGAAACAATCACCCATGTCAGTAAAATTGCCCTGAAAAGCAAAGCTACCGTATGGCTTACAGATGCTATCAATAATTTAAAATTGCAGCACAACTTGCAAACTACTTATGTTAAATTGTTTTCTAAAAGTCTGTTAAAGAAAATGGACGAAAAATCAACTTTGTACAAATTGAAAAAAGGTGGCATCTCTGATAATTTTGTTCTGAGCAAGAATTAAAATTAAACCGATTCCAGAAAAAACTTGCCGAACAAAATAATTTCTCTCTCTCTCTAAAAAATTTTTCTCCGGACAAAAATATAGTTCAAAACGCATGGGTGAATCGAGCCTTATTTTTTTTTTCTTACACGCAGAGAAAACACAATTTTTTCTAACAAAACAAACATTTAATCATATTATTGTCCACAACATATTATCTTACACTTTTTTAAGAGCAACATGTATTTGTTGAAAAATAACCATGTAACATGTTATTGTTATTATTAACCCTAACATGTTTAGAGGCAACCATAATTTTTGGTTTTTGATGGTGGACTAATTTAACCATAATATGGTTGCGGGTGACAATGTTATGGATAAATAAACCACAATATTTATAAAAGCTTTTCGTAAAAAATACAAAAGTATTTTTTTAACGTTTTCAACACTTGGATGAAGCGTTTGAACAACTGTCCGTTGACAATTTTGGCTTTCTTAATATTCCAGACAAAAACATCATTTTCAGTTGGCAAGACCTCTCAAAATATATTATTAAGTATTACCTAGGGTATTCATTCGGTTAACCGTTAATCGGTTAACCGATTAATTACTACCCGAATAACTGATCGAGTAATTTAAAATTGGCTTTTTTCGATTAACGAATAAACCGGCTAATTTCAGTCGATTAACCGATTAACCGAAGTAACCAAATTTTAAATTTTTTTTTTGTATTTTAACATATTTTTTTGTGTTTTTAATTATTTGTTTTGCCTCATATACAAAAGGTATGTGTTTAGAAAAATATTTTTTCCATCTAGCAATACATTCTTTAAATACAGTACAAAATCAGAAATTAAGGAATTCTGAAATAAATTTTTTGCAGAATGTTTGGTGCTTTGCCAGGATGAGTCAGATGATGAGCTGACAATAAAAGAAACTCTCGATTATAACACATACAATATTTTAACAGAATTAAGCGAAGTGTTCAACATTTTAAAAATGGACTCTAATGTCATAATGGAGGATTTTATCTGTTTGGAGAAATACAGGAAAACAAATGAGAAATTAAATAATCGAGATCTTCAACATCTTCGATAAGGGAAAGAATTTTTTTCAACTCAAGTTTTATCGAAACTAAAAAAAAATAATCGCTTTAATCCTAAACATTTTTTTTCTAAAAGATTATTTTCAAAGATCTCCTTAAACTATTGAAAAATTTATTAATAAATTGATCTCAAAGTTTATTTTTTTATTAAATACATAATATGTATAAATTATAAGATATGTTTTACATATTTATGAATTACTTTTTTATTTGCTCGTTTTGGTTCAAGAATTGTTTGGTTTGTTATGCTAAGGTTTTTTTTAATAAATAATAAACTCCAAATAATAAATAATTTTTGCATTTTTATTTAATGAAATTACTTAATTTATAACAAAACATCATTAATCGGTTATTAAACGATTGTAAGCCGATTAAACCAAAACCTCGGTTAATTAATCGAGCGATTAAACAATTTAAGCAAAAGCCCAATTAAATGAACACCCTAGTATTACCACATACAAATTATAAGCAGACCAGCAAAAAATGACATAACCTCGCTGAGGTATTTAAACATATTAGTTCAATTACCTCACTGAGGTAGTTAAACGTATTCGTTTTAATTAGTGTTTTTCATACCGGATTTCCCGGGACAAATTCCGGGGTCCCGCACATTTTTCGGGGAAAAAATCCCGGCAAATTTGTGCGGGAATTCCCGGGTTTTCTATAGTTTAATTATGGCAACTATACTGTTGATATAATTGTAAATAAGTTGTGTCTTGTAACGAACCAAACCGCGAGGGTGTATTTCTAAAGGGGTTGTGCTACCTTAATAACCGGTCGTGCTAGTGGAAAATGGGGTGGTTCTTACCCCTATCGAAACAGCTTATTGATCGCCACACAAATTAAAAATTAGGTAGCTGCTAAATCGACAAATAAGAAAATAAATACGAAAGAAAGGAGAAACCTAGTAGAAGAGGAAAGGTGTTAAATCCTCTTTCGTTGTCTATACCCACCCAACCATGCTATCTATCTCTTAGCCTCCCTAGATAGCCCAAAAATTATCTACATACTAATCTTACCTAACTTTTCGTGAAATTTAAAGTCAAACCCTTTAACACAACATATTTTTTTACAAAACCGATATATTTTCAATAAATGTCATTATTATATTAACTCTATGGATTTTACTCTAATCACCAAAATAATATTAAAAATGTATGTATATAAACAAAAAAAAAAAAAAAAAAAAAAAAAAAAATAAAATTAAGTTAAAAATTGAGTTAAGATAAATATTAGATCAGAATGTCAAAACTTAAATTTTATATATATATGTATAACATCTAATAAATATTTCATAAATGAAAAGAACATAAAAAAAAACAAATTGAAATTTAACGGGTACAAAAAAAAAATTCAGTTTGTTTGTGTAAAATAAATTAATTAAATAATTTGTCAAACATATTTGTAACTCACAAAAATATATCCCTCGTTGACTTCAGGCCTGATGTCCTTGAGATTAAACGTTTGAATAATTATTTCCGATAAATGTTAATGGTGATAATTTATGATTCTGTATTGTATACTGGGTATGTGTCAATGTAATTCTGACATTATTCCTCTAACATTACAACAAAAAAAGTAAATTATTTAACATTTAACAAAAAAAAAAAAATTAGAATTTAAAACAAAAAAAAAATTACTTTGTGTTGTGTTAAAAAAAAAAAGTTTGATTATCGAAGAAGTTATCCGAAATATAATGTAATATAAAGTATTTCCTTATGTCATTGTCCGGTAAAAAAAAGTTATGAGTTCAAAAAGTTGGTATCCTGCTAGCATTCAATTAATCTGGTAGGTATTTAGTAATGAGTTCAAAAAAAATTGGTATCCTGGTTAGCATTCAATTAATCTGGGAGGTATTCTTCAATTATAACTTCTAAATTTATCCGAAATGTAATTTAATTTTCGCCAACGATTCTGTTAGAATTTGATTCTTCATATGGAAACTTTTGCCCAAAATTTGATTATAAATTTTTCCACTAGAATTTAAAATTATCTTGCCCTGTTTCCAAATGATTCAGAGGGCAAAAAAAATATCACTACGATTTCCAAAATTAGCACTAAAATACGTAAATTTTCCTTTATAAACGACACGACTAAATTTTTGAATTCGGTTACATACCTATTAAAATAAGATTCCTCCAGATTCTTGAAATTCTCACAAGATCGTATTTAATATAAAAAAAATATCCCAATGAAATTCCGTAGAATTATATTTTCCACAAATTTTGGATAAAATTTCCAATTTTATTAGAAATAATTCATTGTAGTACAATTATTTTACAAATTTATACACAAAATGATTAAAAACAAAAAGTATAAGTAATACAATTCTAACAGAAAATTCCAATGCAAATATGATTAAAGGAAATATTAAATGTAGAAATTATTTTTAAACAATTCCAGAAGTAAAAAAACCAAGCCTCACAGTCTTTAAATAAAGTCAAAAAATGCATTTTGAGTTTTTTATTGGCTTTAATTGAATTTTTTTTTTCTCTTTTGTTTGGCTTGTATCACTTTAGTCTAGCAAATCTCCTTCTAACCGTTATCATCTGCTCTTAAGGAAAAAAGTCTATGAAATACACCAAATAAATATTTTTCAATTTGACATTACGAAAAACTACAGTTTCAGTGATAGTTCTAGAGTGGTAGGGACCGGTTCTAGTTCAAAATTTTCTATGAAGGCGACTTGTCACTTTTGCATGACAATGTTCTAGGAGTGGGTTAATTGCCACCTTTTTGATATTTTGTAATAGGTTACTGCATTACCTGCATTAATGGACACATTCAATTTCGCTTAATAAAATTCCTGTCGCGGATATTGTCCCGAGTGAACATATCACTTATCCAACCAACTGTACAAGCAAAATTCACATGACTAGTTTTGTGTCAATAACTTTCGCTCTAGAGTAACTTCACTTTAAACACATTATCGCCAGTTGAATAATATATCTTGTTTTTACCCATCACAATTCGGTCCTTTTTATTAAAATATTGTGTTGACGGGTAACGGGATAAGTTCTTAAAAAACAATTGATACAAATTTCCCGCAGGATGGCTCTGAAATTTCGAATGAAGAAGAAGAAGAGTAAAAATATACAGCATTTTTAATTTTTTAAAGACCCAGATCTATTTTATAAAAACGAAAAAAGTTGTTTTTAAAATTGTTATGATTTTATATGCAGAGCAGCTGTATAAAAGATTTTCTGATTAGATGCTGTAAGAGATGACGACAAAAGCTATTAATAGAGAAACGCTTATTCGATTCGAAGAAAATAATTTTTTCTTAAAAAAGAATTACCAGTTTTGCAGGAAGCGCTAAGAAAACTTAAAGTGTCTAGAGATTATGTTATGTTCCTTTGACCATTAAGGCAAACTTCTGTAGACAGGAAACGAGTTTTGAAATCTTCTTGATAAAAATTTAAAAAAAGGCTTTCAAACGATTCTGCAAATGTTTATTCTGAACTAAAATCCTATTTTAAAAGAATATCTTGTAATTATTAGTTTAAATGGTAATACTTTTTTGGTTTTATACAAATGCGTTTGGCTTTGAATTAATTCTGTAGCAATAAGTGCTTAAGTCTATTTGTTTAGTTTGTAGGCGAACATTTTGAAACTTTAAAGGTGGTTTTTGGGAATTTTCTGTGAATTTAATTTAATCATCAGTTCTCTGCGGTTCTAGTTTTTTAAGCTTTTATTCCTATATCCTCATAATGTCAGAGATCGAAAGTTTTTATTATTCCAAATGCTATTGCACACTAAAAAAAATAACCAAATAGTAATTTTGCTATTACTTTCTCAAAAATCCTACAAAATAATTGAAATTTTGTAGTTTTGAAAATAAAGATCTTAAGGTGCCATTAACCCTTCTGCACTCCTTGGGTCAATTTGACCCAATTTTGGTTTTCAAACGCAAAATTTGTCCCTTTAAATAGAAGATATGGAGGTGAAACTTTAATTTATCCACTACAGGGACGAAAATTATAAATTTAAATAAAAATGAGAATAATAAAATTAAAAGTTTTTCCATTTAAAAACACGATTTATAGACATTTAATATCCTTTGGGTTAATATGACCCAACAAGCGATATTGCAAGTTAATTTCCACTTTAAAATTCTTTTCCTATTGAATATAATTGAATTGAGTTCATCTTCATTCAGAATCATCGACAAATAATTTTTTCAGTCAAATAATCCATAAAATCGCTTTAATTTTTTATTTTACTTAAATATGAAATGTTGTTTACATTTTATTGTTGGGTCATATTGACCCAAAGGATCATAGGAAGGGCACATATCCAAGGGATGCAGAAGGGTTAAGCACTATTTCCTTTAGGCCACAGAAATAAAAAAGTTGAACGCATTTATAAACTTATTTAATTGATCTCAGGAAATATTGTTCATTCGAATAAATTAAATTAAATAATAATTTGCAGCGCTTTGTATTGAGCGGGAACTCCCTGGATCATGGTAAATTGAAAAATAAATCCAGCCTTCCCGGGAAAAGATAAACTATAGTTAAGTGAAAATTTCGATTTAATTTTGGGTCATTTTTCATTCCTTGGTATTTAGGGTGGTAATTTCACTTAAATTGCAAAAAACCCCAACGAAAAAATGCAAAAACAACCCCAAAAAAAGAACCAAAATATATCCAAAATTGCATGTTGTTGCACTTCATATAAAGTTTTAGGTCCATTTTTCGTTTATTACCTTGGGGACACATTTCGCAACGCCGAAAAAAAAGTATTAATTCAATAAACCTTAGCGTTACTTATACGCCTCCCTGTTTACAGAAAACAACAAATAATATTAAATACAAATATTTTTATTTCAGTTTTGGTTTACAAAAAAGTCACAAAAACATTTATAAATTATTATAAAAGAAAACTTTTAAAATGATTTTAATTTGTGTGATAAGTTGCCGGTTAACCTGCAACTTTTTCGTGGCTGGCGTTCGTTGTTGTTTTAATACCCTACACTTCTATATAAGTGTAAGGAATTTTGCTTTTTTGCTAAAGTTTGTAATAACAAACAGTGTTAGTAATGGACCAGACAAAGCTCTAAGTATACTGATGCTCTTAGCGTTGCTTGCACAACTGTTTACTTGCCTGGCTATCGAAACAGTTGCATAAATCTCTATAGATTGCACAAAGTGTCCCGTCTTAAAAATATTCTTATTTTCTATAGGGCATCATATGGTTTTTAATACTCTTACGTATAGTTACGCTACTTAGTTCACTGATATTCTTTCAAAATTCATCTAAAATCTTTTATTGTTTTCCTGTCTGCTGTCATTAGTATTTCTATACACCTCCACTTGGATATAAACGAGAAATTTTTTGCGTCTTTTCAGAAATTTTCTTGTAAAATTTCCTTTCCTTTAGTTTAGGTTCCTTAACCAACATGTTTGTCTCCTTCATGTTCAGTTGTTTATTTCATTTTGTGGTTGTGGCAGAGTTCACTTTAAGACATTAAAAGAAATTTACCACATTTGACAAGAACAGGGTGGAGAAAATGAATGAAAACTACATAAATTGACATTTCGCAGTAGGTGTTGAATACAGTAGTTTGCTGAAAAGTTAGAAAAGTTCTATTTAAAGTTTAATTGGAGGAGTATAGTAAGAGCGAACAGTGTGAGGAATGGTGAAGAGAAAACTATATTTCAATAAAATGCTGAAAATATTAGATGGGGAAATTAATAGAATTTTTGCAGTTAGAAAAATTACTTGGGAAAAAAAGATTTTTAAAGATTTGCTTAAATTATATTGTATGTTTAAAAGGAAAAGGTAATTGAATTACAAATTAAGTAACAATCAGCTAACAGATTTTTGTTTTTAATTTCGCAAAACTTCTTTTATTTTGGCAAAACACTTACTTAAGCCAAGTGTACTCTGCTACCCTAATTAAAATTAAATAAGTAATTTGTTTAAACAGTTTTCGCGTTTTGTTGCAAATTTAGACCCATTTTTAGTTATTTTTCTACAGATATAAAGAAATTTATATTGCATTTACATGGGATATTTTACACTCATTTCTCAAGCACAGCTCGCTTTTCGACTGATGTTTTGCATTGAAGATTAAGTTTTTCGCTCTTAATTTTAACACGTTTACTGCAACGCTCTTTAGATCTGCAGAAATTTATATTGTCCTTGAATGGGTGGTGCCACGACTACTTCCTTCTTACAATTCACTTTTTGGCTGATGTTGTGCATTGCTAACCAAGCTACTAGTTCAAAATTTGGAGCTTTTATTATAACCATTGTACAGATATTTAGAAACGTATCTACCATGCCCACATTTCGAATTGGGACTTCCTAAACCTTTAGCAGGCGTGTGCGTTGCATATGCTTACGCGAGTTTTATTATTCAAAATCACTGTCTCCAGAATAACAGGCAACGAGCCCCAACTCCAAGTAATAATTCGAAACACTGTTGAAAATCGCATAAATAAAATAATGTAATCATGAATTCACTACATCTATTGGATGAACTTGAAAACGGTTCACAATATTCAATTAAAAAATACATCCGAAACTCGGCAACAATATTATCTTTAAGCCGAGCTTATTTGCCCAGTAGATTCCGAGATATCGTTGAAGTTTTGGATAAAAGAACAAATAAAAAAAAAAGTTTGATTTTTAAAAATTCATAAAAATTAAAAATGGGGAAAAAAATCACAGTTTTGGTTAAAAAACATTAAGCTAAACATATTTCGAATCAAATTAGTTTTATTTCATTGTAACCGGTGCTCAACTTTTAATTTTGTTAAAAATTTACTGAGAAAACTAAATTGATAAAAATCGCAATTTCCTTACAAAAATAACAATTTTTAATGTGCATGTGTTTTCTGCTGTTCTATCTATGGATTTTTTTGATTAACTTAAAAATGATGCACCTTCACTTAATCGTGTTCTGTGTCTCATTTTGCTTAAGTGATAACACTTTAACTTTTTCCCGTTTTGGATTTTTCATGATTTTTTTAAAATACAAAATTTATAATTTTTTTTTACAAGATTTTGTTAGTCGTGCTTAATTCCCAATTTTTATTATTGATTAAAACACTGAAATTTATTGTTGAAGGGATAAGCTATTCCTATGCGTATTTCACTGGTTACTTAGGCCAGATCGTCAGTAAACTTCATCCAAAGATTTTAGAAAAACTAACGATATTATACAAGTAAAACTGTCGCTTCACTTATAAGCAAAAGTCTTACTTGTAACCATATCAAAGCTTTAACAAAAACAACAACAATAAACAGTGAGTTTATCTTTTCTTACATTCCCCACTACAATTGGTTGGAATTCTTCCAATATTAATTATAGTTCTAAGTAGGTTTAGAAAAAACAAAATGAAAACAAAAACAACTTGCTTCATTTCTCTCGCAAAAATAAAGCATGCTGCCAGAGTTTAGTTTTTTAAGCAGTGCAGTTGCCAGTGAAATGCGCATAGGAATAGCTTATCCCTTCAACAATAAATTTCAGTGTTTTTATCAAAAATAAAAATTGGGAATTAAGCACGACTAACAAAAGCAGTAAAAATATGATTTTTGTAACTTTTAATTTTTGAAAAAAGTCAAAAACGCGATTAATACCTTAACTGAATAATGCGAGCTGATGGAGAAAAAGGGAGATTAGATTTGAAATCAGGGCACTCAAATTAGTTAAAAAAAAATGCAATAAAGTTCCAGGCCGCACAAAAGAAAAAAATACTCAGCAAACTTTTTAATTATCAGCATTTATTTATTTTGAAAATGCTGATTTTCGTTACTACACTTTTATAAACTTCACCACATTTATTGGTAGTATAAAGAAAGGAGTATATTTCCACGATATGATTGTTACCAACAATTGTTAGTTATAAACAATTGTTAGTAAGGAAAGAATTGCGGCAAAACCGGAAAACGAGCTTATTTAACAAAAGACAACTATAATCTTCTTACAGGAGTTAAGCTAAAACAATTGAATAAAAGAAAACAAAAGAACACAAATGAAGTATGTATATATTTAGTATATGCGAAAAACCCATATGGGGAGAGCACAAAGTTGAACTTTGTGACTCTGGCTCAAAGAGTTTTAAAAAAAAAAAAATTGTTTATTTTATAGCCAAAAATGTATTATTTAAGTTTTGACTCTTTTTTAGTTTTTCAGTTTTTATTTATGATGCTAAAAATATGTGCACCATAAAATGAATAAGTTCTAAAATTAAATATTTCGATAATTAGTATTGTGGTTATTTTGTTGAACTATTTATGGTTTTTAATCCAAATTTTTAATATATTTTTAATTAGGCTTAAGTTTATCAAATTTAATTTTCATTAAATTATTTTTATGAAAAAAGGAATTTTACAACATGAAAATTAATTAAAATTGTTATTGATAATCTTTCATTCTTGACCGTGGCCGGGATACGAACAGCAGCCGGCAGGTTACCATGACATGTTTCGATCGCAACCACTCGATCTCCTCAGATGGATTTGCCGTCTTACACTCGCAGCCATCGACGACTGCTGGCGTCAATAGTTAACCCGAATTCTCCTAGCGTCGTCATATGAAGACAAAAACATTGGCAGCTTCAACTTGCTGGTGAACCGTTATTATTGCATAGAAACAAATAAAGCAATAACAATTGTGTTGTGTGTTAATTACTTTTCCATAAAAAAAATTGTTCAGCTTTGTGATTCAAAGGGTTCGTGTGTGGTAAATTGTTTTTTGTGAGAGTTTTTTGAAAAAGTTCAGAATTATGAGTTTGGCTAGAAAGTAAGTGTCAAAAACTTAATAAATTTTATAAATGTGCCCTAAAGTAATATAAAATAAAAACTAATACTAGTTTACAAGATTCTTGCTAAAAATCTTTATTCAAGTGGTAGAAGAAATATAATTTTTATGAGAATATATCTGGTTGTCGTCAAATGACGACACTATGATACAACGAGTACTATCTGATTTAAACTTTTTTTTTGTTTTCGGTTTTTTATCAGTAAATTTTTTAGTGTCGCGGGCATTTTGGATATTTAAGATAAAAAAATGTATCAAACGAGTTTTACTTCGTACCTCCATATGTTGACGCCTTGACTGATGAAGGCTCAGATGAGGAAGTCGAAGGAAATATTAATACTTCGTCTCGTAATCAACTTCTGGCACCTCCTGAAATACGAAGAAACAATGGAGAGCTTCCCACAAACACCAAACCACAAGACAAATTAACAAAAATAAATACATGAGAAAAATCAAAATGAAATCATTTGGATGCTAGGAGGAAAAACATGGCAAATCATTGAAATTTTTGTACCTTTAATTTAATAGCGTCGTCATATGACGACATCTATTTTCTCGAAAACTGGACCCGATATGCCAGTTCTCTTTGCAGATATATACGAAAGGTATCATAGAGATACAGTGAATCAAATAATATAACAATCGGACGATTTTTTCATAAACCGGGAGAATTCGGGTTAAGCATCAATCCTTAAACCAAATTGTATTTTAGCCTTTGGTAGATCGAAATTTGCTTTTTTGAATGATTATTCATTTTAATTGATTTAACATGTTTTTCCTTACATCTGTGTTTTCAAGAAGAATTCTTGACGAAAGTACGAAAACACAGAAGTAAGGAAAAACATGTTAAATCAATTAAAATGGATAATCATTCAAAAAAAGCATTCAAAACGGCAAATCCATTTGAGGAGATCGAGTGGTTGCGATCGGAACATGTCATGGTAACCTGCCGACCAAGGTTCGAGCCCCAGCCACAGACAATAATTAAAGATTATCAATAACAATTTTAAATAATTTTTATGTTGTAAAATTCCTTTCTTCAAAAAAAAAAAAAATAGTTTAATGAAAATTAAATTTGATGAACTTAAGCCTACTTAAAAATATTTAAATATTTCGTTTATCTTCATATAGATTGAATAAAATAATTTTTTTTTATATAGACTTATTAGGTGCCATAATGATTAATAACATTTATTGAAAAAGTATATTTGCTTTTAAGCCAAAGTTATAGGCAGTTGAAAAATAAATCGTCGGATCGACGATCATTAGAAACAACGTACGTAAAATATGGTGAGTACTCTAGGGTTAAAAAAACAAAAAAGGCTCTATTTGGGGGCGTGACATAAAAAATTTCCAGTTTTAGTAACTTCATTGACATATCTTACCGGTACAACTTTTTTTTTTGCCCACCTTAATGCACACACAGTGTTAAATCACACAGTTCTTCCGAAAGTTCCAAGAAACTAGTGCTATAACGCAAATAGCTTTTACATATCTATATGTTGACTATTCCTATGCACATTTTACTGGTTGCTTAGGCCAATATTAGTCACAAAATTAAATTTTTTTAGAATATTTAAAACCGAATCGGTTTGATTTAAATTTACTCCTTCAACAGCAAAGTCACTGAAGAGAACTTGTTTGAACTTGAAATTTTCATAAATCTATGAACAAAAGCTCAGTTCGTATCATGATTACAATACAAATCTGCAGTTACTTCAATCCATGATGTCAGCATATACGAAATGTGGTCACGTCTCAAAAATAATTCTATGCTTAAGCCGCAATACAGAAAAAAATTCGATTGTATAAGCGCTCTCTCCTTAGATTTAATAGAAAGAATGTAAAAATCAACAGCTACAAGCAACAACACATCCAACGAAAAATCAAGTAGATCTGCAGTATAGGAATGTACGAAAACAAGTCAAACAGGCATACCGCAACGACAGAAGAAAATGGGTAGACGACCTCGCGACACAGGCCGAAAACGCCTCACTCACCTACAATACATACTCGGATTGTGTACCAAATAACCAGAAAACTTACCGAAAAATTTTCATGTACATCCCGGCAAGTCAAAGACAGTGCCGCTTATATGCTAACTAATGACGAAGATCAACTTAGTTTTTGGCATACTCACTTTATGAATATTTGAACGGCAGCATCTCTTTTGTTTACACCTACGCAGCTATCATTCAGATCGGTCTAAAAATGATAGAGATATGAGCAAATAACCACGACTGCCTCTAATTTTACACAAAAATCTCTTGTTGCTGCTGTTTATTTGTTTGATTTTTCTGTATTTCTGGAGAACGACAAGAGCCAAAGTTTCCAAATAAGATCCAATCATCTTAGATATCAATACACAACCTCTCTAAAAAATGGGCAGGATTGGAAAAGTGGGCGTGGTACTTCCCGAACAGAAAACATCAAAGATTTTATTAAAATTTAAATTTTTAGGGCTACCATATGTCCGATAGATACGCCTTATATATCAAAAGATCGGAAATCGAAAAATCGGTTCAGACACAACAAAGTAATGACCAAATTATATCTATATATTTTTTTTTAAATATCCATTTTTGGGAACCAAAGGTCTTCCAGAGTCCAAGTTTTATCACCAAAATTAATGGTAAATTTATTCCTTAGGACGTCGGTATATAAATCTGTCAAATTGGTTATGTTATAACCAAAATACTTTAATCCCAAAAATTACTCTTTTTATACCGTTCACCGAAGGTAAGGGTATTATGGTTTACAACTTTGCTATATTGCTGAGTTGAGTTGTGAACCGTAAAAAGGGCAATATTTCATTTTAGTGATATTAGGTCTGTCTGCGTGCACATATTTTGCATCATTTTGTGAAAAATGTTGCAAAATATTACAAAATGTTGTCTGTGTACTCCAAATCTCTTGCAGCGAGAGAGCCAAAAAAAGAATTTTTTGACAGTTGGAAGTTAGAGAACTTACAAAATGTTACTGGAGAAATTTCCTCTTGCAAGATTTTCCAACTAGTTTGAACAGCTGTTTTTATTACGTGTGCCAAGATAGCGTCGACGAAATAGCGTCGAATTTGGGAATATAAAAACCGGGAAAACAAAATACCCAAATTATGGTCTTTTGCAGAATTACAACAAAAAGTTAGCGTCGAATTTAGGAATTTAGGGGGATTTCCAAAAGTAAAAAAAAGTTAGCGTCAAATTTGGGAATTTAAAATGGGGAAGTAAAAATAACTAATATTTTTAATAAAAATACAAAAAATAGTTAGCACAAATAAAAAAAATACACATTTAGGAACAAAATAAGCAATGCGTGCAAAAAATCGTTCGGTTAGTTCCCGAGATATTTGGGTGCATCCAAAATGGTCAGTACAAAGCTTTACTGATTTATCCCTTGGAACACAAGCTTTTGCACGGTATAAAGGCTGAGTTCCAAAACGTCGGTTGCAAAGCAACTATCTTTTTTAAATGCATGCTACAATGCAACCGTGTAGGTTATTACAATTCTATTTGTCCCAATGTGCACCAAAAAAGTATTTAATGAGAACATAATACAAAAGCTGTGCATAATTAAACTTGAATATACATTTTTGACTTGTGCTGCAAAGTATATTGATGTTTTGGAACTCAGCCAAACTGTATATATTCTGCAAAAATTCGAACCCAGAAATCTCGGGAACGGAACGAACGATTTTTTGCAAGCATCGCTCATTTTGTTCCAAAAAGTTAATTTTTTTTTAACCATTTTTTGTATTTTTGTTAAAAATATTAAATATTTATACTTCCCCTTTTAAATTCCTAAATTCGACGCTAACTTTTTGATTTCATTCGGTAAATCCCATTATTTGGGTATTTTTGTTTCCCGGTTCTTAAATTCCCAAAAGTCGCTATTTTGCTAAATTTTGCTTTGTCATTTGAATTGCCTACACACCGATCAGCTGTTTTCTTGCAAGATTTCACTGGATTCTGTCTGCGTACTTTTTGAGATATTTTCAGCCGACAGAGTAAAATTGGTCTTACTCTCCCAAAAAAATTTACTGAGTATTTGCTACTGGAAAAGTACGCAGACACACCTATTCAAACAACGTTCCTTCATGGTTCAGTTGTCTAGTGGGTTTGTTTAATAAATAAACTGTCCCCTGGTTCGAATCTTGGTTTTTCAAAGAGACATTTTTTTTTTAAATTTTTATGTTTTAATAATTTTCTCTTTTTTAATTTAATTTTTAATGAAGTTTTTAGTATTGTAAATATGTATGTATATGTATGTTAAAATTATTTAGATCTTGTCTAGTTTCTCTCTGTATTCTGCTCGCACAATCGTGAAGGGTATATTAGATTCGGCACAGCCGAATATAGCACTCTTATGCCCGTAATTTCTACAAATAGATATCTAGTCGTGTTCGTACCCAACAGTTATCTTTACCTATCTGATACCACTATTTTGGTGTTTTCAACGTTAATTTTGCCTACATGTATTAACTATCAAAAATTTATGGTTTACAATACATTGCACTTTAGCCCGTAGGTAAGAAATACGTTTTAAAATTATGAAAACCATAGATATCTATACACAGCTAGATATCTATTTGTAGAAATTACGGGCAGTACTTGTTAATAGTTAGATTGTTTTTGTAACTAAATTGCATAAATTAATTAATTCAATCGTTTTGATAGCAAATTTTTGACATTAAAATAAATGGAAATTTTATAGCGTTTTAAAAAAAAATTGGAAAGTTAAAAGTGCTTTCTTTTTTTGTATTGTGTATTTATACATATTGTATGTATTTGTATATTTGTGCCTTTTTCTAGTGTTCTTTCCAGCCTTTATAATATTACCAAGTTGCTTGGATACTTGGTTAATATTTTAGCGCTGAATCCCGAAGATGCCATAAACCGAGAAACGCAATCGGCATTTTCTCTGACAATACTAACAGGTATTCTGCCCAAATCCACCCCTATATACAGTCCATACCCCACGAAACGTGTCGGCGTTTCGTCGGGACCACCATAAGACGTAACTAGCATATGCACGAGGCCATCATCTATTTAAGTAATTGTGCAAGTAAAGCGGCATGAGTCGATAAAATTTATACAAAGGCTTTAAATGCCGATTCATATTAAGGATTTCCAAAATTGAAGTGACAGTTTGATTTTGCTGCCATTTTTTTCTGAAAATTTTATTTTCTGATTCTAAATACATTCCGAAGGAGCAACGTGTTTTTATAATTAAAACATTTTTTGAAATAAGCAAAATTTTTCAAGTTGTAAATAGGAAACAATAAATCTTAGTTCAAAAATCGCATTATTTCTAGTAGAGGAGAAGTGAATTGGCCACCAAGATCGTTCGATTTGACACCTTTGGAATTTTTTGGTTTTTTTTTAAATCGAAAGTGTACAGGCAATAATCCTACAACAGTTCAAGAGCTTATTAGCAACCTTATCGAGGAGATATCAACCATTGAGAACAGTTAATTGTTAAGCGTGATTAAGAATTTTGGTAAAAGACTAGGAGTCTGCCGAGCGAGTAGGGGGAGGGTGGGGGGCATAATTTTTAATTTTTAACCGGAACCTTTGTGTTATAAACCAAAATAAAAATATTTTTAATATCTCAAAAAAAACTTATTTTTTTTTAAAATAAATATGATACTTCAATTTTGGACACCCTTTACATCCGCTCTGGACCACCTCCCTCTTTTCAAAACAATATGGCAAAGAAGAAAAATTACCCGAAGAATACAAGTAATTCTCATAAGAGTGATAAGTCTCAATACAGAAACTACAGAAGGATAATGCTCTCATTAACCACTTTATCGAACAAAGAAAAGAATAGAAATATCTCTACGTAAAAAGGAAGCCAGTATCGACAAAACACATCCTGCACTGTAACTTTGTGAATTATATTGAAACAAATAAATGAACCGAAGCAAAGTCTACACGCATGCTTTGTTGATTTAACCACTGCTTTCGAAAGCATGTACAGGGATACCATTTTCTTTCGCATTGCAATAGAGAGTAGTTATGTTTGTATATGTGTTTCCGAAGTTGCTATAAGGCCCCAACAAAATCTTTCCATCTTGATCTGTACATCGCAAGGTTTTTTACTTCGTTCCAATTGATGTTTAGATTATAGAAAGATTGATCCAAGTACGGATTTTCAATCGCAAAATACTTAAATTATCCTATTCAATCCCGATTTCGTACTTGAAATAATCCGAATATGAGATTGATTTTAGTAAAACTAAGATTGAATCATTCTCAAAATTCGCTTGATTCCAGAATTATAAAAATATGTTAATCCAAACTCGTACTTAAATAATCCGAAAATGAGATTGATTTAAGTAAAACTGAGATTTAATCAATCTCAAAATGCACTTGATTCAAGTATTATAAAGTTGATTTTATCCCGAATTAGAAAGAAAAAATTATTGTGATTGATTTATTTACCCATATTATACCTTACAGATCGATAAAACACCAACATCATGCTCGATATTGTTTTTACTTTAGAAATCTTATGTAAATATTTAACCAAAAATATAAACTAAATGAGAAGCAAGAGTTCAAATTTACTTTTTAACCCTTCGTGGTACACATGAGACTGGCCAGACCTTTTTTCAATGTGTATAGAAGAGCAAAACATGCGTAAGCCGGAGGGTTAAACACAACGAAAAGTTTAATCATTTTTTTACTTGATTTGAAAATTTTATTTTTTTTTTAGATATTCCGGGATTGATTTTCGAAAGTAATCCCATATAGGATGGTTTTGAGTACGTTTTAGTGTTTTTCGTACTTGAATTTTTGAGTACGACTTGTACTTAAAGAAATCATAGAAAACTTGAATTATCCCGAGTGTTTTTCTTTCTGTGAAGGAGAGGTTTTTTAAATAAAGGGATCCATATATGGACCTGAGCCACCAGTAGTTGTTATTATATAGCCAAGATAACAGAAAGAGCTAACATACTCCAGTGTCTCATTACCGACTGTAAATCTGCTGTTGTTTCCGGCGTTTACTCTCATTACCTTGGTTTTGTTAATATTTATTTTAAGGCCTGCATTTGAGGCCAATTCTCAGAGATGTTTCAACTTTCTTTTATAAGCTGGCTTTTTATAAGCTGGAACAGTTTTAACAGAACACCCTTGCACCGTAGGACTTTATAAATAGAGAGTATCCCCTCAGCAATATAGAATAATGTTGATGCAAGTGTTTGCATTGTTGCTAAATAAAAATATAATATTTTAAATATTGACTTAACCAAGTTTCGATTTTAAATTTGACATATAGTAAAGGCAAAATAACAAAAAAAAAATTTTCAAGGTAAATGGTTATATTTCTTAAAACACTAAATTTTCTACTTAGATTAACTTTATTTTGCTGTCTTTGACACCTTCCGATATTTAATTTATTTTAATGATTTGTTTTTGTAACATTATTTATTAAACTTTATAAAAAGTCCACTAACACATTTGCTTTAATAGGTTTTAAATCGTTTAGTACAGTAGACACTTAACGAACTTAAACTAAACTATAAAGCTTCGTTCACAATCAGAGAAACAATTTCGTTTTTTCTTCTATCTTTTTTCTTCCTAAAATATTCGATAATCCGGATAATTTATTGCAGACCCCAATCCGGAGTAACGAATTATCCGTATTACCGCATGTATGAATTTATTAAAAATTATAATAATTCATAGCAAAATTAAACATAAATATTAATTTGTACAGTTCAGTTAAAATTCGATTCTAACTGTATTTTTCAAAGCATGCTGTGATTTGAATAAAAAAATAAATAAAAACGGGTGTTATTCAATCCGGACTATAGAGTTGCAATCAATCCGGATTATAGAACACGCAATGAGTTGCAAAATTCTGTCCGGATTACCGAATATTCTGGATTAGTGGAGTCCGGATTATCGAATTTGCACTGTATTTTCCTTTCATTTTTAAAACAAAAATGTAACTAACATTTTTTTAAAAATGTAACTTAAGTTGAGTCAACTAGAACTTCAGCAACAATTTGTATGAAATTGTTTCTGACGTTTTAAATAATTTTATTAAGTTTTGAATGAAAATTTCAACAAAATGTTGTAAAAAATAATAATAAATGCATAATATTGTTACGAAAGTAACTTTAGTTAAGAATTAGTTGTAATTATTAGTTAAGAATTAGTTGAATTTTTTAGTAATTTTGTATTTATTAGTAATTTTACTAGTTTACTTCAATCCCAATGTGCAGAAAGACCTAGAAATTACCGTTAAAAAAGCTTCAATATAAGAGGTAAAATTATGTTAACATTAGCGCTGCCATAAATTAAATTAAAGTGTGGTGAATAGTAAAGCCTCGAACCTTCGAAAAACATTTCGAATGTTTTAGACAACCAAATTGCTGTATAAATACTAGCGGCGACTAGCGTAATAAGTTCATTCTTAGTTCAGACTTTGTCAATAACGTATAACGCAGAAGAAATTATAGTTGGTAATAAATAAAAGCTATAAATTACTGTTTGTTAGAGTGATTTTGTACTAAATAAAGTTGTGTAAATGGTAAACAGTGTTTAAAGTGTTTGTGTTTTATTTATTTTATTAAAGTTGCAATAAAGAACTCGAAACGGTTTATTTTAAAGGAAATAAACCAAAACATTATTGAAAGGCAGTAACGTAACAATATTGTTGTGAATAAAATTTGCAAACGGGTTCTCAATGCAAAATGTGTGTGGTTGCAAAAGAAATTGTTGCTCTATTATGAACACCAAGTGAAAATGTGTTTTTGATTGTGAATGAAGCTTAACTTTATAGATTTTTTAAAAAAACAACAACAAAAATACATTCCACAGAAAGTAAAAAAAAATATATTTATAAAAATATACTGTTCTCTACTCTCCTTTATGAGATTTAATAAATTGTGGTCATTTAGATTTGAGGGAAGTTTACAAATGTCTAAGAATAATATCAAACAATTCATTACACGAATGTAGGTATAGACTTAAATACAAACATAATTTATAACCGTGTTTATAATTGCGATTAGTCTAGATTGCCTTAAGGGAAATGGTTACGTTGCTGATGATTATTCTTGGGAAGTAATGATGTGTGTAAACATGAAAATTTGTGATATTTTATAATCATAATAAAACCGTTTGTAAAGTGTCGGCAGACACATTAAGATTGTATTATTGTACTACTTAATATGTTTTATATAAGAATAAGAAAAGTTTTCGGACGTTAAAGTATTGTTTGAACTTAGGTGATTATGCGTAAAAAATAATAATTAGGAGTTAGAATGTGTAGCGAGTAGGATTGCTTTATGTGGCTATGCTTACCTGTTCTTTAGATATACATAAATAAAAATTTATTTTGTGTATTAATAACCTAATATAAAAAACTTTGGGTCCTTTCGTTCTTCATACAAACAAAAATCCATAATGTATTTGTATGAGAAATTCTTCGCCCGCTTCTATAAAAGTTCCCACATTATGTCGGATGCTTAGATCTAATTTGGAAACTTTGACCCTTATCTTTCTCTAGATAAATTGGGTTGGGTTGGATTATAAAAAAACATTAAATCTGTAACGTATTTGTATGGCTGGTGCCACATCCACTACCCCTTTTCCGCACATATTTTGAGAGAGGTTGCGTATTAATAACTCAGCTTTGTACAACAAATTTGGACAATTTATTTCTTACCGTTCTTCAAATATAAAAAAATATTTTGTGCCACACCTACTTATCCCATCCCACCCACATATTGCAGGATTTTGTGTAGTAATAATCGAGAAGTCTGTGCCTAATTTGGAGACTTTGACTCTTTCCGTTCTCCAGATATAAGAGAAATTATAATGTCTTTGAAAGGAAACTGCCTAGCCCACTTCTCCATTCCCGACCATTTTCATTAAATAGGTCGTGTATTGATAACCAAGATAACTGTACCTTATATAAAGACTTTGGCTCCTGCCGTTCTCTAGATGTACAGAGAAAATAAATTAAAAAAATCACCTACAAGGGGTTTATGAGAAATATTAGAGGAAGTTGTGGTTTTTTGCTCACATCTTAGTCGTTTATAGACCGATCTGGCTGCATTTAAAAACCACATTTAAACGGAGTATATGAGACATAAGTATACCTTGTCCCCATCATTTCTGTGGTCTTCGGAACACTCATTTCAACATATACACGGACAGATGGACATCGTGATTTGCACTTCCCTTCTCATAAGAATCGGGAATATTATACCCCTTAGGGTGTAGCATCAATATTATCGAAGTGACAAATGGAATGAAAAAGCTTAATATACCCTTTTACCTTCGGTGAAGGCTATGACAATATAAATTGTACTTTATTTATTGCGTATGATTTATAATTATTAGCTTTGAATAAAAAAAAATTACTCATACGCATGCGAAAAATAATTTATTTATTTCAAACAAAATACAAGTTTTACAAAGAAATTGAGCTTTTTCAAATTTTCAACTGCTGATGACGATGCCGTCATTAGTTTTTCCCCACCAGTAGTCCAATTCTGTAATAAATTTTAACAACAGTTGTCATTGTTAAAAAATTTAAGCAAATTTACGATTTCGCCATTCTTTAACATTTTAAACAACACTTGTGTTAATATACAATTTATAACAATATATATATATATATATATATTTAGTCCTTTAAAATTCCTAGTTGGAACATAGGGCATATTTATAACAATATATTGTACTTTAATTTAAAATAACTTTGTATAAATATATCATATAACATTTTTTTTAACTGTTTGTTGAATGAAAAATATTGAAAACTATTATCCATTACCTTGAAAACATTCAATACATTTATAACGTTCTTTTTAAGCTGTGTGTTTTATTTCTTTAAATAAGAATTTGCAACGACCAACTTGTAAGATGCTTGTGTTAAATAACCGACAGCTTTTTAACACTATTTATTTATTGCTTAACCCTCTAATGCCAAGTTTCAGAATGAATGGGAATATATTATGAAAATAATTTTTTAAAGTATTTTTGGGTCTCTGACTTCAAAAAAAAATATTTTTAAGACCGTTCAATAAGTCGTTTACGTTCCAGGTGAGAAAACATCAAGGAGTACCTTGTGCACCCTTGGGCAGTTACTTATAAAAACACATTAAATTTGTCAGCTTTTATTTGTTAGTTTGTATTGAAAATAAACACTAATGAAACCAATTAAAAATATTTAGTTTTGTTTATGATAATCAAAACAAAACAATTTTATTATTTGAGCAGCAAAAATTATGTTTGAGTTTTGAACAAAAGCATTGTGTTCGAGATTAGCTGCGTTCGTTTACCCCAAAATTTGTACAAATTTGTACTGGATTTTACTGAAATGCGTTCGCGTACACATAAATTTGTAAAATTTTCATATTACTCACCTACTGGATTTTACTGGAAAAGTAAACGAACGCACATATTGTTTACAATGCTTTAAGTGCTTTTAATAGCTTTCGAAGCTTCTACAAATATTTTGTTTAATCTTCAAGCAATTGTAAAAAAACGGAAATTAATATAAATTAATTATGTATTGGAAGGAAGTTTTGTAAAGCATGCCTTGACGCACTCTTAGGCATTAGAGGGTTCATATCGAAAATATAAAAAAATCTTAGTTAAAAAAAATTTTACTTGAAAATGGCCATTGAATATTTTGCATTTAATTTATCTTCTGAAAACAGCCAAGAACTAAAAAAAATTAATTAATTTAGTTTTAATTTGATTTGTTTTTTTTCTGTATTCCTCTTTGTGGTTTTCGTTATTTTGCATTTTTTTTTTACAGAGATGCCTCTTGACGCGTATATTTTTCTATCTTGTTAACAACAATTTGCAGAATCGCATAATCGTTAATTCAAACAACAAAACAGATTGACAATTAAACCAACTGTTAAACGTAACAAAATATTAATGCAGCTCTAGTTTTAAGCATATAGTGACAATTATTGTTTCCATAATTTTCAACATTCAGAACTTCGAATGGCCCCCAAACCCCAACACAAACCTTAACACATTCGCGGAGAGTTCATTTTTGCCTTATCCCATTGTGGAGCACTAACTGTTTCTTCGGCTAAACTTAAGATAATTAATTCGGGATTTGAGTAAAATAATTAGAATTTAGAAAAAAAATATATTACATGCAGTTTTTGAATAATTTAATCTGAAGGTTATTGCCGTCATGTCCTAGCCATAACTACAAACTGCTATCACAGGACATGACGGGAGGACCCGTCTTGACGCCGTTAACCGTCATGTACTATTAGGTTATTCAAAATTTAAATGATATGACCCAGCCGAAAATGCCGCCAGAATTTACATATATCGTAGTTGAAGATAAAAAAACAATTTATTGACTAAAATTAAAGTAATTAAGTAATTTTTAGGCAAAATAACAAATAATTTATTTATTTAGGATTTAAAATAAGGACGTTTGTAAAAATAAAGAAAAGGTAAACTTCAAAATAAATAATTTAATTATTCTTAACATGAATGGTAATCTTCAAAACATTTTCCAGGACAAATAGCAGGTTTGTTGGGACAATTTTTGCACCTATATGATGTTTCCTTACGGACCTTCGCTTTTTGGCGCTGCCTACACCTTAAATAAATTGTCTTTCTCTTTCTGTTATCAGTTGCCAGAGGTATTTTCTCGATGTTATGTGCGCTTTGATGTCATTAGCATGTGTTATAGAAGACCTCTTATTTCCTCCATGTAGTGGACCATTGATACGAATTCTTTTCCTGGTTGTATGGATTTCGGCAATTGTATTAAAGATTTGATTAGAATGTTTCTTAAATCTATGAATGACATTTTTGAGTCACTTTTTATTTGAAAAATATAGTAGGAGTTCCAGACTGCGACTTCCAATAAGTGGAATATAAGTTTTGTATACCATCGAATAGTTTTTCGCGGTGACGAATATTAGGATGTCATTTGATCCATTTCGTCGATTCCTGGCATATAGTTGTTATAAGTGATGATCTCCCTTGGTTTTAAGACATCACGTCCCTATTTTGTTGTAGTTTCAACGAGTTCAGGGTGGTTTGCAGTTGTTATACACAGAACTTCGCGCTTATCACGCCATTTAGATACACAAACTTGGCCTTGACGACGCCATATGTACACTCCCCTTTAGCAAGTTATAACTAGTAAAAGCTTTCGGATTTCCTTTACGATTTTCTCGCAGTGTACCTGTAATATGTGTTTTATACGATAACATAGTCTTAGAGAGATTGACGCTATTGTAAACATTGTCCATTATTAGATGGTGACCTTTATTTGTGTATGGATACATTACACGTTGAACAATATCTCAAACTTTCGAAGTTTGATTCTTTTCTACTGCTCTTTGGTATATTTCAATATTGAAAACATACCCATCGCTTGATGTAAGCTTATTTGGCTTTTGGCCGGAAATGGAGGCGTCCACGGAGTAGTAGAAGGGATTAATCCAAAGAAAGGTACTCTTCAGGGAAGTAGGCTTTTTGAAAACTTTTTATAAAAAGATCCAATCAATTTTTTTAAGTTTTGTGTCATCGTATCTTTCAGCAGAGCAACTCAAACAGCGTAGTAGCTGTCCAAATCTACGACCAGTCATAGTGTTACGAAATACCGGATGATAATAAAGTGGATCACTTGAAAACATATCACGAATCTTAGGTGCATTGATTTGGCCTTGGAGCTAGCAAACTGAAACATTTCTTCATTGCAGGTGGGCTTAAAGGTAGCGAAGCGTGCGTTTCGAGTGTGTGGACGACTACTACAGCATAGGTTGGACCCATAAATATTCGTTGAGCTTACCAACTTTGTAATTATATCTGAGGTAAAAATCTCAGCAAAAATATTTCCCGGACTACAATCCCTATCAATACCGACCGATTTTTACTCCACAGTTTGTTAAATCGAAATTAAATTGGGGTATTTCTATTGTGTTTTCAAGCCACTCATCCTCAAATTCCATTTCCAGGCACAGCGCTTCCAGTTCTTCTGAGTCTGAACTATTATCAGAGTCTTGTATTGATATATTTTTTATTATATATATTTAGCTGGTGAGGCCTAACTCCATTTGTGAAAATAAAATGCAAAGTTTTTTATTTCATTTTTCCCGACGTTTCGTGAATTTTATGTTCACTTCTTCAGGGGATTCGTCTATTAATATAAAATAAAATCATCAACATTTAATAATACAATAAATATAAATGTAACCAACTTACAGTGAAAAGAAACAAATTTGTATTACATTAATATATTTTTAAAACCATAAAAGCCAACACTAGTGGTGTCATCTACTGTTTTTAAAACAACTCTATAACAGGCGCTTAAATTGTCAGTATCTTCTTTTTTATTCATCACAATCGAGAATATTTCCTACTTCATCCTCTGGTAGAAATTTCTTGTCACGGAGTGTAAAACTTACAGATACACATGACGCCTGAGATTTACTACAAATAGAGTTTCCTTCCTTACCTGAGATTTCGTCGGAATTTTCTCTCTCCATCATCGCTGAAAGGATCGCATGCCAATTCATCGCCAGAATCAATTTCGTCGAAGAGTTTCAAAACTCTATCTCTCTCTTTGTTGTACTGGTCCATTTTTCCACAAAAATTCACTATATAAATACAATATTTCTTCATTTATTAATACAGAATTTAATTTTAATTTTAACGCATTAAATTTTGAGGAAGATTCCAAATGAAATCTATATAAACGGCCTATTAGTAAGCTTTATTATTGTCATATAAGGTTAAGAGGTATCCCGAAGTCTGAATTAGCTGTTGGCCAAAAACTGATGACACCTTTTTAACTGAATTTTTGGAGGCCCACAAAATATTTTTCACCAAAATCGCCAAGCTGAGTATAGGGTTTTACAACCCGTTGGTTATAAAATCTAATCTATACTGTCCAGTCCGCATTTTTTCCAATAGTCTTCATTTATCGCATAGTGGTATCTATTATGTTTACATGACTTTTTTAAAAGAAATATTTTAAAACGTATTGCATAATTATGTAGTAGGGATGCAGCGTAGTACTTTGCATATTTTAAGCGAATATTATCTCGATTTTAAAACATTTTAAAGTTTGTGTTGAAAATAGTAGTTTTTCCTGTCTTATTTTCCAAAGTTATTCGAATAAAATTGTTATTCTTTATTTGTTCAAATAATCGAATAAAAGTTTAAAAGTATTCGGTTGTTCGGTCAAAAAAAAAAAAGTATGAAATTTTATTCGAACGATTATAAAACCCGAATAGTTGACAACACTAGTACCATACATATCACATACACAAAATTGCAATTTTAAGTTAATAGTAATTCCACTGAATTTTTCTCATTGTTTATTGAAATTTTCCATGTTTCCATTAGTGATGTTGTTTGTCCTCAGGAAGTATCAATTATATTAAATACATGATACAATCCAAAAGGGAATTAAGTTGAGTTGTTGCTTTTGCTTTTATTACTTATTTATATACAACCATACATATTTATAAACATTATAAATATATGTATGTATCTATACGATAAATTCTAAAGTGTGCTTATGTCTCACTTTTTTGTCGTTATATAACTAATTTCAAATTCATGACATGCATAAAGCAATATATAACTGACAGAATTAAAATTTAAGTCATTTAACAGAACAAAAACAAAAAAAAAAAAAAAAACATAAAATTATTTTGAAAATGTCGTCAATAAGGAAATCCATAAAATTTTATTATTTATGGATGGCTTCATTTACATGGAATAAACACAAAGATTGAAAAAACAAATCAAACACATACATACATACACTTGCTCATACATGCATATTACATGTACGATATTTCAGTTGTCATTAAAATCATCAATGGAATACGTATCATCACCATCATAATTATAATCATCGTCATATACAATCATCGACATTCACGGTTCTCAAATGGGGGTCCGAGGACACTTTGTTATTCATAATAGGGGGTCCACGAACGAGAATATTAAACATTTTCTATTTCTAATATCTTTAATTATTTATGTATATTAATTTAAAAAAAGATATGGGCATTTCCAGAAAGGTCTACCAGGATGAAAAAATAAAATGTTGATAATCATCATATTTTATTGTTCAATATTATAAAAAAATTCTATGTTATTAGAAAAGAATGCACAGAAAAAATTATTGCTGAATTATTTTCAAACAAACGCTTGTTTGAAATTTTTTTAATTTCTAAAAATTTTCTTACTGATTCAATAAGTATTTTGTTTGATTTTTATTTAACGAACAAAAATAAAAATGTTGACAACTATTCAAAAATATAATATACGTGTTATTGGTTTCAAGGTTTCATAATTTTGTATGAAATATTAAACGCTCTTAATGTTGTCGTTTTTTATTTGATCGTAAGCAACACTTCTTAATGTGAAATATAAGAACAACAACAAAAAACACATACAATCTATTTTTGGACGCTTTAAAAAAGGACAACAATAAGAAAGATGTAAAAAAACAAAAACGTAAAAAACGTTTCACTCTTTTTAAACAACAGAAACAACAACAACATTAAAAGAAACCAAATAAATTTTTGGTTGGTTTCAAAGTAAGTAAAAACCCCGTATTCAATTTTAAAAACTGTTAAGTTAAATAGGTACATCAAATACAATAATAGAATGAAGACGAGTCGGTCTGCTGCCGTTTTTGGTTACCTTTCTTCTTTAGCCGAGGAAATGATACAGCAAAAGTGAGTGCAGAAGAAAAACATTGTGTGTTTGAATATGCGAATTTGTTTGTATGGGTGTTTTTTTCAGTGGTATAGAACTTCGAATTGAAATAAAACACAAGAAAATCGTTTTAATGACCATCAATGAGGCTTTATTGGAAGAATAATTTTATGCCATTAATGTTTAAACATGATTTCAGGCATGTGGCCGCCGCGGCTGGCTCGAATAAAGCCAATTCTACAGGTCCAATTTTCAACCACTTTTTCGAGCATATGGGGCCGTATGTCGGCAATAACGCCACGAATGTTGGCTTCCAATTCCCCTAACGTTTCTGGTTTGTTGGCGTAGACGAGCAACTTCACATATCCCCAAAGAAAATAATCCAATGGTGTCAAATCACACGATCTTGGTGGCCAATTGACAGGTCCATTCCGCGAAATTATGCGCTCATCGAATGTTTCCTTCAATAAATCGATTGTGGCGTGCGCTGTGTGGCATGTAGCGCCGTCTTGTTGGAACCACAACTTATCCACATTCATGCCATCCAATTCGGGAACAAAATAGTCGGTTATCATGGCTCTATACCGGTCTCCATTAACGGTAACTGCCTCTCCAGCATTATTTCGGAGGAAGTATGGCCCAATGACTCCACCAGCCCATAGAGCACACCAAACAGTCAGTTTTTGTGGATGTAATGGCGTCTCAAGGGTCTCATGTGGATTCTCTACACTCCAAATGCGGCAATTTTGCTTGTTGACGTAGCCATTCAACCAAAAATGAGCCTCATCACTGAACAAAATTTTGCGATGAAAATCAGCATCGAGATCAATCTCATTTTCGGCCCATACACCAAAATCACGTCGCATTGCATGGTCTCGCGGCTCTAATTCTTGCACAATCTGGATCTTGTAAGGTCGCAAGCCAAGATCTTTGCGCAAAATATTCCATAAAGTTGATGGACAAAGCTCCAATTGCTGTGCACGGTGGCGAATCGATTCATTCGGGTCCTCTTCAACACTTTGCTCTACAGCGGCAATTGTTTCTTCGGTGCGCACTGTTCGACGTCTCTGCGGATGCGTATTATCACATAGAGTAAACGTAGTGCGAAAACGATCCATGGTTAACCGAATTAATTGCTCTGATGGACGATTATGTCGACCATAAAATGGACGGAGCTTGCGGTAAACTTTGCGAACTGAACCGTTATTTTCGAAATAAATTTGCACGATTTGCAAGCGTTGTTCTTTTGTCAACCTGTTCATGATAAAATGGCAAACCAAACTGAACATAAATGACATTAGAGTTGCCAGATTTGACCACAAAATGCCAGTTTTATCTCTATTCGAAAAAAAAACCTGTAAAAAAAACACCCGATAATACCGATTTCAGGCAAAAAATGTTTTAATTCTACAAATTTTTTGTTTGAATTGGAAAAATAATATTTTCTGTGTGGTTTCATAGCAGATCTCAGCTATTTTACTTGAAAAAATTGCGCTGGAAACTGGAAAATTTTATATATTCTTATATTTTCTACTTCTAAAGACATTTTATATACTTATTTTACACGCAAAAAATAAGTTATGTTTGCACTCTTTCTTCACAATCTCTCCATTACAATCAATTGTAAAAGGAGTATCAAGTTTTTTTGTTAAGGACATTTGAAGATATTTATGGGAAAATGCATGGTGATAATAATAAAAAAACATATAGAAAAATTTGCGACCCGTACGTTCGCGACCGGTACATAAGCCAATTAAACAAAAACCAAGAGAGATATTTTATTTTTTAAATACTGGTTGGAGACCTACATTGAAACGCTTTTAAAATAAATTAATCACGTTTGAATTTTCCGTTCGATTACTCAGATTTTTACATTTCACTACTGTCAGCCAAAGTTGACTTCTAGTTTGCGTACGTTCGTGGCCACATGTTTATTACCATCATTATAAAAACGTTAACTCTATGAAAAAAATGCAAGGGAAAAGTTTTGTTTTCTATATTATTTGTACATCAAACGCGTACGAACGTACGTTCATGACCCCTGGAAATGCCATTATTTGATATTTTGAATTAAAATTCTTTTAAAAATAAAGTTTATTAAAAAATGTATTTGCTGAAAGAAGTCTTTAATGTTTTTGAATTCTTTTGTGACCAATTTTTACTTTGAGGCTTTTACAAAAAAATATGTGTTGTCAAATGGGTCCATACAGAAAAATTCAGTGGGAACCACTGATCTTCATCAACAGTTTTGTTATTGTTATAACCAGCAACAATAATTGGATATAAATTTGTTGAAACGAAAACAATTTGCGTCTTCATTAAATTAGTATCTTTTGTTGCTGCTGCTACTTATTTCGTTGTATAGATAACACTAAAAACCAGCATGCTTCAAATTTATTATACAATTTGAACGTGTCACAAAACAAGTATGTGCTACGGATATTTATAACACACGTGGAAGGAAACCATATAAAAATTGTGTTTACTAAAAACTGCTGAAGATTTAATTGTGTGTTTGTGCGGAAAGATGAATTATTATTAACGATGTTTTTTTGTTTTATTTTGGCCCTATAAAATTATTTAAAATTTTTTTTTACCTTTTGTCAATCGTTTCGCTTAAATAACTCTAACCCAACTTATGAAGATTAGAGGTAGTGTTTATACCGAAAATTGGCAGGAGTAGTCATGCGACTGCAAGGAACTTCCGTACAATAAGTTTATCATCTTCCCTGCTTAAAACTATGGAAATACTCTCTGATTCACATATAAAGCACCGACTAGAAGGCACCTCACAACTCTTATATAGTTACGAGGTAGTAAGAGTTATAGAGGGATCACTGAAATATAAGCAATATACAATGGCCGCTTTTCTATACAAAGAGAGTACTTATATATAATTATGGTCATTTAATGGTTAGTTAGCATGTTAAAGAAGCACAATTTTATCATGTCTTGATAACAGTGTGAAGTCAAAAAGTGATAAAAGGGGTAAACCCCAGAGTAGAGTAATCTCCTCTCTCATTTGGCTCATTGTTGTTAACTCGATTCTTATCAGCTTGGATATTAATGGGGGATGACGCAGTGTTATAAGTATTGGTTCCGTTTCTGGATGTGATTAATCGGTTATGTCCAGCTGTAAGGGCGCTCGGTTGCCGAAGAGTGTTGGCTGGAAGTAAAACCGAATAAAACGGAACTGGTACTGTTCAATATGAGTACAATAATCCCTGTCTTTCACTGTTGAGTAATGGGATATATTTGGAAATTATCCTACACTCAAAGTTGTAATGCTAATTTAATTCTCAATACAGGGTCAAAAAGGCTACGGTTGCTCATTATACCTGCCGTAGAATGTTTGGAGCCTTAGTCCTACACTAGAGAAATGGCTGTAAACGGAAGATTATAGGCTATTCTATCCTATGGATCTTTGTTATGATGGGCCGCGACAAGCAGAAAATATGTTGTGGACCAGCTTGTTAGTGTGCAATGATCAGTCTGAATTGGAATAACAGTCCTTCATAGGCGCTGAATACTCTATTACACCTTATTCCAATTAATTCTCACCCCATGCTAATTCCGTCAATAATGCGGTAAGCCTCTCGGCATCGGGATATTCGAAAGCGTGGACAAACGGTCATGCAAGTATCCTACTTAAGTTACAATCAGTCCTGAAACGATCAAAAGATAATACTCCAAACAGACTTTGGAAATAAATTTAAGATCATATTTCCATCAAGGCGTGAATGGAGAAGGGTTAAAGGTTAACACTGATGGGTCAAAGATGACCTGCGGTTTCGGCTCTGGTGTCTTCGTGGAGGAGCCACAAATAAATCCCCCTTTTCGTGTTCCGGACGTTCATCCCTGTTCACCAGTGTAAGGAAAAACTATCCAGACTAGGCAGCTTATCTGTTAAAGCCTTAATCAGGGTCCTTGCACCTAGAGACCATTAAGGTAATGAGCAGGCATACGGGCTGTTCAAGACTGGAGCCGCTTTGGATCTTTTACAGTCGCAATACCCATGGGTACTATCAAAAGTTACAGATTCAGACAGTATCTCGATATAGCTTATGATAGATAGAGAACATAAGACCTTTGGAGACATTGATTGACCTTTTACGAAACATTAATTTTTATTTCACAAATTTTTAGTAATTTTTTTTTTTGTTTTGGTTCATTATTGCGGCTTAAAATATCTAAATTGAGTCTGTGAGCACCTAAAAACAATTTCTTAATTTCCAATTCAGATAGTATCTTTCATTTGTGTATCAGTAAACAAATCACTAAACAAATCAAATCATTTAAAACCTAAACGTCACTTTAAGCATACAAATTATGCCTAACTAACCGGATTTACATTTCTTTGCTTAAAAATAATTTTATCTCCTTCCGTTAAACTAATATTGGTTTTTTATTACTTATTCAATTTTATATGATGTTATTTAACATTTGTCAATTTGTATGTATTTAAATTCTTTCTGTTAAATTTTTTTTTTATAAGTTAAATTACCATACACATTTTTTCCCCCTACACAACAAAATTGAGTGGATATTTACATTAAACTTTTACGATCAAAGAATTCAAAATTCCGAGAGACAGCAGGCCTGTGCGTCGTCGTGGGATGAAAAATTGGTGAGTTAATTATTTTCGTTTTAAATATGAATGTTCACTCCACAAAAAAAAGAAAAAATAAAAAAAAAAACACAGTTAAATTTTATTTTATTATTTTTTTTTTTTTTTTTTTTTGGTTTTTCCTTATAATTAAATTTTAACATATTACTTTTCTGTTAATAACATACTGTGTTAATTTTGTAGAAAGGGAATAATAATTTACTCGTTCATTATTATTATTTATATGGGTAATTCCGTGTCAAAACGACCAAGAGTAAGACACGACCCCTTCCGATTTTAATGAAATTTGGTGAGAAGGTTCCTATTATCTTATAAGGAACATTTCGAAAGTAATGTCATATTCAAAATGTCATAATTTCGCCGAATTAGTCGAATGTGTTTCTTTAATATCTCGAAAACTACTTTACATACGAAGATATTTTTTATGTCATTTTAAAGAGAATACTTGGGGCTACAAACCATTTTCGAAATAACGGTATATCTCTTAAGCAATAACTAACCTAAAAAACGGTTAGGTGTGCCCGAATTAGGTTAAATTGATTAGTGCCCGTCTTGTCTGTTTTTTGCAACTAGCACAGTGTACTTATTGCTCAAAACTACAATATTAAAAATCTATTTTAAGATTATTTTTTTCAAGGTTGCGAAAGAAAAAAATTCATATCTTACAAGAGAGAAAAAACACCTCCTTCAAAGTTTTAGCATTTTTAAAGAACAGTTTCAGGTATTATATAAAAAAAAACCAGCCAAATAAAAAAATAGGTTTTTGACTTAGTCCGTTTCTAAAATTTAATATTTTGCAGATATTACATTTTTTCAAAAAAAAAAAAAATTTTTTTCAATATATGGTTTGTAGCCCCAAGTATTATATAATTATAATTGGCTAATTTATATTATCGACTTCAACGGCGAGAGTTCGATGATAACCAACATCCTTCGGCTTGAATTAGATGATATGAACAACTACAACAACAAGTGGCTTCAACAGGACGTCGAAGCGCATCATACACCGAATGCCAAATTGTACATTCTTCACAAGCGGTTTCGGGAATGTTGATCTGAAGTGGAGGTGATGTAAACTAAATATGCCTCCGTTAGATTATTTCTTGTAGAGTTTTCTTAAGTCTCAGACTTATGTGAATAAGCCACAAGCTACATCCCTCTAAGCCGACATAGACGATGCCAACGTTAAAGTTTAACCTGATTAAAGAGCCAGAGCTGTTTTAAATGCGCGCCAAAAAGCAAAATCGTGGAAGATATATCCAAGATTCTATATTTTAAAAATAATGATATCGATAGGCCTTTTAAACGATTAAAAAAATTCCGATGATATCACGAAGATATTTTGTTTTTTTATTTAATAGGAAGCGCTTTAAGAAAAACCCTTTTTTTACATTGCATTTATCTTAAACCACAAAAATATTTTGCTTCAACTATGTATGTGTAGGCTTTGTAGCGGTGCAAAAACAAGGACACCATTTTAATTTACATTTTGCCTTCAAATAAAAAAAGAAAACCAGAAAAACATTTTTCCAATGCCACTTAAAATACACAACGATATTTGCCACATGTTTTTACTTAGTCTGCATAAAATATGCAAAAATGAACATGTGCTCGTATTAAAATTTACATTTCCGGAACAACTTAAGCATGAATTGCAATAGTTCTATAGAATTTTTCAAAACCGAGTACGTTGTGGTTATATTCTGGTCAACTTTCAAATATTCAAAATTCAGTTTTTTTTCTAATAAAACATTGGTCAAAGTTGACATATGGATGTAATTCGTGTTTTGTGGTTCGAGTTTGTTAGAAAAAATGTTTGCAATAGAAACTTAGTTCTATGACAAATTGTACTAAGTAAGTGTTAAATTGATCTAACAATGTGAACGTTCTTTTAGTATGTGCATATTTTAGATTTTTTTTGGAATAAACCGCATTGAGCAAAAACTATAAATTTTCAACATTTTCAGTTGCACACATTTTCTGTACTAAAAGGAAATTTAAAAGGCTAACAGAAAATTGATTTAAAATTATAAGAAGCACACTTTGTTTTTATTTAGTTAAACTCAAGATAAAAATAGGTCCATTTTTTATTATTAGTTAAATTATAAAAAACATATTTATTTTTCATTTAGTTTGAATGTCATCAATATTGATCTTAGACCCCAGCAAGTGAGAGGCAATGCCGAATCTGAAATACCAGTGATTGGATTTATGGCACGATTGGGCGATTTGTGGCATTGTTGAATGTTGATGGCCCATGTTCATTTAAAAATAACGAACGAAGGAACTGTCCAAATATGCTTCAAAAAGTGGAATAAACACTATTAACAAAAAAAAAATGCTCTTTTGACAAATTTATGCAAAAAGTGCTTTAAATGGTAAAAACGTGAAAAATTTGCACTAACAAATCGATGCCAAAATTCATAAAAACTCTAAAGCGGATAAATATATTGTTTTGCCCTAATTGGTCGCACAAGAAAAAACGTATACTTGCATATTTGCGGTTTTCCTGGTTGTTGTTAACTGGCTTAAAAACACTACGCAACACATAAAATGCCAACTCCTTCTCGTGTGGAATTTCTTATCGCTGTTTGAATTTTATGGCCTCACGAAAACCAAATGAAATTTTGTTTTCCGGCTAAAGGCTAGGAGAAAAAAGTGTAGAACAAACTAACGCAAAAAAACTGCACATAGTACCTCAAAATTGCATAAATGTCGAAACATTTTAGTTTTTATATCTTTTTTTACCATTTTTGGCCCACAGTGTTTTGTTGGTTCCGATAAGAACTACGAGAAATTCCACACGAGAAAGAGTTTGCAATCGATGACTTCAAAAAAGTAACTTAGTGAAGTTTTATTTATTATAAGCTTCATCAAGTCTGGAAATAATGCAAATCATCTTTAAAATGAAAAATATAAAATTAATACATATTTATCGTTAGTTTAATTTTTGTATATATTAGATAAACCTTTTTTAAATTAAAGTAAATCTTAACCCTGGGACAAACGTTTACTTTTCTAAAGGTGTGAGTTGCACGGAATCTGTACCTAGAATTTATACATCATAACAGGTTTTCGGGATATCTTCACTTAAAGGTTTTCCTGGTTTTCACCATATTCGAGACGTCATAGCTGCGGGAATTAATCTTTATTTATAAAAACTGATGTGTTGTCTCAGAGAAGGTACAAGATATTACAAAGGTTAAATATTTATTTTTAACGTAATTTGTAGGACCTTCAAACGACATATCAGGCTATATATAAAGTTTTTTAAGCTTTAAGCGAACCTGATGTAATGGAGAAATCGCGAGTACAGATCCGGATTCAGCGCAACTCAAACCTTTAGAAAAGTATACTCTGGACCATGGGTTAAAAACTTGTTGGCCTGTGTAATTTACAATTCGTTATATGCAAGTCAAGGACCGGAAAACGTTTTTTTTTATGTTTTCTAAAAAATATTTATCATTGGTGTTCGAAAAATATTTAAAACTGTACAAAAAACAAAAAAAGAAAAAAATATTTTGTTTGATATTGTTTCTTTAAGTTCAAAATAATAAAGTTCTCAAAAAAAAAAAAAAAATTTTTAATTTTTTCGTACAAAATAAAAATTTTTCCCATCAGTTTAAAAAAAATAAACAACAAACACAAAAAAGATATTTATTTTTTTAGTACAATATTATTTTGTACATGAAAAGAAAAAAATCGAAAACTAAAAATTAAACATGACAAAGATAAAAATTATGAGTTAAGATTATAAAGATATGTTTATTATTTTTTTACGCTGTTAAGCTATTTTTATTGTTTTTTTTAACCGGTTTAGCGATTTCATATAAATTTTAGAGTTTGTTTCTGATGTTGATTTTTTCGTGAATTTTAGCCATGTTCGCGATAGAAGAGATCTTTTCCTGTAAGTTTCTGGTTCTTTACAGCTTTAACGGTTTATAATAAATAGTAGACTCTGCTATCATGCCGCTGTTAGCAAATTTTTGCGAATTTCCGCTAATTTTGCAATTTTTTCCGAATTTTTGCCATTCTTTATAGCTTTAGGGACTTGCGATCAATTTTATGTATTGTTTGAACTATTAAAAATTTTCGCTATTTTTGCAAACTTTTACGAATTTTTGAATTTTTGCGTAGCTTTTTTGCTCCATAAGCAATCGTCGCAAGTTAAACATTTTCGCTATTTTAGCAAACTTCTGCGAATTTTTGCAACGTTTAATTTACTAATAAAATTTGTGCCCATAACTTCTTTAAATTTGCATTTTCATAATAGGGGTGATTATAAATTTAATTAAAATCAGTGTTGCCAACTTAGCCATTTAGTGGCTAGATTTAGCCATTTTTCACCTTGTTTAGCCATTAAAAAATGAATTTAGCCGTTAGCCATTTTTTTTAGCCATTTTTCAACTTGTTTAGCCATAAATTTTTTTTTGCCGCTATAAATGATGACGATGACACATCTTTCAAAATAAAGGATCAGTATGCCAATATTAAATTAATAAAATGGATAAACACAGCATTTACTATAAAGTTGCTGCCTGTTTGTAGAACGCGAGCACAAAAGTGACTCGCTTAAATGTAAGTTGAACGAGTCACTTTTGCGCTCGCGTTCTACAAACAGGCAGTTGATCTCAATTTCATGGTAAAATGCATCGTTTAAAGTAATTTGAGAAATAGATTACATTTAGCAACCGTTAATTCGATTTTATCGATTAGGAAAATTTTTTTACCAAAACAATAAATTATTTATACCCACAGTCAGGGTTAAAAAACCTGTAGTCGAAACCAAAAACTGCCAAACAAAAAAACGAAAATTTGTGCACAACACTTCGCTTTTTGAGTTGGTTTGACAGCGACTGTTCACGTTTAATGAATCAAAAGTTTTTTTGTGGCCCATGACAAATGAATAATTGGAATTTGACTGCAGTTTTTTAAACGCTGCCATAACCACAATAGTTGAGAGGGTAACATGCATTTGTGCTGATGTTTGTAATACCTTAAAATAAAGGATACCGATCGACTCAGAATCACTTTCTGAGTCAAATTAACGATGTCCGTCCGGCTAGCTGTCCATGTAAACCTTGTGCGCAAAGTGCATGTCGCAATTTTGGAGATAATTTGATAAAATTTCTAATGTGGTCCAAAGTATCATATAGTCGGGTTTGACCGAGTATTCTTTTTATTTGTTTTTTATTATAGATTTTGACTCAAAAGGTTTGGTAAATATTGTCATGATTATGATTTACCTTTAAAATATTTACAACTAACAGGCACGAGTGATTCCTATGAGATGATCAATAATGGCATTGAATATATTGATTTTTAAATGCTAAAAATTTAATTTACGTTTATTCTTATTTTCAAAAGATTTTGTTATTCGTGCTTAATTCCCAGTTTTTATTATTGATAAAAACACTTGAAATTTATTGTTGATGGGATAAGCTATTCCTATGCGCATTTCACTGGTTGCTTAGGCCAGATCATCAGGAAACTTCATCCATAAAGATTTTAGAAAAACTAAAGATATTAAACCAAATAAAACTGTTAAGCGAATACGACTTATAGCAACAGTTCTACTTGTAATAA
Source organism: Pollenia griseotomentosa (assembly GCA_963931875.1). NCBI lineage: Eukaryota > Metazoa > Arthropoda > Insecta > Diptera > Polleniidae > Pollenia > Pollenia griseotomentosa. Next base: position 94,264,546 of record OZ007562.1, read on the forward strand.
TATCAAAGTTTAAACAAAACACATCAACAATAAACAGTGGGTTTATCTCATCTTACATTCCCCACTACAATTAGTTGAAATTCTCTCAACATCAATTGTAGTTGTAAGTAGGTTAAGAAAAACAAAATAAAAACAACAACAACTTACAAAAGATGTTGTCAATTAAGTTTTTTTTAGGCCGTGCACTTGCCTGTTTATTATCAAAAAGTGATTTCAATTTTTGGTTTATTCTTATGTAAAAAATTGATCTCAACTTACAATTTTATTGTAAAAAATTTTTGGTGAATTATTTCTGTTGTGTTATTGAATTTTAATGTGGTTTTACTAAAAAAAAATTTTAGCCATTTTTTCCCGTAAATTTAGCCATTTTTGGTCACCAAGTTTTGGCAACACTGATTAAAATTCACAATTTAAACTACAAAATTTGAGTTCTCAATGTAAGTTTCTAAAAAGAAAAAAAAATATTTTTCTTTAAAACGTTTTTTTTAAAACTTTATTGTTTTTTAACTTTTTAACCAATGATAAATATTTTTTCATATACAAAATACATATTGTACTTCAAAAATAAACATCTTTTTTTATGTTTCTTAATTTTTTTTAAACTGATAGAAAAAAAATTTATTTTGTACGCATGAGTTTTGAATTTTTCAAATGAAAAACTTAAATTTTAAGTTTTTGGTTCTTAATTTCTGATGCCTGATGCAAGTACTTATGTATTTAATTTAATAAAATGTAAATACGTCTTATAAAAATGGTATTTTTTTAGTGTTCACGCCATTTTCCCCTCAAAAACAATTTTTAATTTCTATAATTTGTAAAACATAATAAATATCCATTACAAGTGCAATATTTATGCAAAAGTTTTATATTATAATTTATATAATAAAGGGATTTGGCCGCTTTTCAGGCTATTTAGCCCTCATTCGTTACAATTGTGGCACGAAATGAACATTTTTTAATTCAATCACTGCCCTCCAGCATGGTTGTTCATTGAAACTACTTGTGTTTCATATTTCTCGCTCTCATCTCATTAAAGTTATTAACACTCAATAGCACTGTTGTTAGGGATTTTGTAGAGGGGGTTTATATGGCACCTACGTTCAATCCAGTACAAAATGTCTTGCCATAGTGGCTTGAAACTATCGATAGTCGTCACTAGCGATAGTTTTTTTAACGGCATCGATAACAGTCGATAGTCTTTAAAACTAACAATCAGGGACCAAATTACGGCATTCGATATCGATCCGACTTACAAAACATATTCAGTAGAAATTTCGATCGACATCCAATGCAGTTATTTCGTTTAAGAAAACGAAACGATTTCAAATCGATAAAATCGTTTTCAGTGTCTTAACAAATTTATTTCTAATACATTTTCCTATTATTTCCCGTCTACATGCTTAAAAATTTTTTATTATATATGTAAGGTGAACTATATTCTGAACAAAATATTAAGACAATAATTTAGAAATGTATTTTTAAAACGATCGAAATCCATTATACCTTTTAAAACCGATTGTTTCGAAATCAAGCGATTTTAATCACATAGCGAAATATATACTTAAAAACACAAAATCAGTATCATAATTTTATAAACTAAAACTTAATACCATAGAAATCGTCAGTAACCTACGATTAGTCTATTAAATTGTATGCTTCTTTTATTGGTTGTAATTGTTTTACTGGCAGACCGAGAACTGGGAATTTCCATCATGATAATATACATAATCTATGCTTCTTACATTTATTTAAATTACAAAAAACAGTGCTGCTAAGTTGTGTTGCTGTCAAACGATAAAATTTTGTGAAAAACAAAAACTATCGATAGTATTAAGAACTATCGACGGTAACGCGATAGTCAAAAACCATCGAAAGTGCTATCGATAGTTTTAGACCACTAATAAATACCAACATTTATAAGGCAGTTATGGATTTTTAAGCTATTGCAGGAGTGGTATGGGCAATATGGTCAAATATGGACGGACTTAAAAAAAACCGGTAAGACAATTTGTGTTGCAAAAAATATTTTTAAGCCAAATTTAATCTTTATTCCAACATAATAAGATAGTTTATGGGCACAAAGACAATTCTAAAAATAAGTTTGTTTGACAACTTATCTATTCTCTATCTATTACAAAACAGTTGAACACAGCACTTGTCAGACCTATAACAGAATATGGATTAATAATTTGGGACAACGTTCATAGTGATCGGATTGAGTCTGTCCAAAAACAATTTGTGCTATTCATATTACCACTTACCCAAATTCATCTATATATCTTCCTCCATTTAGAACCAGGTTATGGAGATTCATTTACCAACTCTTAAAAAGCCGCCGAAGAATAATGAATGTGATATTTGTTATCAATCTAATTAAAGGCAATATTTGCTCGGAGTTCCTGTTAATTAGTATATTTTTTAATGTTCCCCAACGCCCTACACGTTATTAGCAGCCGTTATCAATTAAATACTTCCAACAAAATTATGCAAGTGCTGACCCTTTTCGTCGAATATGTGTAAACTTTAATGATCTGTACAGTATTATTGATATAACTTTGGATATTAATTCTATCAAACAGAAATTAATTTTATATTTAAATAGATTATGTTAAATTTGTTTGTAAAATTTTGTAATATTTTGTAATTTTTGTCTGAAAGGACTTAGTCTATAGACTAAATAAATAAGTAAATAAATAAATTAGACCATGTAAAATTATGGAACGATTCTCACCGTTTTCAATAAACTCCGTCCTTATGACAATTAGGACGTAAATATGCACCAAATATCATCAAATTATGACCCTTTTTTGGTTTCTTTACCCTTCTATGTTCTTCGAATAGCCTTTTTAAAAGACGGGAATATTTTACGCTTTTTTAATTTTTTGTGCGGTGTAGGTTCTTTTTAATTTATTTTTCAAATAACCAAGTCGAAGAAACATTAAGCTTAATACTTTTTTTTAAACAAAATAATGGAAATTGGATTCCTCTAAACTTAGCCAATTCAATTTTGCATTTGAAGTTTATGTAAATTTAAGATGTTTTTTTTATTTTTTATACATTGTAGGTTCCTAAAATTATTTAACAAAATTGATGAAATTTAACGTTTCAAAGAATCGAATACATTTCTTGTTACTTGCTTGCTGTCCTAACTTTTTAATTCAACTCCCTATTTCAAAGGTTTTCAAACCTTTTTTTTATTTCAATGTACCTTACGAACAATTTAACTTAACAAATTTGCTAAGTTTACATTTAAGTTTATTTTTGTTGTTGGCAACAAACAAAACTTTTTCAAGTTATTGAAATTTAACCGAATGTTACAATTTTAAATTACTTTTCCCTGTTAAATGCTACAGGGAAAAATTAATTTTAATATTGTAAATTTTTCGTCTGGCTTTAATATATTTTTAACTTTTAATTTCTTTTCTGTGTTCAAAAAAAGTTATTTCGCCTAAAACGAAATTGACTTTTGTTAAAGTTGTAAAAAATACAAATACCTGACAATAAGAAAAACAAAAAACATTTTTCATTATGACTTTGTTGTATTACATTGTTGCTGTAATACAACAAAGTCGTTTCTACTTAAATAATATTGACCAAAACATCTTTACTCTTCAAATACTTATAAACGTTATCAAACATTTCAGAATTTTTAGATTGAATTGTTGTCTCAAATACAATCATTGAAAATATATTTGAAAAAGAAGCCATTTAAGTTTCGCAAACAAACTGTTAAAAGTTTAGACTTGGATTTAAAAACAGGTTCTTGTAAGGTCGATCTATAAGACAGCTACTGCCATTTTAGGGGGACTAAAGTCTTTATTTTGAAAACTATTAAAGGTAAAGCTATTAATGTCTGGACTAGGTATTAAACACATCTATTTGAAAAATTGGGCAAAATCGCACAACAGATACGTCAGTATGCACGGAATGTCAGACTTAAATATTCAAGGTGGCCGCCAGGGAGTTTCTTAGGCCAAAATAATAATGTAAAGTTACTTTGACATTAAAACACTGAAAAACAAGTAAGAAAGTATAGTCGCTCAAGACCGACCATATGATACCCAGCACCACAGTACTTAAAAACACATCATGCTTATGTGTCCATATAAAATCGGTTTGAAAGTTTCTGAGAGGCAGAAATTGCCCCCTACATCCCCTTGTGGTCCTATTTTTGAAAAACTGTATAGCTTATGTGTCCATATAGATATGGATCTACCTATGTTTTAAATTTCATTAAAATCAGTTTGAGAGGCAAAAATTGCCCCTTTCTCCCCTTGTGGTCCTATATTTTTTAAAACTGTATAGCTTATGTGTTCATATAGATATGGAACTATCTATGTTTTAAATTTCATTACAATCGGTTTGAGAGACAAAAATTGCCCTTATCACCCCTTGTGGTCCTATTTATTTAAAACTGTATAGCTTATGTGTCCATATAGATATGGATCTATCCATGTTTTAAATTTCATTAAAACCGGTTTGATAGTTTCTGAGAGGAAGAAATTTCCCCCTATCTTCCCTCGTGGTCCTACGATTTGGCCCATTTTCAATAGGCTTGGTCCTTGTGCCAATAAGAACCTATGACCCAAATTTTATCAAGTTATCTCCAAAGTTGCGACCTGTACTTTGCGCACAAGGTTACATGGACAGCCAGCCAGCCAGCCTGCCTACCGGACGGACATCGTTAGTTCGACTCAGAAAGTGATTCTGAGTAGATCGGTATACTTTAAGGTGGGTCTAGGACCACTATTTTAAGGCGTTAAACACATTAGCACAAATGCATAATACCCTCTCCACTATTGTGGTGTGGGTATAAATATTATAGCTGAACAAAAATATTTATTTTACTTTTTTGTTAATTCAATATTTTTTATAGAATTATATAGTCGCCCTTATTTTGTATTTCGGTTACGCATTCAGTTATGCATCATTCGAAAAAGGTATTACAACAAAAAACTGAATAGAAAGAAAAAGAAGAAAACAACGTTGAAACGTTCGAAATCGGAACAGAAAAAAAACCAATTTTGTAAATATTTTAATAAAAAAAAAACGCGGTTTCGCTGGCCAAATATGGCTGTATACTCACACATGTCTTGCTTTCATAAACTTTGAAACCGCTCTAAAATAAAGTTTATTAAGAATGATGAAGCTAACATAAATCACAAAACTCTCGCGCTCGTCGTTTATAAGAAAAATTTAAATACAATTAAACATATACCCCAATATCTAACTGTTTTATATGAAATTATGTTAAAAAAAACGTGTTCAATGTCGACCTGTGTAATTCTTGTAAGTACTGCGAAATGTTTTAAAGCAGTACAATTTATTGGATATCCTGATGCTTATTATTCTAGGATAATGTGAAGTCTTTCCAAGCCAATACCAATTATATCTTTTGAACACCAAACATTAAAAGTTTGCTGATAGGACATATGCGAGTTCATGCTGGACTTTTGAAAAAAATTTTTATGGTGTATGCAAAAAGGTGCAACAAATATTTTCTAATCGTAATTACAAAACAGAACGCTGAAATCAAATGGTATTCTATACACTCACAATATTATTACAGTAACGGACTGTAGTTTATTTAAGAAATATTCCGTTCAGTAATTTTTAAATAAATAAACATTTAAAATTCCAAGCAAATTTATTTTTAACTGATTCTAACAGTTATTCAAAAAACTAAGTGCATATTAATACGGATTTTCAGTTGCAGTTAATATTGTCCGTTGATTGAGTTAAATTCTTCTTTATGTTAAAGTAAATAAAAATGTAATTTAAAGCAACGAAAAGTTCATTTAATTTTTACTGTTAAAAATTCAACCGCGAATTCCGTAAAAACAAATCTATATTCAGTTATCTTATATAAATTAATTGTCAAAAAATTAACTACATATTCCGTAAAAACAAATAAATATGCAGTTATTTTATAAAATTTTACTGTCAAAAATTCAACACCATATTCAGTAAAAACAATTAAATATTCAGTTATTTTATATAATTTTACTACCAAAAATTAATTTTTACTTATCTATAAAAAATGAATTGCTTGTTTTGTGTAAGCAATTCCCATATTCTATTTGTTAAAATAATTTAGTTAAATACATCAAATTTTAAAAGTAAAATATGTAATTGCGAAGCCATATCGGTTATGCTGCTGGTGTCTTATAATTGAGAGTTCTTCTGTAAACAACGTGGTCAGTACAACAAAAGTAAAACAAACGTGTGTAACTGGGTAAGTAAATAAAAATATTCTCCCTCTCTTGATTATAAGAAAAACAAAACAAATTTTTAGAAATTCGGCTCTTTTGTGGAGTAAACGAAAATTTAATAAAATAACTGAATATTTAATTTTTTTTACTGAATATGGGGTCAATTTTTTGACAGTAAAATTTTAATAAATAACTGAATAATTAATCGTTTTTACTGAATATGGTGTTGAATTTTTGACAGTAAAATTTTACAAAATAACTGAATATTTATTTGATTTTACGGAATATGGTGTTGAATTTTTGACAGTAAAAATTAAATGAACTTTTTGTTAAAAATAAATGAAAAATAGGTAGACCGGTTTTTAATTGAACTTTCATTTATTTTATATTACAATTTCAGTTAATTTTACGTACAGAATATTGTGAGTGTATTTTTGAGTCCGTAAAAGATTTTCCACTTTCCAGATATACTTTCACTAAAACGATTTCTTAAAAGCGGAACGGAAAATTTATCCTCACTTATTTGTAAAAGAGCTTAACAATAGAATAAAAACCTGAAAAATACGAAATAAAATTGGCAAAAAATATTTAAAATTCAAAAAGTTATAGATAATGGTTCAATGTTAGTATACAGCAACCAGTGATGCCAACTTTTTGAGAGCAAAAAGCACTTTAAAATTTAAAAAAGCACTAAAAAGCACTATTTCGAACAAAAAAAAAAAGCGTAAAAAAGCACTAAGCCATTTTTACAATTTAGTTAAACACAAAACAAGTTGCATTCGGCTGTGCCGAATATTATATACCTCCAAAAAATGCGACGGCGTTGATGGGGGATTTTCAATTAAAATTAAATAATAAATATATTTACATTTGTTTATATTTTTTAATGTATTATTATTATCTTCAATAAAGATAATATCATCTTAATCATTTGGATCATCATCAGATGAGTTTGAATTGGCCATAAAACAGTTTTAACAGTGCGGGCTCGATTTTCGTAGCTCAAAAATAGCTGGCCTGTTGCAATGACAGACCACTGTTTATTAAACTTAATGACAGTCCATATTTATATAAAAACCCTTATAAAGGGTGATTTTTTATGAAATCAGTTTTGCGGGCTGGCAGCACTGGTTGGTAATTGTGTCCAAACTACATCTGTGAAAGTGGAAAGTGTTCAGTATACTCTGCCATTGAATGGAGAAACTCATAAACGAGAAACGATTGCAAATCGTTGAAAATTCAGCTGGATGGAAATGCACTGTTTTATCGAAACATTGTGTTCAGCGATGAGGCTCATTTCTGGCTAAATGAGCGTAAACAAGCAAAACTGCCGTATCTGGGGTGAAGAACAGCCACATGCCGTACAAGAGTTACCGATGCATCCCGATAAAACGACAGTTTGGTGTGGTTTATGGGCTGGTGGCATCATCGGTCTATTTTTCTTTAAAGACGACCGTGGAAGAAACGTTACCGTCAACGGCGAACGATATCGAGCCATGATACGCCACTTTTTTTTGCCCCAATTGGCTGAGTTGGACTTGGTTGATACAAGACGGTGTCACATGCCACACAGCTCGTGACACAATGGACATATTGCAGAATGAATTTGGCAAGCAGTTTATCTCTCGAAATGGCCCTGTGAGTTGGCCGACATGATCATGTGATTTGACGCCTCTTGACTATTTCTTGTGGGGTTATGTGAAGTCGTTGGTCTATGTGGGCAAGCCAAACACGATTGAAGCCTTAGAGTATAACATAACACGTGTTATTCACGGAATACAGGCCGAAATGCTCGAAAAAGTGGTGCAAAATTGGACCTTACGAATGGATTATTTGAACGGGAGTCGCGGGCAACATTTACATGAAGTTATTTTTAAAAAGTAAATGACAAAGTCCAATTTATCGATTTCAATAAAAAATTTGAATATATGATGCAATTTTGAGTGTTTTATTAGATTTTTAAAAAACTACGCTTAATAAATAACCCATTATTTTATCGTTTAAATAAATACAAATTGAAATCGTGCAAAGTTTAATAAAACAATTGATCCTATCGTATCGGACGATATTATCCAATTATTTTAACCTATGTACGCTTCTGAATAAAGAAAACACATAAGGTGCAAAATAGAAAAAGCATGTATGTTTGTATTCTGATACTTAAGCTACGCCCAGACTTATCAAATATTTGACGAAAAAAACGGGACCAACAACCAAACTAAAAAATCATTTCGCTTAATATCAATATTTATTTTGATTAAAATACCACATCTTACAAAAAACTGTTTTTTGCTATGTCTAGTAGTATAATTAGTTTATTTTGTAATATTAAGACCATTTGATGCTTATTTGATCAAATATTTAATAAGTGTGACCGTAGCTTTAGTCAAACCTTTTCGCAATAGCACTAGAGGGACGAGTGTCGTGCGTTTGAAAACTAAAGCGCATGAAAAATGGCAGTTGACACAACGCTCGTTATAAAAGCATTTTCTGTCAGCTGTTTTTAATTTATTAAACACTTTGCTTATACCAAGTTTTTTTTTTTTTTTTTTTTTTTTTTTTCTCAATATTATTTATTGAATCTTCATACATTTAAATATGAACTAACAATAATTAATCAAATCTTAACCTAATACTTTATTTTATGTCCTGCCAGTGCCAGACAAAAATTTTCTTCATCACGGGTTCTGTTCACTTATCTAGGTGTTTGTCGCTCATCTAATTGGATAAGTGCTGCAGTGTCTCTTCTTCTTAAGCGAGTGTGGCCGCTATCATTTAAAATATTTCGTGCTAGTGGGTTTGGATGCAATTCGAGCCTTTTTAAGTATTTTACTGCATATTTCGTAATCATAGTTTTGACTAATGGAACATTGAGATCCCTGTGAATATTTGAGTTTTTTACATACCAAGGGGCAGCTGTGATTATTCGAAGAATTTTATTTTGGCGCCTTTGAATCTTTTCTATATTAGAGGCCGAGGCAGTGCCCCATAACTGAATACCATAGCACCAGATTGGCTTTAAGATGGAGTTGTAAAGAAGAAGTTTGCAGTCGAGACTAAGGACAGAGTTTCTACCAATAAGCCAATGAATTTGAATGGCTTTTAGTTTCATTTGAGTTAATTTTGCCTCTATATGGCATTTCCACGTTAATCGCCGATCCAGATGTATACCCAGATATTTTACATGCGAAAGTTGAGGAATTATTTGATTGTTGATTGTTATATGGGGGTAAGATTCCCGGCGCAAGGTGAATGTTATATGCACGCATTTTTGCTCATTGACCATTATCCTCCATTGTCTTAACCATATTTCTAGTTGAAATATATGATGCTGTAAGAAACGAGATGCTTCATAACGGTTTTCGTGGACGCTTAGAAATGCTGTATCGTCTGCAAATGTTGAAGTTTGGGTGTAGTTACTTGTTGGCATGTCCGAAGTATAAATTAAATATAATAGAGGGCCCAGGATGCTGCCTTGTGGGACTCCAGCGCCAATGGGCTGAGGTGAACTTAAGAAATTTCCTTCTTTAATAATAAATTGACGACCGACTAAGTAGCTTTCTAGCAGCTTGTGTGTGTTTGCTGGTAAATTTTGTTTCAATTTATGTAATAAGCCTTCATGCCAGACTTTATCAAATGCTTGCGAAACATCGATGAAGAGTGCTGAGCAATATTTTTTTTCTTCAAATGCTTTTCTTATGACATTTACTATTCGATGAGTCTGTTCGATTGTGCTGTGTTTTCTTCGAAATCCGAACTGATGGTTTGGAATACATCTATTTTCACTTAAAATCGGTGTTAATTTTGAAACTAATAATTTCTCAAATAGCTTTGACATATTTGATAATAAGCTAATAGGCCTATATGACTCAACTTTTGTATGATCTTTACCTGGCTTTGGTATCATGGTAACTAAGGAAACCTTCCATTTTTGAGGATAGTATTCAAGGCGTAAAATAGCATTAAAAATAAAAAGAATAATTTTCTTTGCTGTGCGAGGTAGCTCTAAAAGCATTTTATTACTGATTTTATCAATACCAGGTGCCTTCTTAGTGTTTAAGTCACAAATAGCCTGTTCGATTTCTCTTATCTCAAATCTGAGGGGAATAGCTGCTCTAGCAGCAACAGGTGGTAACTCGACCGCAATATTGTGAGATATATTTGGTGTAAATACGTTTTTTAAATGATCGACAAACAGGTTTCCTTTTTCAACATCATTTCTTGCCCAACTTCCATTTAAGTTTCTTAATGGTGGCTTAGAGACAACTGGCCTTTTGAGATTTCTAGCTGCACGCCACAATGAGTAGTCTGATTGTGGAGTTGCATCAAGTTCCTTGAGATATTTTTCCAGTGAAGCCGTTTTCTGAGTCTGCAGTAACATTCTCAGCCTTTTTGTACAGTCTTTTAGTAATTTCTTAAGTTGAGGGGATCTGTGCAATTGCCACTCTCTACGAGCTCTCCTTTTTTCAGACAAAAGACGCTCGACATCTGAGGAATATATTTTATTATTTTTGGTTTTTTTGGGGGCAATACTGGAATGTTGTACAGCTAGTTTTAGAAAACTGTCAAAATTGACAATAGAGCGATCTATATACTCCGGTGTGTTAAGCGGAATATTTTCTGTGCAATGGGTACTAAGATATTTTTTATATTTTAACCAATTTATATGTGTAGCTGACGTCGCTATGTATCCAGAGGGAGATTCAATTCTATTGGTGTTTATTATAGTAACTATTGCAGGTGTGTGATCAGAGGATAATTCTAAGGAAGCTTCAACGTGAATCGTTTTTGTGGGGATGTTTTTAACAACGCCAAAATCGATGACATCTGGAATTTTTTGCGCATCAGCAGGCCAATATGTTGGTTGGCCACTCGCGACAACATTTAAATTCATTTTAGAGATTGTATTAAACAAAACACGACCCTTTGGTGTTATTAGTCGTGACCCCCAGAAGGTATGTTTAGCGTTATAATCGCCAGCAGCCAGGAAACAGGGCCCCAATGACTTATAATATTTATAATATTGGCTTTCTGATATTGAAAACCTAGGTGGTGAATATAAAGATGAAATTACTATGTTTCGATTTATCTCTTCAACACAAATTTTCGTTGCTTGGAGATAATCTTCACGATGATCACACATTGAGTAGTGTTTAATTCGGTTTTTTATTAAAATGGCAGAACCTCCACAAGCTCTATCTCGAGGGTCCTTGGTATCATATAGAGTATATCCATTGATTTTGAACGTATTTCTTGAGGTCAAATGAGTTTCAGAAACCATCATGACATCAATTTGTTTATTTTAAAGAAAGTATTCTAATTCATTTTTATGTTGGCGGATGCCGTTTGCGTTCCAAAAACAAATTTTTAAACAGTTCATGGCTTGTTAAGTACAGCTTGCAATAACATCGATTGCATTCTAAGAATTTCCTGCATCATATTACCCATTGTGTTTGTAAAATTATTTACTGTTTGCACTAATGTTTCCATTGTTTTTTCTAGCCGACTTAGATTAGAAACTGGAGTTTCGGCATTACTTGTCGAAGCGCCTTGCATTGGTAAATTGTTTGATTTTAAGACGTTGGCATAAGAGATTCTGTTACTACTAGGCTGGGGGGCCTGAAGGTCATTACTGTTTACTTGATTTGTTACCTGAGGGGGATTAGTTTTCGGTCCAACCGACTGCTTGACGATAGTATATACAGGGCATCCTCTATAATTGGCAGTGTGATTGCCACCACAGTTGCTGCATTTTTTTACGTTGGGGTCGGTTTTAGACTTGTCGCAAAGAACTGTACCATGTAATTCGCCACATACAACGCAAACAGGGGGTAAGTAGCAGTATGCCTTAGTATGGCCAAATTCTTGGCAGTTAAGACATTGAACAGGACCACCTCTTTTGTGCGGCTCCTCTATAGTTACTTTTCTGTACAGAATATATTTTAAGTTATAGATGGGATGCGTTTCATTTTTTTTAAGTTTTACGTCGCCGGGTTCAAACTCCACTCGAAAAAGTGGTTGGGGAATTTTTTCTCTATTTTTAATGTTTAATACATGTTTTACCTTGAAGCCTTTTTCTGGGTCCACACATGAGTCAATAGCCTTAATCACCACCTGAAGACCTTTACTGCTTTTCAGTTGGTATGTATAAAAATTTTTTTTGAGTGCCTCAAAGTTGCTTACAATTTTTCGAAAATCATTCTCATGATTAATTTGTATTTTTGTTTCGTTTATACTACCACGCTTGATAGCAGCTACGTAAAACGAATTTTCACCTATAACCGATATTAAACTCTTTATGAGCTCATTAGAATTTTGCTCCCTCAGATATATCGGGGGAGGCTTGGACGATTTTATGACGTTTTGTGCTTCAGAGGATTCATCCTCCAGAATTGCAAAACGATTTTGAGAATTTATTTTATCAAAAGATGGTACTTTTGAGGCCGAAGCAACTGCTGCAGAAGTAGGGCTGCGTCCCCGTTTGAGCACTGTTATGTACCTGTCCATACCAACTTGTACTGTAGGCTTTTGAGAAGTTTTTACTTGAGTTATTGAGTTGACCATAGCGGCTGTTTTGGGGTTAACCGTTTCATCACTTATTAAAGTTTTTTTTTGCTCTGTGGCAACGCTTGCAGTTAATAAATTTGTTATTGTATTACGATCGACCGTATTTTTAAAAAAAAAGGATGAGAGGGAACGAGTTCGAGTAATAGAATTAGCCGCTAAGTAATTGCTATCACCGATTCTTTGTTTTTTTTTCTACTTTTGTTTCGTCAACACTCACTGTAACATAAGCATTTCTTTCGTTATGTTTTATTGTTTTTGCATTATACGCATTATACGACCTGCAAATGTTGAACTATAAATCATGTTAACATGGCCACATAATGTTATTGTCAATTCATGTTATGCCACTCATACATGTTTGACAATAACATAATAAGACACTGTAGAATTAAAACAAAACAAAACTATGCATAGTGTTAGGTATTCAATGTTAAATATCTTTGGATATGTGGCAACACTCTATCTAACATGTCAAATGAATAAATGAAAGGACAAAAATAGATGATAAGTCAAGTAGATAAGAAGAATTGAGAATTACTAAATAAATACACACTTTTGAATTGAAGCTTAAACAAAGCGCGTGTTTTATATTGGATACTGTGTAATACACAACAAATGGCGACGAGCTAAAAATTTTTTTTTTTTTTTTAAAAAAAAGTGAATTAGTTTCTTAAACACATGTAATTACATACCATTTTTTTTTTTTTAATTAAAATAAGAAACATATCGTGTTACAAAAAAAAATATACAACAATAAAATGCCGGATAATAGTCTGAACAACAACAGTACAGGTGGAGCGCCAATTACATTATTGCCTACACAATCTATTGCAGAGTTCGTCCCGAGTGTTGATAAGTGGCACTTATGGCATGAAAGATTGGAAATATATTTATGCGAAATTGATTGTACAAATGACAATGTGAAAAAGTCGATTTTATTAAAGTCTATTGGTGCAGAGGCGTATGGAGTATTGCATAGCTTATGCAGCCCACAATCCCCTGTTTCCAGAACATATAAAGATTTGTGTGAAATATTGAAAACACATTTTACGCCACCGACCATCGTATTTCAAGAAAGGAAAAATTTTCATAGTGCAGTGATGGGTGAAAATGAAACAATTTCCGGGTGGTTTGCACGTGTAAAAAAATGTGCTTTAAATTGCAAGTTTGGTGAACACTTGGACGCTTTCATATTGGACAAATTCGTAACGGGACTTCCATCAAGAATATTCGAGAGAATGTGTGAGGAAGATGAGAGGTTATGTGTTAATGATGCATTTAGAAAAGCCTTGATTTTGGAGACAAAGTTTAAGTCGTCGGCTAGCATGTGTGAAAGAGATAACGTTAATTTTGTAAAACGAAGCAATTGGAACAACAACAGCATAGAGCAAAAACGCGGTAACAAAAACAGCACTAATAGCAGAGGCAGCAGCGGCAGCAGCGGCAGCAGCAAAAATCAAAGTAACAACAAACAAAAGCATAGCAGCAAAGAATGCGTTCACTGCGGGTGGCGAAATCACAAATCTGGTGACTGCAAATATAAGGAAAGTAAATGTCATTCCTGTGGTAAGACGGGCCATTTAGCATCAGTTTGTCGTTTAAAGAAAAATGTAAATTATGTATTAGAAAATTCTGATTCATTCCAATTTGATAATACTCATAACTTTTCTATTTTTAGTATTGAAAGTGGTAATTCGATGAGCCTTTACACTCTACCCGTAAAAATAAATGACTTCCATTTAGATGCTATATGTGACACTGGAGCTTCTTGCACATTGCTGCCTAGATCGTTCCTCCGTAAAATAAACGTTAATGAAAAGGATATTTATCCCTGTGAAACTTCGTATATAAGCTACAGTGGCAACAGTATTTCGATTTTTGGTAAGTTCCTTGCAAATGTTACATACAAAGGGCTTACAAAAAGCATTGATATTATTGTGACAAACACGGAAAATCCACCCTTGTTGGGAAGAACATTTTTAAGAGCTTTTGACTTTGAGTTAAAGCGAATTAGTACAGTGTATGACAGACGTGATTTGAGCGTTGTTAGTGATCAATTAAGGGCTGAATTTGCAGATGTATTTGATAATGGTTTAGGGGCTTACAAGTGTGCTAAGATTGCGCTATTGATAAATGAAAAAGCAAAGCCCGTTTTTTTTAAACCTCGTCCATTGCCTCTTACATGGAAATCTCGGGTAGAAAATCAGCTTCGTGATTTGATTAAGATGGACATTTTGGAGCCTGTGGACCATTCAGAATGGGGAACGCCCATTGTACCAATTTTGAAACCAGACGGAAGTTTTCGTTTATGTGGTGATTTTAAGGTAACGATTAATAAACATTTGATTGATTTTAAGTATCCGTTGCCCAGAATTGATGAGGTTTTTGCTGCATTACAAGGAGGTTGTTTATTCACGAAATTAGATCTCTCAAACGCGTACAATCAACTGATGTTGGATGAAAGATCTCAGCTTTTGTGTACCTTAAGTACCCACATAGGGACATTGAAAATGAAAAGGCTACCGTTCGGGATAAAAACGGCAGCCGCAATTTTTCAAAAAACTATAGAGGGAGTATTGAGGGAAGTACCAGGTGTTGTAGTTTACCAGGATGATATAACCGTAACGGGTAGGGATTTACAGGAGCACGTAAATAATTTGAGAATGGTCTTGAATAAACTACGTAATGCAGGTTTTAAATTGAATGTGGCGAAATGCAAATTTTTTGAACGGAAAATATCCTACTTAGGCTTTACCATAGATAAAAATGGTCTAAGCAAAAACGGAGATCGTATTGTTTCTATTGTGAATGCTTCATCACCACAAAATGTATCTCAACTCAGGGCTGTAGTCGGAATGCTAAATTATTATTCTAAATTTATAGATCGCTTTGCTCAGAAAATGATACCCCTTTATAATTTGTTAAAGAAAGATGTAAAATTCGACTGGTCAAAAGACTGTCAGGCAGCGTATGCAAATCTGAAGCGCGATGTTACATCGGAACAGGTATTGGTACATTTTAACCCTGATTTGCCAATCGTACTTACCACAGATGCTTGCAATACAGCAGTGGCAGGGGTATTATCACACATTTTTCCTGACAAGTCTTTAAAGCCAATTGCTTTTGTATCAAGAGCACTCTCGAAATCTGAGGTTAATTATAGTACGTTGGAAAAGGAGGCTCTGGCAATCATATTTAGTGTAACAAAGTTAAGGCAGTATTTATGGGGTAATCACTTTGTTTTGAAAACGGACCACAAACCGTTGTTGACAATTTTTGGTGAAAGTAAAGGTTTGCCTCTAATGGCTTCTGCTCGTTTACAGCGCTGGGCATTGATCCCTTTAGGATTTAATTATACTGTGGAACATGTAAAGGGGGCAAATAATCAGGCAGATAATCTGTCTAGAATGCCTCAGGTTCCACAGGTTGAAGACTACAACGAATGTAATTACATAAATTTGATAGCAGAAGATAATATGTTCGACTTTAATTTCAAAACCATAGCTAAACGAACAAGACGGGACATTGTTTTATCAAGAGTTGCTAACGCCATTAGTATGGGCACGGTTCACCAATTAAAAGGTGATGAGTTCAAACCTTACCGGGAAAAAGCAAATGAATTGTCTGTCGAATATGGTTGTGTACTGTGGGGTTATCGTACAGTAGTTCCCTGTAAGTTGCGAAAAACGATTTTGGAAAATCTGCATAGTTCTCATTTTGGTGTTGTCAAGACCAAAGCTTTAGCTCGCTCTTATATTTGGTGGCCAGCTATCGATAAAGATATCGAAAACCTTGTAAAAGGTTGTAGACCATGCCAGGAACTACAATCGAGCCCTGAAAAAAGTAGTTTGATACCGTGGAGTCCAACTAAGTCAGTCTGGAGTCGTATACATATTGACTTTGCAGGACCTATTAAAAATCGGTACATGTTAATTGTGATTGACTCATTCTCGAAATGGGTTGAAGTCTTCACAACGAGGGAGATAACGTCGCATTTCGCGATCAATAAACTTAGAGAATTGTTTTGTAGATTTGGTTTGGTTGATACTATTGTAAGTGACAATGGACGTCAATTTGTTTCCGATAAATTTAAAATGTTTTTGAAAACAAATAATATTAGACATATCTTGACAGCTCCCGGACATCCCTCCACGAACGGTCAAGCGGAAAACTTTGTAAAGACAATAAAAAAATCACTTTTGGCAAATTTAAAGGAAAAAAATAATTTGGACCTTGATGTTTTACTGAATCGGATTTTAATTGATTACCGCAATACCCCACATTGCTCCACTGGTGAATCACCAGCAAAGCTTATTTTTGGTCGCACATTTAAAACACGTTTTGATAATTTAAGACCACCTTTGGTAAAAGAGAAAAATGAAGAGTCTCAAGAGAAAAGTGTTCTTCTTAATAAGGGAAAACGCAGTTTGCAATTCTCTGAGGGTGAAAAAGTTTTGATTCGAAATTACAGAGATTGCAACAAACCAAGCTGGTCCCCAGCTGTGATTAAACAAAGATTAGGCAAATACTCCTATTTGTGTATTATGTCGGATAACAATCGGGAAATAAAAGGGGAATAGCTGCTCTAGCAGGAACAGGTGGTAACTCGACCGCAGTATCGTGAGATATATTTGGGGTAAATACGTTTTTTAAATGATTAACAAACAGATTTCCCTTTTCGTTATCATTTCTTGCCCAACTTCCGTTCAAGTTTCTTAATGGTGGCTTAGAGATAACTGGCCTATTTAGATTTTTAGCTGCACGCCATAATGAGTAGTCTGATTGCGGAGTTGCATCAAGTTCCTTAAGATATTTTTGCAGAAAATCCGTTTTCTGTATCTGTAGTAACTTTCTTAGCCTTCTTGTACAATCTTTTAACAAACTCTTAAGTTGAGGGGATCTGTGCAATTGCCACTCTCTTCGGGCTCTTCTTTTTTCAGACAGGAGACGCTCAACATCTGTGGAATAAATTTTAATATTTTTAGTTTTTTTTTGGGTAATACTGGAATGTTGTACAGCTAGCTTCAGAAAACTGTCAAAATTAAGAATAGCGCGATCTACGTATTCCGGTGTACTAAGCGGAATATTTTCTGTGCAATGGGTGCTGAGATATTTTTTATATTTTAGCCAATTGATTTGTGTAGCTGGCGTCGCTAAGTAACCAGTTGGAGATACAGTTCTATTGGGGTTCATTAAAGTAACAATTGTTGGTGTGTGGTCGGAAGATAATTTTAAGGAAGCTTCAACATAAATCGTTTCTAAGGGGATGTTTTTAAGCACGCCAAAATCGATGACATCTGGTATTTTTTGCTGATCAGTAGGCCAATATGTTGGTTGTCCGCTCGCTATCACATTCAAATCCATTTTAGTAATAGTATTAAATAGAACACGACCCTTTGGTGTTATAAGTCGGGACCCCCAGAAGGTATGTTTAGCGTTATAATCGCCAGCGGCCAGGAAACAGGGTCCTAATGATTTGAAATATTTATAATATTGGCGCTTATACCAAGTTACGTGTTTTTTTTTTGCGTTCTTTTGTACGGTTTCCGATTTTTTTAATTTTTAATACGTTTTTTCCATTTTCCATTCACATTTCCTAATATTTTCTTAGCCATTTTATATTTTTGAAACAGTATCTACATCTTTAAAAACATGTTTACCGAAAACAAATACATCATTTTTATTACGATTACTAAATATGTCGTCAACGCTAAAAAGTGCAACGTTTTGTAAAATTTCCTAGCCTAGCTCTAACCTCGTAAATAAACTTTCTTTTATCACTTTTTTTTATCATTTGAAAGCTTAAAATCTTTACAGGACTTCTCAAAACTGTACCCCAAATAGCAGATCTTATCTTAATCGCCCTCTATATAATCGAAGTTTTAAAAAATGGTAGAAAAAATAAAAACTGTAAAAAGCACTAAAGTCACTAACCAAGTAAGTGCTTTTTCTAAGTTTGGCACTAAGAATAAAATTTTTGCGTTTTGAGGCATCAACAAGCAACACGACATTCGGAGAACCGTCAACATGTTTTGGTTCATATTTCTTCCCTTTGATATTCATTTGCTTATTACTTGGATGACTGTCCCTCAAGAATTTTTTTCTCGTTATTTATTTATTGAATTTTCATATATTTAATATGAACTAACAATATTTAATCAAATCTCAGCCTAATACTTTGCTTTATGTCCAGCCACTGCCAGACAAAATTTCGTCATAACGGTTCATGTTCACATATGTAGGTGCTTATCGCTCTTCTGATTGGGTGAGTTTTGCAGTGTCTCTTCTTCTTAAGCGAGTGAGGCCGCCATGATTTAAAATATTTCGCGCTAATGGATTTGGATGCTATTCAAGCCTTTTTAAATATCTTACTGCATATTATTTAATCATAGTATTTACTAATGGCACATTGAGGTACCTATGGATCTTTGAGTTTTTAACATACTAGGGAGGGGCTGTGATTACACGAAGAAGTTTATTTTGGCGCCTTTGAACTTTTTTTTATATTAGAGGCCAAGGCAGTGCCCCATAATTGAAAACCGTATCACCAGATAGGCCTAAAGATAGAGTTTTAAAGTACATGCTTGCAATCGAGACTAAGGAGAGAATAAGCCAATAAGCCACTGAATTTGAATGGCTTTAAGTTTCATTTAAGTTAATTTTGCCTCTATATAGCATTTCCACGTTAATCGCCGATCCAGATGCATACCGAGATATTTTACATGAGAATGTTGAGGAATTATTTGATTATTGATTTAAATAGATATATTTGGAGTAAAAACGTTTTTTAAATGATAAACAAACAGATTTCCTTTTTTAATATCATTTAAGTTTCTTAATGGTGGTTTGGAGACAACTGGCCTTTTGAGATTTCTAGCTTCACGCCATTATGAGTAGTCTGATTGTATAGTTGCATCAAGTTCCTAAAGAAATTTTTCCACAGAAGCCGTTTTCTGAGTCTGTAGTAACTTTCCCAGCTTGTTTGTGCACTCTTTAATAAATACTTAAGTTGCGGGGATCTGTGCAATTGGCAATCTCTTCGAACTCTCTTTTTTCAGTCAAGAGCCGCTCGACATCTGTAGAATATATTTTATTAATTTGGATTTTTTTGAGGGTAATGCTGGAATTTTGAACTGTTTGTTTAACATAACTGTCAAAATTAGCAATAGAGAGATGCACATTAAAGACCTGCAAATGTTGAACTATAAATCATGTTAACATGGCCACATAATGTTATTGTCAATTCATGTTATGCCACTCATACATGTTTGACAATAACATAATAAGACACTGTAGAATTAAAACAAAACAAAACTATGCATAGTTTTAACAGTGAGTTTACAGACATCAACATGGAAAATTAACATGTCAACATTAACTTAAACTTGCGACACATGCGTCATATGCAGCATATGTTGTTAATGATTACAATGCATAATTTCTATGGCTTTTTATAAAGAATGAAACCAAAAATAAAATAGGAAAACTTTTTAATTATGATTGTTATTAATTTCAAGGATTTTTTTTTAAGATTTTAGAAAAAAAAAATATTCAGGTGTGTGACGAAAAACGATCGTTTTAAAAATGATCGTTTTTAGCAGGTGTGATGAATTTCGACCGATTTTAAAATCCATTTCTACAGTAGAGTCTTAACTTTTTGTTCAAAATACAGTTCACTTTACATATATAATAAGAAAAAGAATATATAGGAACAGGAAGACAGAGGAAAATGATTAGAAATAAATTTTTAAAGATACTGAAAACGATATTATCGTTTTCAAATCGTATTGTTTTCCATCACATACCTGATTAAAATAAACCTTTTTAAATAGATATTATCTAATTTGTAAATTTGAAATATTTTTCAGTTGTGGAATAAATTTTTATTAGAATAACGGCGCATTAACATTTATATTTATTTGATCTCAGCGGTACCAACTCCTATTCGCAAAATCGTTGGTATCTACATTTGCAAGAATTCATTACCAAAAGTAGAACCAAACACCGAGTTGAAAAAAAAGTGTACCGACTTAGTTGTTCAGTGGGTGGTTGGTAATTGTAGACCTTTGAATGTTGTTAATGACGAAGGACTTTTAAATCTTGCTCAGTTTTGTGTTAACACTGGCCATGTTTTTGGAAAGAATTTGGATGGGGGAGGTCTTCTGCCACACTCTACAACTGTGTCCAAAAATATTGGAAGCCTTTACAACAATCAGCACAAAATTCTTAAAGAAGAAATAAATATCAAAACCCGTTTTTTACTTATTAAATTGTTTTTGAGCTTATTTGAAATAAAAAATGTATTCTAAAAACAAAATTTAAATAAAATTTAAAATAAAAGTTTTTTTCTATTTCAACAATTGTTATTTAATTTAGAATCTTTATTTAAGAAATAATGCATATTTTTAATACAAGGCAGGCAGGTTCAAACAGTATTAAAAACATGCTGCAGGTTAAACATTTAAAAATACATGTTATTGAAATAACAGCCTACAACAGTTTAACTTAATTGCAAAGGCATGCAAAGACAGTATGTTAATGTAGACATAACATGGCATAACACCTTGTCTGAGTTAACATAACATGTCAATGCATGAAAATATGGAGAACGACATTTTTACATAAAATGTTGAATTGTGCAGTACTTTAATGCACATTCTCAGGTGTACTAAGCGGAATATTTTCTGCGCAATGGGTACTGAGAATTTTTTTATATTTTAACCAATTAATTTGTGTAGCTACCGTCGCTAAGTAACCAGTCAGATTTACAATTCTATTGGGGTTCATTATAGTAACAATTGTAGGAGCGTAGTCAGAAGATAGTTCTATGGAAGCTTCAACATGAATCGTTGCTATGGGGATGCTTTTAACCACGCCGAAATCGATGTCATCTGGTTGGTTGGTTGTCCGCTCGCTACCACATTCAAAGCGATTTTAGAAATTGTATTAAATAAAACGCGACCTTTAGGTGTAATTAGCCGTGACCCCCAGAAGTATGTTTAGCGTTATAACCGCCAGTGGCCAGGACACAAGGTCATAATCATTTATAATTAGGGTACCGTCCCGGGAGAAAACAGCTATTTTTACTCTGAAATGCAGTTTTATTTTCTCTAAAAATAAGCATCTGTGCATGGGTTGTCGATTAAATCAATAACAAGAAGTGAGTACATAAGTTAATCAATGTCTCCTGCTGCCATATATCTGTTAAAAGCAGAATGGGCAGTGCAACAGTTTATTATAAATAAATTTAGCGAAGTGAAGAGTTGATAAAGAATATAAATTCAAAATAAGATGCAGGCAGTAAACTCTCATTGTCCATGGACAAGTCTGAAAAATAGGAGATAGCTTAACATATCGCTCCTTTATTGCAACATAGTCATATCTACAAACGGAAATAAAAAAATAAGGAAACTCGTGTAAGATACTACAACATACAATTACAGATGGGCCTAATGAAAAGAAAAGGTTTGTAAGAAGTAGTCCGGATGATGCTATTTTTGGCATCAGACATCAGACATCAGAAGCATGCAACAACGGTGCACTTTTAACTATTTGTCCATCCTCGGTAAAAAAGTGAACGAAATTGTTTGGAAACATTGAAATCAGTAAATAAAATCAGAACAATACTCTTTGACGACTCACTAAACGCTTTGATTGTGTCAGAAAGTAACTTCCTAAGCCTTAAAAAATGTTAATATACATATTTATTAAAATATTTTATGAATTAACTTTTTGATCTCATATCTTGAGTACCTCAATTTTTGTTTGTTTTTATTATTGTTTTATGAATTAAATTGTTATGTTTATGTTATCTTTTTATCTTGTATCTAGAGCATAATAATAAGGAATTTAGATATAAAAGCGTAAGAAAATAATAATTCAAGTTCCGCTTTCAATCTTCAATTAATTTTTGTAGTATTTAAGCATTTCTTTTACTTACTTTGTAAACAAGTTCCCTTACGTTTGTTTATAAAAGTTTTTTTCATTAATAAAAAATAAATTTACTTTGTATTTTTTGTATGGAGCGGGATCCCGGGAAATTTAAAAAATTCCCGCTTTTTTAATAGGTATAATAGGTATTTATAATATTGGCTTTCTGATATGGAAAATATAGGTGAAGAGTATAAAGAAGAAATTACTATATATTTCGATTTTTGATTCTCTCTAAATGAATTCAAATTTAAGCAAAAACAAACAACATTTTGAGTTTTGTCTCCCTAAATTCGCAATATCTGACATGGTGGCCCATTGAAATAAAATTTGTAAGATTTGGACAGCGATTATCTAATGCGGTTAGCCAGATATAAATAAATCTATTTTGTGCAACGTCCACTTATCATCATTGATAACCAAGATATTTGTACGAAATTTGGAAACTTTAGCTCGCGCTGCTCTCTAGATATTCAAAAATCTATATTGTCTTGTTATGGAAGGTGCCACGGCCAATTTAAATTAAAAAAAAAATGAATATATTCAATAAAGAAATTGGGTTTTTTGAAGCACTTATTCGAATAAGCGCATAATCGAGTGCTTCAAAAAGAGAGCTCATATACAGCCGTAAATAATAAACAATAAAATATACAAAAAAGCTGCTATTTTAGTGCTGATAACGAAGAAGGTTTTAAACTGAAAAATTAAAAATATGTTATGGTTTATGAAAACGATTAAAAAGGGCATTTAAGCAAGTAAAGTTAAAAGAAGCGATTATTGTTAGCAGAAAATAGTCCTCTAAATCGGAAACACCCCATGCAAAAATAAGGCAACCCACCAGCAGGTTTAAAGCGATTTGAGGTATGATTTCATACATAAAACTTGCTCCATTTGAAGCACATTTTTTACTGGTATTAACTAGAGCTCCTTCGAGATCACCAGTAATATTCTCTAAAAATCAGTGACGGATTTTAAAACAACAACTGAAAAGATGCAAAGTTCACAAAAAAAAAAATTGCTAAGCCACTTTCAAACAAGCGTTATATTTGCTTAAAAAAACGATCTGCAGTAACAAAAACAACACTAAAAAAGCAAGTAAAAGACGATTAACTTTTTTTTGTGTAGAAATAATACAACACTTTAAGGAAAATATATATATTTTTGATTTTTTTTTTTTAATTTCCTAAGCTAATCCCGCGAAGCTCTATGCTTGTCTGCAGGAAAGAAACCAGAGTCTCTGGCGGGAATCGAACCCGCAACCTCGGCGCTGATAGACTAGCTCGCTACCAGCTAGCCTACCGAGGCAGAGTTGACAAATTGGGTTTTTATGATTTTTTTTTAACCCTGCTACTAGGTTAGAAAAAAAATACACTTGTTATGTTCGGGTCATATTTTGACCCCACATTTTTTTATTGAGAAAACACAAATTTATACATTTCAAAATTATTTTTAAGGCTTGTGATCAATGCAATATGTTGTCGTTAGAGTGATTGCGTGTCGGTGTGAGGGACAAACAGGTTTTTTACAAGTTATGCACCCAGTAAAGGTCTTTTTTTCCTTTTTCGACGGGCAAAATTTGCACCTTTTCCGTTCACTAGCGCATTGTCGTTTTGGAGAAGGCGAGCTCGTAGATGGTGATACAATGTCTTCTTCTCGAATTCTTCGTACCAATGATGCAGAGGCTTCTGCACGAGGAAGCCGACTACGCCTCTTGATATGTTCTTGAGCTTAAACTTCACCGAGTTGCTCTAAAAATAGGCGCCTTTTGTGCAGTTTATTTTTTTGCCATTCAGGATTTATTTCGGTCCATATTATAAAGGCGTTGAGAGCAGAAATATCTAATAAATTAGAGAACAGGGCAACTGGCCACCGATTGGTTTTTCTTTTGCACGAATATGTACGAACCATTTGTTCCAATGTGTCGACTCCGCCTTTTGTCGAGTTGTAGTATTCAATTATTTCCGGAATTTTATATGGATGATCTTCTAAAATGTTGCTGTTATGGTGAAGAGTGCTAAGCAAATAAGCCGTTCTGTATTTTTTAGGCACATGCAAAACTACAGTTTCTTTTTCATGAAAAAAAAATTGACTTGAGTGTATTAGAAGCTTTCGTAATTTTTGTGTTGTTGCATGAACCGGCAAAAAACGTTTGTTTTTCCTCACTGTGCCAACAATAGTAATTGTTTGCTTTAGCAGTTCTAATGCAAGATTATGACTCGTAAAAAAATTATCGGTAGTCACATTTCGTCCACGGTATGAAGACACTAAGTCTAGAACAACCCGTTCGCCTTGGTTCCTTTCAGCATTGTCTCCCACTTTGCCCAAGTATATTTGGAACTGTAAGCAAAACGCGGTGTCAGAATCCGCTGCTATCCACGCTTTCATGCCATATTTCCCAGGTTTACTTGGAATGTATACTTTGAAAGGACAGCTACCTCGGAACGGAATAAGCTGCTCGTCAATCGTTATATTAGCACTTGGAACGTAAAGCAGTGGCAAATTCTGAGTCCATTGCTCATAAAATGTGCGAATAGGAGCCAGTTTATCTCCTCTTTGTTCTGACCTGCTTCTTAGCCTATCGTCAAATGCTAGTACACGAGAAATATTGCTAAATTGCTCCAAAGATATGATTGCTCTCAAAAAAGGACGTCCATGAAACTCGTTCCACAGGGAGTTAAGATTTTCACCGTATGAGCGGTAGACTCCTAAAATAATAATATGTCCGTTATACAATTATAATAGACAAAATATATTGTAAATAAATACCAATAAGTATAAGAAGTCCCAGGTAAGCATCGAACTCAATAGCATCTAAAGCTTGAAAATTTTCGAAAACAGCACTACCTTGCGAGTTGCTGTAGTGAATTATATCCCTTTTCATAGCTTTTGTAAGGAATACATCAAAAGTATCACGAATTTTCGAAATACGATGAATAGCATAAGAAGTCACTCCAGGTTTTTCGTGAAGAATATTCACTTGCTGCACGACTTAGACATTGCAAAGAAGGTATTGTTGTCCACTTTATCATCCGATCTTTATCAAAAAATTCTGTGCCATTAATTACGGTCAATGAACTCAAGGCCTCTGTGCCACTAGAAATGGATTGTTCTGAAGATAAAAATTCGTCTTCCTCAAGTACAAAATTGGCATCACCTCATCACTTGCATCGTCTTCGAGATCACTCAAGAATGCACCAATGTCATGCTCAGTCATTTGTTCACGCTGATATTATGGCCAAGTAAATAGAAAAAAGAATTTTATCGTATGAGTACTAGTATGTATACTTATAGTATATACTTATAGTATAGTATATAGTATACTTACAGTATGTCTAGATTCCATGTTTTATCAAAATCAATCGCATAAACTTAGATTTACAATAGCAACTGATCACTATGAAATTAAGCACAGAACTAGAAGTATTTGGCTTTCTTATTTTGTTTGTTTTGTTGTCTTGTAAAGCACCAAAGAGGTAAAAGACAAATGCAAAAAACATATAATATAGACATATTATATTATATATTTATTATTCGTTTTACAAAAATGATTGAGGGTCATAAAATGACCCTAACATGATATGTGTAAACACTTGCAATTAAAAATTTTCTAAGCCTAAAATGGTGATAAAACTAATTGAATTCAATATATTTCAACAATTGATGCACTGAGTAGTAAGAACTTTCAAATATATTCCACCAGTTAGAAATACGGTAATGTTAAATTCAATTTGGGTCATCAAAAGACCCTAACGTAGTAGCAGGGTTAATTTTCATACTTTTTCCATTTCAAACGTAAGATAAAAAGTAAAAATTTTTGTATTCACAACAAAAAAAAAAAAAAATTCCCGAATTCCATTTGTTAAAAATTTTGAGATAATTATATTATTGACAGTTTGGCTGACTTCCAAAACGTCAATTGCTTTGAATTAGAACAAAGTATAATGTTTCATAACGCCGCAGTACAATATATATACAATGCAAACCCTTTCAAAACGTCACTGCTTAGTATTAGTAACGCATCAAAAAAGCAATCAGAGCATTGGTTTTAAAGTTGATGCTTTGTGACATTTAACATTTTATTTGCAAGCAATACAGATTTATTTTAAAAGTATTATGCATTGCATCACTTACATTTTAAAACGATTTAGTAAACAAAACACATAGTTGCATTTTTTCGGTACTTTGTACGTGTACATGGTTGAAATACAGTAGTAAAATTGTGTACGAACTTTGTATTAGTACGTTTTGGAATTCAGCCTTTTTCTGTAGCCAAGAAAAGGAACTTCGGCAAAAGTGAGGGAATGTAACAGGAAAAAGAATGAAACTGAAAAGGATGTATGAGAATAAAATATTTTAAGTTTACAATTATTTATAGATTTATAGATTTGTTTATAGATGTTAAAATTACATCCAAATTAATAAACATTTTGTTTGTTTTTGTTTACCCCTAAAACACCCTTTTGTAAAAAAAACACAAAATGAATCATTTTTACTCGATAAACAAATAAATTGTTGAGGTACACTAAAGAAACTTCTTGACTTTGTTAGAAATATCAATTAAGTACTGAAAACACATTTTTAGATTAAAAAATATTTTTTGATAACGAAATATTTCAGAACTTACGTAAGCTACCCCTCGTGTGTGGTTTTCCACACATATGTGGTTTCAATGTAATTTGCACTAGAGACCAAATTTTTTTTTTGGCAATTGTAAATATTTTTGATTTTCTTGCGAACTGCATGCAATGTTTGTTTAATAAAGAGAGTGCTTATATTAGTTACACACAAGCGTTGTATGGATTGTTGTTGATCACCAACGGGTGATCAATCAATCATGACTTTGATTACAAACGAAATAGGACGCCACGGAAAAGTAGGGAGACCTTGCATAGGGACATTATGTATCAAAGCACTGATTCGTCTATAAAGTAAAAATACATTCTAATTATTATTGCAAACTGTCAGATCAGAGAACATACATTAATATATGACAATATGCCATGTTAGCGTACCAAAAAGTCCAAATGGTCGTTAAAATTTTATAAAACATAGTTGTTCGAAAACTTTTTTTGCTCAAAGCACAAAAAAAAAAAAAAATAAGCAACAACAAGCAGCCAACAAAAGCATTTTTAAGTATTAAAAATAAACTAAATATAAATATTTGTGTTACTTTTTCTTTTATTTGTTCAAAACAATCTACAAAAAGTGCCGTTTTATTTGAAATAGAAATCACAATCGCAAAAGTTATTTTGTGTGCGGTAAACCGAATCTAAAATTTCAAAAACACAATCAACTTTAAATATGTGAAAAAAATTTTGTTTTGGCTTTATTTAGAGATCAATTTTTGCATTGTTTCGTTTTGTTTCAGTAAATTAAAGTGGCTTCAAAGTTTAAGCCACAAACTCGCTTACACTAAACAATTTTAACTTTTCTCCCACTGTGGTCACCTGCAATTTCAAATAGTTTTTTTGGTGAATGCAAAAAACTTTTAAAAAAAATTTAAGCCCAAAAATGTTTAACTCTTTGCAGGGTTTTTTTTATAAATGTGTATTATTTGGAATTTTGGATGTTTTTTCTAAATTGGTTTTAAATAATAAAACAAAAAGGTTTAAATTTAAAGCAAATTTATAATGGAGAAAACAATTTTATATACACCTATCCCTCGATTTACACGATAGAGGCGTTTCTGAAAAATCGTGTAAATGGAAATGAAAAATGTTTGTATCAGAAATCGTGTTAATCGAAAAAAAGACACAAATACGATTATATTTCAAATTTTGTTAAGAAAATTAATTTCAATTAAAATTAAAAATTAACGGTTCAACTAAAAATCAAAAATTGTTCTTAAAATTAATTTCTTTTAAAATAAATTAAAGTCGATTTGTCTGCATTAAAGACTTGATCAGGAGTGTATGAATTGGCAGCAATAATTTTAGAAAATCCGAATATTCTTTAGCCGCATTTTTAACAAGCTTGTTCACCTTTTTATTGTAGCTTGTGTAAGCAATGTCCTTGCTTAAATTTTTTAAACCAACCATGACTTGCCGAAACGACGCTTTTTTGTAGATGGTTATTGATTAAAGTTTTTAATAAGCCCTCAAAACTGTATTTGTAATAGCATTGGTGTCAACTGTATTGTCCAGAACGTATAAGGTTGTACCTAGGTTCGTTTTAGTTCCTCATTCATTGTCGCTTCGTGAATGGAAGTAAATTTAAAAACATTTTTCATATTTAGTTTGTCATTTATTGTATTAAAAAAAATCCCCAGTAGCACGTTTCTTTATTTCTCGCATCGTAAAATTTCTCACATGAAGTGTGAAACCAAAAATTCCATCGTTTGTCAATTTGTGAGAAAAAAGTGTTTCTGTATTTAAATCCGAAAGTAGACAACAAAGATTTTATTTTAACTGGAACATTTCCAGTAATTAAGTTTCAAATGAAACGAAACGTCAACGAAAGAAATAAATATAATAAAAAGAGGGCTGCCAGATTTTTTTTTGTTTCAAAATTAACAAAGTGTCGATTTGCTGATTTTTCTAAAAAGGTGACGATATTATTTAGTTTTCGAAATAAGACAATCTTAAATCTTGTTATATGTTTGTTTATTAGGCACCACAAAAAAAAGATATCTTTAGAAACCAGGCAGCTTAAATTTTTATATTTATCCCTATTGTCGAAAATGTATCTGCAAAAGCAAAAATTCCAGGGAAAAGTGTTTACTCTTTATTCCCTTAACTATTAAACACAATTTTTTATGTGATCAAAACATTAAACCATTACCACATTTTTCAGTCAATGTGGAGACAATTTTGAGTCAAGAAGTAATGGGCCGACTTGACTCATTTTGAACATTTAATACTCCTCATATAAAGGGTTTTTCAGGAACTTTGTTTTTTAATTATGGCAACAGCAACAACATCATAGTTTTGTTGATAGATGCATTGGCAAATGTTTCAATGAATTCAATTTCGCTCGAAAATCGCAATAAAATAATTAAAATCCACTTTGAAAATAATGGTTTTGTTAGAGTTACTTTTCACATAGCCTATGAAACGATCAATTAATTGCAAACCAACTTTCAGGATCGCATAATTTCACGAATATCAGCTGTTTAGTGGCCAGACAGATCGTGTGATTTAACCCCACTAGATTATTTTTTATGGGGCTATGTTAAGGACGGAGTCTATATGGAGCCAAACGAATCGAGTGCAGCCTTTAAACTCAAAATTCGTGATGTGATCAACGAAATAGACCTGCCATTTCGCTAAAAAGTGATTTAAAACTTTGATGAAAGAATCGACGTTTGTCAGTGTGGTCGTGGTAGACATTTGTCAGATATCATTTTTCATTTATAATTGCCGAACTTTTCTCTTCGTAATACAATAAAAATTTGAATCATCTTCATCTAAATTTTTTGTTTTGCTGAAAAACCCGATATACGTTGTATAATTTAGTTTAGAAAGAAACCTGAATTGTAATAAACAAATTGAAAAGATAACTAAAATCTGGTTTCATTTTCTTTCTATAACCCCACTCTATTATAATTACTCCACGGATAATTACATCGCCAAAAATGCTAGTATTTTTGGGTAATTATGCGGGGAAAGCATTTAAACGAATACGCTTAACTAGCTCGTTAAGAAAACGTTAAACTACCTCAGTCAGGTAATTAAACGTATTTATTTACAAGATACCTTAACTTTGATGTATGAAAAATAGTTGAAATAGTTTTTCTGTAATGCTTTTTGAGATGTCCTGTCATATCGTACTAACAAAAGCGTACTCATACATACAAACTCAGGGAAACCATAAGTATGCAGTCGAGCAAAATCTGTTTAAAATTATTTTCAAATTGCCGATTTTTTGAACAAAAGAGACGATCTTTTTATTTTTTTCAGGAAATTGACGATTTTTACACAAATTTATCTGGCAGCGCTGAATATAACCAAACAAGGAAAGGCTAAAAAAACTTTTAAATAACAAACTATTACAATTGTGTTTTATTTTTTCATCCTTTAAATTATGCTTTCATCATTTCAATTCTTTCTATTTTTTATTTATATTAAAAAAATTGTATGTAAACATATCTTAAATTAAAAATATCCATATTTGGTTTTTCTCGCACCAATTTCAAATGTTACTTATTTTGACAGTTCTTGTGAGGAGCTCATCGCAAAATTTTGTTACAGAAACACTTTTTCTCACATCCTTCCATTTTCAATTATTTAAATCACAGATAATTCTCGCAAAGGAAAGATACAGTAACATTTGACTGAGAAAAACGATTTTTTGTTTAATTTTTTACATTATTTTTGTTGCAATTCACTCGTTTCTTGTGACAAATTTTACGATGTGAGAAATACAGAAATGGTCTACAGCATTTTTTTAGACAGATTTTGATTAACGTTTTCTTTATTACCTGGTTTCTTCCAATCGATTGGATTACAACTTTAAAGAATACGTTTACTTCGTCTTAGTCTCCTTAGATGGAAGTTTAAAAACAAAATGGCAAATTATCCAAACATTTTTATATTCATACTTAATACTTTGAATAAAAATACTTTTATATTCCTACTAAATACTTTGAATTCTCATCTTTAACAGAAAAATAAAAACTTTTCAAAACTGGCTGCCATCTCTTACTAAAATATCCGGGAATAAAATGTCTAAAATAAAATATATTTCCGTACGTGATGAAAACCGATAAATTTCAAAACATTCTTTTTAAAAGATGTGATGGATTTCGATCGAATTTCAAATCCATTTCTGAATTATAGTCTTGATTTTTTTTCTTTAGAATACAGTTCAAATAAGATATTTAATTTGATTAATCGATCAATTTCTTGCTCAAACAAAAGCAACAGTCGAATAATTGGATACTCTAATAAACTCATACAGCATCATTTCTTTTTTTCACTTTGTGTTTCAACAAATTACTTGAAACTTTCATGTTAGTGCACTTCTTTTTAAGGACACTTAAAAAATTCAAGTACTTTTTGCTTTAATAGTTATAGAAATAATAAAATATATGTAAGCTTAAGTGCAGCCTACAAGACAAAAGGATGTTGTAAAAGACTTGGAAAAAAAAAACAGAAAGATATACCCCGCAACAATTACCAAAAATAAGTTTTACACATGCATCCAGCTTTTTATAAACCCTTTAACCCTCGTCTAACTTCTTGATTTTGTGCTAAAACTTGTTTCCTTAATAAAAGATACCTAAAATTTTGTGGTATTTCAGGTATTTTCAGAAATTGTTGACTGCACACCGCGACTAATAGTGGTTTTCATACCCAAACCCCTTAATAGGCTGTATGAGTACAAATCAGAGCTGTAAATGAATGATTCATTTTTGGATTAATGCGTGAATCATTCATGCACTGAATTAGCAAATTTTGAATTAATTCTTTTCACACAAAAAAATTAATTGAATGAAATTTGTGTCAATTCAAATGAATTTGGTAAAAAAAGATTGCAATTCATTTTTAATTCAAATGAATTTGTTAAAGTTAATTACAATTCATTTCACAAATTCATTTGAATTGAATTGATTTTGAATTAGCTAAAATGAATTAGAAAAAAGAATTTGCAATTAATTTACAACTCATTTGAATTTGAATTGGTTTTGTATTGGAAAGGAATTGTCAGGTAGCGGCAGAATTGAAACTAAATTATAAGGTATAGGCGAGTATCCTATCAAAATGGAAATATATTGTTTATTTGCTAAAAGAAAATTAAATTTTTATTTTTATCAAATAGTGTAAAATATTATTAAAAGTGCGTTTAACAATAATTTTTTGTTTAAATAATCTCGTATCGTATAATGTGCAAAACTTCTTTTTTTTTAATTTTTTAAACGAATTTTGAAGATTTTAGCAACTTGGAATCTCAACAACATTTTTGTTTATTCGAAGTTCTTATTACTTTTACTACAATTGGAAAATTTGTTTTTACTTTTGTATTGAATAATTCCAACTGCAATAAAAATAGTTAATTTTGGTAATTCCCCCTAGATCATTCATTTGAATTCATTTAACAGATTCATTTGAATTGGAAAACGAATTGAAATTCATTTCTGCCGAATTCGTTTGAATTGATTCAAATTTCATTCAATTCTTTTTTGATGTGAAAAGAATTAATTCAAAATTTAGCTAATTCGTAACGAATGAAAATAAAAAAATAATGATTCATTTACAGCTCTTGTACAAATGTACCCTTACCTTTAGCTTAAAATACATGTAAAAGTTGGGAGTCAGCTGATTGAATTTATCTGTACGTCAAATAAAAGGAAAATAAATAATTGGCAGATGAGTGCCGGTTAGCACTGCGACAAAATATAAGCAAAGGAGACATTGAGAAAACCAAATTTCTTTAATCTGCAGTTTTTCTTGGGAAAAAAGATAATCGCCTAATGAGAAAATGGCCATAAGTCTTTTTTGTAGTAGGTTAAAGAACGCGGGTTGTATTTTACTTAAATCTATTACAAAAAACGATGTAGTCGTTTACGAGATCGAGATCCGTTAAAAGGCTGATTATGCGACCTTATATGTCAAAATCAGTCACTTATGTTTTGGTTGTCGAAAGATTATATATTTTTTGTTTACTGCTTTGTTTGTTTTCTATTTACTCTTTTGTCTTGTATTCTGCTTTGTTTGTAGCAGAGAGTTGTATTTGTATGGCATAAATTAAATGTTTTGCCGATATTGATTTTTAAACTAACGCGTTATTTGTGGAATGATTGGTGTGGCAATACAGTCGTTTGACCATAAATTAATAGATTACGTCAGAAACGCAAAACCAAAAAACCGATAGACCCGATGACTTGTCGCTCGCTTGACATCGATATCGTGTGCCAGACTGTTATTTTTTTTCTTTTCTCCATTCCATTCCATTTTATCTTTATGAAATTTTAAAGAAAAAAAAAAAAAAAAAAATTGATCATAAAAACGTCAAAATTAAAATATATTAAAGTTTTTCCATTCAAAAAAAAAAAACATTGTTAATTAACTTTTTAAAAATAAAGTTTTAATATCTTCAAACTAAAGAATTTATTAAAATAACAATTTTAATAAAGAAGTAAATACTCAACTAAAGCTATGGTCACATTTGGTAAATATTTTACCAAATAGAATCTCGGAATTTATTTCTCATGGTTAAAATAATTAAGTTAAATACATAAAATTTACAATAGGCACTATCCATTTTTAAGATACAAAGAATGATGACAAAGGCCGTAGCGGGTCAGAAAATGCATTACATTCTGGTGGTATCTAATAGTTTTTGTTTACAATTTACTTCATTGCTAGCCAAAGGATACTAGCTATAAGTTAGTAAGTCTCGTAACAGAAATATACAAACGAAAAATTCTAATAGTGCGTAGGAAATATTCCTGGAAAATATAGAAGGAATAAGCCTATTAAAGTATACAAGCTTTTGAGGATTGTTATTTGACTTAGAATACTCATTCGAATAATATGAAAATTTATGTAAATATTTTACCTAATGAGTGTAACTAATTATGTCTCTTAAGAGTTAGTATGATTTAACAAGGTCTCTCTTTATATGGCAAAATATAGGTAATTATGCCAATATATATAGAAAAGCGCTTTATTCATCAGGTATCGTAATCATAAAAATTTTGTTTTGGAAATATAGTTTACCTCTTGATCCCGTTTTTTTTGGTTAAATATTTGCCAAGTTTTACCTATATATACATACTTAATCCTTGAAATTCATAATAAAGGGACTCAATAACTGATCTCCATCGACTTCTACCTTTTGGCTTCATTCCAGGTTAATCCAGCAGTTTCTAGTTCGGCTTGAATTTGGCGTCTCAATGTATTTTTAGGTCGTCCCATTGTCTTGCTTCCTGTAGGTTATAATCAGTGGATGTCCTATTGTTGTCATTGGCTGGCTTACGTAGGGTATGACCCAGCCATCTATATTTGCGTTTTTGATCACAAGGTCAATTCCAGGTTGTTGCGCTCTAAGCTATGACTGAGAATTTGTTACAGTTTAAAGCCAAACTATAAAGGATGCGGCGAACACATTGAATACTTTGATTTTTGTAGAGACTGCAATGTTAGCTGCGCTCAAAAACTTTTTCAAGATTCCAAACGGTGGCTTAGCCTTAGTAAGTCTGTTTTAAATATATTTGACACTGCCACCGGATGTAGGAATAACGCTGCCAAAGTAGCGAAATGTTGTGACATCTTCAAGCTGTTTCCCCATCAGTGAAAAGCGTTAGCTGCATTCATCGCTTAAGCTGTTATTATATTTAACATTTCATGCTAATTGTGTGAAAGTAAAAGAATGTCATGCGCAAATCCAAGGTCGGAAAGTCTTCCAGCCATGCCTATTGTGGTCCCGGATATTGTGATGGGATTCACATATTGACTCATAATAGCAGCAAGCACGATATTGAACAGTATGTGAGATTAGACACAGCCTTGTCTTACACTACTTTTAACGCTGAAGTTTTCGCTTACTTGACCTTCATGGAGCACTAAGCAAATTGCATCCATATACAAACATTCCACGAGTCCGATTAATTTATGTCGAATTCCTTTACACTGCATCTATCTATCTATAAATAACAGATACAGCTTCGACTACCATTCGGCTGTTTGCTTAGTAATTATGCGAAGACTGTTGATGTGGTCTATGCAAGATCTTTTTGGCCTGATTGATTTGACCTGGTAGTGAGCTAGTCTATCAGTGCGAGGGTTGGGGTTTGATTCCCGCAGAGACTCTGGTTTCCTGCAGACAAGCGTCGAGCTTTGCGGGAAAAACTCTGCCAAAAGTATTGGATTATACTTGCCGAAAGGGATTTATCAGCTTTGATCAATTCAGGGGAAATATTATCGGGCATTGCAGCCTATTGGTTTTTTAACCATGTTATTGCTTCCATTAAAATAAGTGTTTTTCATACGGGATTTCCCGGGATCCCGAACATTTTCCGGGAAAAAAATCTCGGGAAATTTGCGAAGGAATTCCCGGGATTTTTTTAAATTAAATTTTGTCAACTTTACTGCTGATATAATTGTAGTAATTGTTGTGTTATGAAATAGAACTTAGCCGTTAGGCAAAAAGGTATTACTAAAGGCTTTGAACTAATTCTGTGGCAATAAATGCGAAAGTCTATTTGTTTAGTTTTATAATAGAACAATTTAAAACTTTAAAGGTGGCTTTTAGGAATTTACTGCGAATTGAATATAATCATCAGTTATCTGCGGTTGTAGTTCTTAAATTTTTATTACCAACTAAACTAATGTCACAGTTCATAAGTTCTAAGTATTCCAAATGTGAATTGAAAAAAAATAACTAAAAAGTCATTTTGCTATAACTTCCTCGAAAATCTTACAAAATAATTGAAATTTTGCCAATGCGTACTTTTGGAAATTAAGGCATTAGGCAGTGTTTCCTTTTTGCAACAGAAATAAAAAAGTTGAACACATTTATAAATTTTTTTAATTGATCTCAGAAAATATTATTTGGTAAAATTAATTAAATTAATTATACTTTACATCTATTTGTATAAAGCGGGAATTCCCGGAATCCCGGGAAAATGAAAAATAGATTCCGTTTTCCCGGAAAATGAAAAAGTCTGGGAAAATTAAAATTGTAATTGTGGGTGTGATCGTAGAACTCAGTCACTTCATCTTCATTTGTGCTATGAAGTATGTTGCGAATTGTCTTCCCATACTGGCAGTTGACCTTCACGCAAATAAAAAACATGGTTGTGGTTAACATCCCAGGAAAAACTTTTTGATTTTTAGTAATAGGTGGTAGTTATTTCATACGTTACCTAGTAAGTAGTTGTCATTACAATTGTCATTATTTTGAAAACTTCAATAAGTACTAACTAGTAATGACCACAGCAACTACTTAAAACTTCTATTATTTTCACTACTGAATATTTGCTTATTAATAGTCAGCTCAATAACTACTTATTAGCGGTTTTATTTTCAGTACTGAATATTTACTTACTGGAAACATTCTAAATAACTACTTATTAGGTATATTAACTAGTGATTTTTTGGCTTCTAGTAAGTACTTACAATTCAACTTACTCGTAGTTAAATAATAACTAGATATTTTTTGACTTCTAGTAAGTGTATTGTAAGTACTGAATTCTGTGGACACCTCGAACAAAAATAAGTAGTTATTCAGCCGAAAAATAAGTACATAGTAAAGTTTTTGCTGGGATATTCTAAGAGCAACATATTATGATAAGATTCATGATTGTAGTCACCATATTACGATTATTATTGAATCATATTATCCAAATAGATATATTCGTAATATTACATCATTATACTTTTCCCGTAATCATATTATTATCATATTAATCATAATAATTTAAGAGGTAATCATATTAATGTCATGTTAATCATAAAAAGTTAGTATTCATATTATTGTCATATTAATCATAATAAGTTAAGATGTAGTCATATTTTTTCATGTTAATCATAATAAACTAAGAAGTAATCATATTATGATACCGTAGGGCTGTCACAACAATAAAAAAATTAAATTTTTTTTATCGATTTTTTATTTTGTGGCACTTTACAATTTTTTTTAATGTTAATACAATTTCTTTATTTTTTTATTTTTCGAATTTATTCTATGAGTTACATTTCAGTTATGTATTTTACAAGGACCGGAAAACGTTTTTTTTTTATGTTTTTAAAAATATATTTATCATTGCTGTTCGAAAAATATTTTAAACTGTACAAAAAACAAAAAAAGAAAAAAATATTTTGTTTGATATTGTTTCTTTAAGTTCAAAAAAATAAAGTTCTCAAAAAAAAAGTTTTAATTTTTCGTACAAAATAAAATTTTTTCCCATCAGTTTAAAAAAAAAATAAAAAACAAACCAAAAAGATATTTATTTTTTCAGTACAATATTATTTTGTACATGAAAAGAAAAAAACCGAAAACTTAAAATTGAACATGACAAAGATAAAAATTATGAGATAAGATTATGAAGATATGTATATTATTTTTTACGCTGCTAAGCTATTTTTATTGTTTTTTTTTAACCGATTTAACGATTTCAAATAAATTTTAGAGTTTGTTTCTGATGTTGATTTTTTCGTGAATTTTTGCCATGTTCGCGATAGAAGCGATTTTTTCCTGTAAGTTTCTGGTTGTTAACAGCTTTAACGATTTATAATAAATAGTAGACTCAGCTATCATGCCGCTGTTAGCAAATTTTTGCGAATTTCCGCTAATTTTGCAATTTTTACCGAATTTTTGCCATTCCTTATAGTTTTTGGGACTTCCAATTAATTTTATGTATTGTTTGAAATATTAAAAATTTTCGGAAATTTTCGCTACTTTTGCAAACTTTTACGAATTTTTGCAATTTTTGCGTAGCTTTGTTGCTCTATGAAGCAATCGTCGCAAGTTAAACATTTTCGCTATTTTAGCAAACTTTTCCGAATTTTTGCAACGTTTAATTTACTAATAAAATTTGTGCCCATAAATATTGTACTTCAAAAATAAATATCTTTTTTTGTGTTTCTTAATTTTTTTTAAACTGATAGAAAAAAAAAATTATTTTGTACTTATGAGTTTTGAATTTTTCAAATGAAAAACTTAAATTTTAAGTTTTCGGTTCTTAATTTCTGATGCCTGGTATTTTATAAAGCTTTTTTGAAATGTAACTCATAGAATAAATTCGAAAAATAAAAAAAAAAAAATGTTGAATATAATATAAAGTAACCTACGAAAGGAGATAATTCCCAGTTTCTATTTAATACAATTTCATTATTTTTTTTTTAAATGGTTTTTTTAATGGATTTTTCTTTTAATTGATGAACCACTCACTAACAAATAATTCGTTAAGCATATTTAAATAAACGACACAACTGATTGAAAATTATTTTACAAATGGAGATAACAAAATATTATTAGAGTAAAGATATTATGATTGCATATTAAACTTATTATGATAAATGTGTAGAAAGTTATCATGTTGTGGCTATTAAATATCATGATATGGTTGTGTATAATATAATATGTTCTGAAAGTTATCATTACTTAGTTGTTAGAAAAATAATTATTTTTCAGTTAAGAATACTCAAATTTATTTATAATTGCGAAAAACATTGATAACTTTAACTATTATATTGCTGATATTAAATACAAATAACAATTATTTGTGTACGACAACAATATATTGTTGCAATAAACATAGCGCAGTTGCCGTAACCATATTTTTTTCTGCATGTTCTTTTGTGTATTCCAATTCACCATTCGCACTACGCAAGGGCCTCATACTGAAGTGATTATGACCAGTGAGTAATTTCGTGATCCTATACATATCTTTCAGCCTGTTCCATTTGTTGGCTTTTGCGTCTCTGCAGACATATTGCCTGCCAATTTCCTTTTATTATTTCTAGCACTTCGTTTGACCTTTCGACTTATGGTATTATATTGCTGTTGTAGATCCAATTTTGTTTGCTGGGTTTTGGTCTTGTTGATACATAATTAAACCTCCCTTCTATCCTCAATAAGATTTCAGTTTTGATCTGTGTGTGAACGTACCGTCAGAAAATTCATGCAGTAAAAAAAGTTCTTAGAATCTAGTTTTTTTACATTTTACAATAAACTAAATTTCATTTTATTGCACAATTATTGTAACCTTTTCCATGTTTTTCAATTAAATGAAACTGTTTTTTCAAAAAAGTTTTTAGACTTTTGAACTACAAATTTTTACTGGAATTTAGAGTATTGCAGTAACACTTTCATACCCAGCCAATAATTCATAACGTACAATAAGCGGGACAAATTATTTATGTTAGAATGTGACCAAATAAATAAGATTCGGTAGACACTTGGGGAAAAAAGGATCAGGAAGGAAAGCATCAAATATGTTTAATGAAAAAAGCAAAGAAAGGCCAAAAACTTCATTAACTGACCACAATATTTTGTGGAAAGTTATGTAATTTGTTAATAGTATAAAAGAACAAAAAAAAAAAGCTAACAATGTACACAATTTCTAAATGCCTTTTTGTAACGTAATTAAATAAAATTTTCCTTCAGTTTTCTTCTTTTCTCATATTTAAATGAAACTAAAATAATGAAATTCAATTGTCAAAAACAAGGTCATTCTAGTACTTCGAGCAATTTGAAGACGAATGAAAAAATAAACTAAATTTCAATTTATTTTAACAAGCTTTTCAACAAACTTATTGCACAATTACTGTGACCTTTAGTATTTATTATAAATTTTCATTTTGTTCCTGGTTGTAAGTCCTGATCCTTTTCCATGTTTTTTTTTTTCAATTAAATAAAATTGTTTTTGATATAATAACCATTGTTGTTCGCATTTTTTTCACAGTCAAAAAAGTTTTTCGACTTTTGAACTACAAATTTTTACTGAAATTAAGAGTATTGTAGTCACACTTTCATACCCAGCCAATAATCCATAACGTACAATAAGCGGGACAAATAATTTATGTTAGAATGTGACCAAATAAATAAGATTCGGTCGACACTTTAGGGAAAAAAGGATCAGGAAGGAAAGCATCAAATATTTTTAATGAAAAAAGCAAAGAAAGGCCATAAACTCCATTAACCGTCCACAATATTTTGTGGAAGGTTTTGTAATTTGTAAATAGTATAAAAGGACAATAAAAAAGCTAATAATGTACACAATTTCTAAATGTTTTTGTAACATAATAATACCTACTTTGGATTTTATGCCAGTCCTGGTCAAGGATTAACTATACTAGCAGGAAGTTAAAAAAAAACAACATTTTGGTTATTTACTCATAAATATAAACACACTTATGCACCCATACGAATACACTTGGAAAAAATGTTTGTTTACACTTGATGCAAAAAAGAAGAGAGAGAGAGAGAGAGCACCTTAAAGGCTTAAACTCTTTTGCTCAAACCGTTTTTGGGAATCATTATGGTAACAAAATTAATGTTAAGAAAGTTTGAGAGACGATAGGAAATTGTAAGTTTTCTGTTATTCGTCTTAAAGATAATTGAAAAACATTTGTACAATCTCTACCTTAGAACGTGATTCGAATACTAAAAATAGTCTTAAGAAATAGGAATTTGTTATTAATACTTAGTTGCGCTACAAACAAAGTAAATTTTACTAACTTTAGCTTTGTTTAAAAAATTTATTTGTGTTTTTTTCCAAGAAATCGGCCACGATTAAATCCTGTATGAGATAAATTCGCACTTGGGCGTTGATTATATCTACAGAAACTAGTTGCTGGTCCCACACGAGCTGTGCTCGATCACGGCTGTCAATTGAACCTAATCTAACCTAAATGTATTTGCCAGGTTTTTCGTTAATTTTTGACAGTAACTTAAGCTAGCTCACGCATATTACGGTTGAGCCGTAAATCTTAACGCCTTTATTTAGATAGCAGCCCTTAGATTGCCAAAATGTTTTCGATTTACAATAAATCTGTTGATGCTCGTAAGTCTAATTTTCATTACGGGCATCAGACATCTGCACTGTATTTAATGTTAGATCAATTAGAACTAAAACTGATATTGATCCTCAAAAAAAAAAGTTAAGCTTATGACAGGTTTACGAATTCATAAGCTGAGAGCTAATGCATTTCGCGAGATAATGAAGTAAAGAGATTGAAAAACATACTGGCATTCGGTTTGTGATATGCAAAAAGTTCAAATGTTGCGAAAATTTCATATTTCAGAAGCTTACAATTCTCGTCAACTACACGGAAAGAAATTTGTTTTCCAAAAAAAATTTCATGATTTTAACTTATTTTTTTCGTATATAGTAAAATTTTCATAAATAAAACCAAATTTTCTCACGATCAAAAAATTCACATTTTTGGTATATGATTAAAAATTTCTTAAAACAAGAAATACAAAAGTAGCTTGTTTTTATTATAAATAAGAAAAATATTTCTGAGTTTAATCTGCATTTATTTAATATTAGTTGTTGATTTTTAGGAAGAGTCGAGTTTCTTGGATCAAGAAGCAAGTGCTAGGGATTTCTTTAAATTTTTCAAAAAAACGCTCAAGAAAACTTGGTTTTATTCAATTATTTTTATCTGTTATTAAGCAAATCACCGAAGGTAAAAGGGTAGATATATATAAGTTTGCTATTCCGTTTGTAATATCTACAATATGGGTGTTAGGCCATATAAAGTATATATATTCTGGGTCCTTATAAGTAGTGAAGTTGATTTAACAATGTCCATCTGTCTGTCCGTTGAAATGGATTTTCCGAAAACCCCAGATATGATGGGGACTTCTTGTATATTTATGTCACTTATAGTCCGGAATTGTTTGCGCTTGAACATCTGCCTGATCGATACTCAAATGGCTGAGATATGAGCAAAAATCACGACTGCCTCTAATTAAACCTAAAAATCCCTTATTGTTGCTGTTTTTTTATATTATTTTTATGTATATCTGGAGAACGGCAGGAGCCAAAGTTTCCAAATCTTCGTTATCAAAACATAAAATCTAACAAAATGTGGGCGAGATTGTACAAGTGGGCGTGGTACTTTTTATACACAGACATTAACGATTTTTGTATATCTGGAGAACGGTAATAGCCAATGTGTCAAAATTAGGTACAAGCATCTTGGTCAGCAATTCACAACAGTCGATAAAATGTGGGCACGATTGGACAAGTGGGCGTGGCACAAAGTTTAATTATTTATATTTTTTGAAAAACTTTATTTATATAACTTTCTGTTATTTTCGCACCATGGTGAAGGGTATATAAGATTCGGCATGGTCGTATATAGCGCTATTTATTGTTTTTATAGTAAGTTTTCTTAAACTAAATGATGCTAAACGTTTATAAGTAAAAATTTCAGGCTTTTCGTTGTATTTTGTTAAATATTAATGGCCGATTTCACCAATTTTTTAAATATTAATTTATACCTCCATTCGGTTTTAATGTCGAATAAAAATAAAATGATATTAAAAACTATAATTCAATATGAACTGATATTTAAATAGAATTGGTGAAATTGGCCATAAGCAACGAAAACTTGATTTAAGTAACTAAAGAATTGAAAAAAAATTATTTTTAGCTGTATTTAAGTAAATTTTAGTTCGATTTGAGTCGTAATTTTTTGCTTAAATCAAGCCACACATATGATAACAATAAGAAATTTTTGGCTTGGACGAGAATAATGCAAACTTTTCTTGGTTTAAGCCATATTTTCTGGTTATTTAGTAAATAATTCTTTCCGTATCGGTTTCAAAAATTTTTGTTTTATAAGCGTTGATATCAAAAATCATTATTTAATCTTTTTTGTTTACAAAACGTACGTTCTAATTTTTTTTTTTTTATGTACGTTTCCGAAATAAAAGTTGATTAATACCGAACATCCTTTACATGTAATGCGGTGAGTTATGGCAGTTTGATAAAACAATTAATAAGTAAAAAACTTGTCACCATTTCCAGGTTCATGCAGTTTTTTAAGGGGGCGATAAAAAGAAATCGCCATTTTCCAAAATTGTGATAAGAGCAAAAAAGTACGTTTGGTTCTGCAACTCCTCAAATATACTAGTAACATTTTTTAATATAGTATGTGTAATATAAATTATATATTATCCAATAAGTATACGCCCAGTTGTCATTTTATAAAACTACTATGTATATTATAGGAATGCCAATCGGGACTGATTTTCGTAAATCCCGGTATTCGGGATTACAATAAATTAAATCCCGGGATCCCGGGATTTTACGGGATATCGGGATTTTTGAAAGTTAAGAGATACATTGTTATAGATATTTATTTAAAAAAAAAACGTCTTTAAAAGAAGTTTACAAAAACGAAGGTTTTATAATTAATTTATTATTTTAAAGTTAAATATTACTTAAATTTGTAAAAATTTAAAATTGTGACTTTTCTTATTTAATGAGTTATTAAAAATACGATGAAAAACAATGTGCTACTTTATTCAATAAAAAAATAATTACCATATTTGATTCAATAAAAAAAACGACACAAAATTATTTTACAAATGGCGCTAACA
This sequence comes from Pollenia griseotomentosa, assembly GCA_963931875.1. NCBI lineage: Eukaryota > Metazoa > Arthropoda > Insecta > Diptera > Polleniidae > Pollenia > Pollenia griseotomentosa. The sequence continues at coordinate 94,308,258 of OZ007562.1, forward strand.
TAATATTGTTAGAGTAAAAATAGTATTATATGATTAATGTATAGAAAGTTATCATGTTTTGGCTATTAAATATCATGATATGGTTGTGAGTAATATAATATGTTTTGAAAGTTATTATAATTTAGTTGTTAGAAAAATAATTATTTTTCGGTCAACAATACCCAAAATTATAATTGCCATAAACATTGATATGTTTACAGTAACTATAATATAGTTGATATTAAATAAAAGTAACAATAATTTGTGTACGACAACAATATATTGTTACAATAAACATAGTGTTGTTGCCGTAACCATGCCCAACCATATTTTTTTCTCTGCTTGTAGCCCGAATTTAAAAAAAGCTGATACAGTAGACGCTCGCAAATTAGAACCGCTTTGTTTTTGAGGCAATTCTAATTTCTGAATTATTCTAATTTCTGGACGTTTTTATTTCGAATAAAAAATAAAAATTATTAAAATTTTTTTTAATTAAATTTTATTTGATTGACATTAAATGTATTTTTTAAAATTAAAAATACCGTGTCGTTTCTTATATGTATTTGGAAAACTATCCATTGCTTCCACGGAATGCATTTTCATCTTTATAGGGATATTCCTCTCTAAATATTTTTTAGCTTTCTCTTTAAACCACTCATACAGACGACTTACCATATTTGGGTATTCAGCGCTGTGCAAAGATTTATTGCTTGCTTCCTGATATGTGTTGAAAACAGCATTTAATATTGCTGTTCTATGTGATTTGATATAGCTGATCGAAGATGTCGTAACATTTATATTCTCTTCAAACCCTTTGTTAAGCTTTTCTAATATTTTGACCTTCGTTTCCAATGATAAAGTGTTTTTTTGCGTTTATTTGACATTTTGAATGATACACTTTCACTTTTTAATAGAGACTTCCAAAATATGTACACATGTTTTGAATTTCACAAATAAACTAGCCACAAATATATATAAATGCGACAAAAAAACAACAAATAAGGAAACACATCTAAAATTTGGTAATTCCCCTTTTTAGTTTTACATGTTCAAACAGAATAAAAATAAATTGCGGATTTCTTGTGTTCAAACAACAAAAAAAAAAAAAAAAACGCTCTGAAATTAGAACTATAAATTCGAATTTTAGAGCGTTTAATGTATTGCAAACACTGATTCTAATTTCTGGACGTTCGAATTACTGAAAGCTCTAATTTGTGAGCGTCTACTGTACACGTAATTAATTAAATCGACTTAAGATTAAAATATGAAAATTTGGCATTTTTATTACAAACAAACCCGAACAAAAAATTCAAAAACCGTTTTTTTACAAAAAATCCTTAAAAAAGGACATGGCTGATCGTCCTTGTACAAATTGTATAAACAGTTAGACGCGCCTTTTTTGCGACACCCAATTACGATTGTATATGTTGGTAAGGAAACAGATTTTCAAATTAACAAAACATGCAAAAATAGACCCTTTTTCAAAATGGTCCAGCTCACGAGAGGTCAAAGCTGGAGCCGAAATATTTAAAATGTCATCTTAAAAATGTCCAAGGTTAATTTTTAGGAGGGTACGTCGAGCACTTTATTTGGTGAGTTGCTCTAATGTATAGTAGTATTTAACAGTAGAGCTTTTTCCGTACAGTTGAAAATTCGTCAAAATATAGCTTGCGTTTTCCCAATAGCCCGCTAGTGCTCTGAAAATAATAAATTAAAAATGATCTCAACAGCTACAATAATCCACAAAAATCAGCATTACAATTCCAATCAATATCTTAAATAACCATATAATTTAGCTTTTAAGGCTTAAATCTCTTTATAAATAAGAATACAAAAACACATTTCTCAAAAAAAAAAAAAAAAAAAAAATACTAAATGATGGTTAAGTCCAGCGAAATGGGTGCAATTGTTACTTTTTTTATTTTATAAGTGCTATAACTTTTTTGCTTTTATCACTAGATAACTAAAGATTTGTGACATCTTCAATCAATAATAATGATTATGTCCGCCATTTTCGTATTCATTCCGTATTCAAAATGATATTATGCCAGCAAAAAAAAAATGCAAATAAAAACAGCAACAATAAAACTAATAACAATTTCCATAAAATGATACAAAAAAAATTAAATAAAAAAAAAAAAAATACTTTAAAAAAACAACAATAGTGTTGCATAACCTATTTTTGTAGTTGGATAAACAAAACATTAATTCATAGAAACAATTCTTTACAATTATAACAAAAGATATATAATGCTAATTCTAATACCAGCATTTGAGATAACAAAATATTATTTATTTATAAGTTTATCTGCCGTTTCCTTGAAAAAAGTATCACGATTTATAATGCAGTATTTTCTTTGTTCTTTTTTCTTTAAGCCGAACTAGATAAAGACTGTTTAAGTAAGTTGCAGAAAGATGACATTCTTTGTTGGTTTATTCAGTTGTATTTAGCAAAAACTTTCAATTCTTGTAAAATTTATTATGTTTGTACTTTCAATTCTGCTGGCGTAAAAAAAATATATTTTCCCCATTTAGTCGCCATTATTTTTTTTTTTTTGCTTTATTTATATTTATATTTGGCGCCAATTTTATATCCGCTTTAAATGCATCTTTTTGCAGTTAGTTTGCGTTTTTATTTTCATCATTGTTTTGAATGTTGGTTTTTATGTTTATTTGCCTTAACGTTAAGCCTGAATAAACGCCGTGTTAGTGGCGATATGGCCAGTATTGTGTAATTTCATGACTTTTGTCTACCTTCTATTTATGAAAAGAGATGTTTGCAAACTCTTGTCTCCTAACCATACTTTCCACATGCAAGTAATTACTTGCAAGTAGTGTATACGTATTATCAACGAAAATTCAAGGAAACAGCCGATTGGATGATAGTATAAAAATTGTGTGAATGTTAGTGAAAAAATGGGAGTGTATTGAGTTTTTCGAACTTGCACTTGCATGTGGAAATTTGGGGTAACTATACGGAAATAATTAAAAATTTTGCAATTTTATAAAAATGTTGGTACTCTTAAGCGGCTCATACACTTGCAATAAAATTGTTCAATTTTACGTATTGAACAATTATATCGCTAATGTGTATGTGATATTTGAAGGTGGAACAACCCGGTGGCGTTTATGAGCGACATTGTCATTATGACATTTTGATCGATGAATAATCGCACCAGAGTCAGTAACAAGTTGATATTTAGGGAGTTATGCATGACAACGGCTTTGCAATGTCACTGTTCCCTTAGAAGGAAAAACTTAGCGGCATTGTCTGTTATGAAGAGATCACGAAGTGAGCGCTGCAGGACTTTGTCTGCTACATGTCTCCGTCAATGAATAAATCAGAAAATAACGGACCGTTTCTTTTTTCTGTTTGTTCTGTTCCATTTATCACTTGAGTTTATTCTGTGTTTTTCTTGTCACTCTACCTGAAAAATTCACTAATGAAAGTTGATGATATTGTCTGTTAGGACTCACAAACAAATGGACGCCTACAAGACAAAATCAACATTGGTCATCTATGACAGTTTGGACAAATACTTTAAAAATTCATATATGACACCAAAGTAAAATCAAGAATTGTCATCGATGATTTAATATTGTCAGCGTTTGTCACGCTGAATCACTATGACGTTCGCCACCGGGAATATATTGGCCACAATCAAAAGATTTTTATTGCACAACAAAAAAAAAATGTGAAATGTGTTGGCAACATTGTACAACGCTGTTTATGTTAATACTATATGTTCACCTTTTTATTGAATGAATGAAACCATTCCGCGACTTATTGCATAATATAGGACAAAATGGAATTAATATGTCGAATATCACATACAATAATATTGCAAGTGTATGGGTCTCTTTAAAAAATAACATTGCAAAAAATTTAGCGATATTTGCTGTTTTATAAAGGATGTCCAGAATTGAGGTATCATTTTGATTTTAATAAAAATAAGAGTTTTTTCCTGAGATATTCAATATATTTAAATTTCAATTTATTAAAAATAGGTTCCGGTTAAAAAGTAAAAATTATGTCGGCCAAGTCGACCCACCTCTGTTGGCTCCCAATCTTTTACTTAAATTCTCAATAACGTTTTGCAATAAACTGTTGTTAATCGCTGATATCTGCTTGACAATGTTTTTTTAAGCTCTTGAACTGTTGTGGGATTTTTGCTGTACACTTTCGATTAAAAAACACCTACAAAAAATAGTCTAAAAGTGTAAATTCGCACGACCTTGCTGGCCAATTCCCTCCTCCTCCACGAGAAATAATTTTTCAAAATATCCATGTTTTCTCTTGCTGTGTGGCAAGTGGCACCATCTTGTTCAAACCACACATTCCCTAAGTCTAAGTTATCAAGTTTCCGACACAACAAGATACGGATAATATCCCTGCAGCCATTTCCATTGACCTTAAATACCTAAAATTTCGACACCCTTTAGGAAACTTTGCATTTTGCTACTCTCAGAAAGCTTTTGAGTAATTTTATAAATTTTGCGGGAAATTTGGCACCAATTTTTTTATTTTGTAAAAAATTTTACCTAAATTTGACTATTTTGCAGATGCTTTTCTTAAAGTTGCCTCATTCTTAATAAAGTTTTAATTTTCGTAGGCTACAAATTGGATTTCTACAAGATTTTATTTTTATCAAACTTTTTTTTAGATAAAATCATACATTGCATGAATTTCCTTTTCAAAATTATTTTTAATTTTAATTTAATTTTACAAAAAAAATTTAATAAAGTAGTAAATTTTCTTTTTTTAATGTTTTCGTAAAATTGCATTTTATGATCACTATAGAATATGTTTTATTCTCTTAAAAGCGCAATAATAATAACAGTAATAATACTGATGGTGTATAAAGAACTATATGCTTTATAACGGGTCCGCCATCTAACGTTTTTTTTTCAACTAGTGCTTATTTCGTGAATGGTAAAACTTAGCTCATGTTAGATTTGAAAGATAATTCGTTTTATCCTTCCGCTGAACGAATATGGTTGTGTATACGCTTGAACAACGCTGGGAAATATTGCGACGTTACTTTGAAAATCATGGTAATGTTGCAGAATGCAGAATGCAGAATGTAAAAAAAATCATCTTTTCAGATGAAGCTCATTTTGATCTTGGCGGGTATGTAAACAAGCAAAATTTTCGCATTTGGGGCACAGAAAACCCGCATGCATACATTGAAAAGGTGATGCACCCAAAACGAGTCAATGTTTGGTGCGGATTTTGGTCCAGAGGCATAACTGGCCGTTACAGTCAATGGCGATCGTTATCGGGCCATGTTGAACGAATTTTTGTTCACAAAAACTGAAGAGGAGGATATTGGCAGCATTTGGTTTCAACCGGACGGCGCTACGTGCCACACAGCCGAAGCTACACTCGATGTTTTGCGCCCTGTTTTTGAAGATCGCACTATCAGCCGCAGAGCTGATGTCGTTTGGCCAACTCGGAGCTGCGATTTGACACCGTTGGACTATTATTAGTGGGGTGCCGTCAAAGATAAGTGTTACGCCAACAAAGCCAGAGACAATTGACGCTTTAAAGGACAATATTCGCAAAGCCATTGGTGAAATACAGCTGCACACAATCGATAATGTGCTTAAAAATTGGACCGATCGTGTAGGCTACTGCATGGCCAGCCGAGGCAGCCATTTGAATGAAATTATTTTCCATTTTTAACCGGAAGGATTGTACTTTCAAATAAAAAAAGAAATTTGTGAAAATATTCAGTAGTTTTTTTTATAGCATTTTCAAAAAAAAAGTTATTTGGCGGACCCTTTATATTTATTTAGTCTTAAGTGGGCTTTGCACCTCCCATACTAGGACCTAATAGTTTTCTGTATATCTCGAGAATGGCAAGAGCCAAATTAGGTACAAGCATCTTGGTTATCAATGGTTTTTAATTACAGACAAAATGTGGGCTGTATTGGAGAAACGGGCGTGGCACAAAATATATTTATTTAAATCTAAAGAACAGTTAGAGAAAAAGTGTTCAAATTTTAAACATATAGCTACACTCAAAATATAATGAAGTTAAATTAAAACGAAAATACATTTTAAACAACTTAAAATTTATTTAAAAAACGGATAATTTACATTTCATTTAAAACAAAGAATATTTTTACATTCATTTTAAAATTTGTTTATTTATTAAAGCCCTTATTACACTACATTTTTTATTCATTGATTGGTATAGAATTGATAGAAAGAAACAGTAAATGTTAGAAAGAGCAAACTATAAAAAATGTAAGCTTAGTTTTTTAGTTTTTTTTTCTCTTGTTTTGGTTTTGTTTCAGGGATGGCGTTCAGAATTTTTAAAATTTTACCAACAACCTTTAAAAATTGTACTTTTTTACCCTAATTGTAATAAAAGATTTTTTTAGTTGAAATTAATTTTATTTATGTTCATAAAAAAAACCACAAAAAGGTATTATAAATCTTAGTTTAAAAACTATCAAAAAAGTACAATTGAAACAACTTAGCCATCCCTGTTTTGTTTATTTTATTAAATGTTGCCAAACTTTTGTTTATGAGAAACCTAAAAACAAAAAGCGGTAAATCGCTGAATTTGCCCATAAACCGCTGATTTAGCAACACTTTTAATATTTCAAGCTTGAAATGTCAATTTTAAGTTAAACAATTTTACATTTTTTTTGACATAACTTCATTTTTTATCGATAACTTTAGTAAAATGCTTGACTGTTTGCCATTTATCTTAATACAGCTTAACTCTTTGCACTTGTAAACTTTTCTATTATATTATATTTGTACTGTTCACCAAAACTTGAACAATGCATTAAAAATGTAATGTCATGAGGGCTTAAACAGCATATTCCTTAAAATTTAATAGTTTTTACTCTTAAAAAATATATTTTAGGCGACAAAAATTAAACTACATAACAAAATAAATACGAAAAAACATTATTATTTGGGAGCCTGTTTTTTGAATAGCAAACATAAATGTTATAATTATTCGTAAAATAACTGAAAACGAATTTAATAACCCACAATCAGTTTCTGTTATATTTTTATTAGTGTAGGTTATCAATAATATCTCTCATACAATGGACGGGGCTGGAGAAGTTGTTATAAGGTGGGCGGGCACAAAATTGAATTCTGTATATATGTATCTAGAAGGGTAGATATAAAATTGTCTAAATTTAGTACCAAGAAAATTGTGTTCAATAAGCATCATCTGTAAAAAATTGACAAACTCGATTTATATGAATCTGGAGAACGGCAACAGCTACAGTTTAAAAATTTGTTTCAAATGGCTGGGTTGTAAGTGCAAAAAATCTGCCAAAAACTTGGCTGTACTGCAGATGTAGGCGGAGTATCTTCAATTCATAAACAAAATAAATTTCTGTGTAACTGGAGAATGGTAAAAGTAAGTTTTTAGAAAAATATTAATTAATATATTAACAAGATTTCGTGTTTCGTGCTTAATTCCCAATTTTTATTCTTGATAAAAAACACTGAAATTTATTGTTGATGGGATATGCTATTCCTATGCGCATTTCACTGGTTGCTTAGGCCAGATCGTCAGGAAACTTAATCCAAAGATTTTTGGATAAACTTAAGATATTATACAAATAAAACTGTTAACCCTCCGATGAGTGAGAAGGTTCCTTTTGGACCTTTTTGCCTTTTCAAACTGAAATTACTCCTACTTCGTCCCACATATTTCACAAAAATAACATAATAAAATGCAAACACCTTTTAAAATGTCATTTTATTTTTGGTTTAAAGACCGGCAAATCCAACAATAAATTTTCTTACTTTATGAATGGTTTATAAAAGGTAGACTATTTTTCGTTTATGAATACAACTTTAGCAATTTTTGCTTAAACATGGTCAATTAATCATCAATAAGTTTTTATGAATACGGCTGTTAGATTATAATCTGTATAGACTTTCTACTTAATTGTCCAAATATTTGTTTTAAACTATTTTTCAAAAGTTAATTTGCAGACAAAATTTATTTTTTCCATTTTTGTTATCTATAACTGTGAAGTACTAATTTCATTTATTGCAAAAAACATATTTAGACAAATTTAATTTATTAATTTTTAATATACCGAATTTTGTATGGAGATTGAATAATATTTTTTATGAAAAACGTCTTAAATAAATAAAAATTATACTTAAGTTTATCGTTATTTTTTAATATGTAAAAGAACAACATTTTTTGTTTTGTTTTCTTAATTTGTAATTAATATTTACAAACCTATAAAGAGCAAATAACCTTTGTATAACAGTGCAACTTAAAATTAATTTTAGTGTTTTCTCAATTAACAAACGGCATTTCTTATTTGGTTAAATATTTTCACATTTGGTAACCTTTTCAAAAATTTGTTTGTAAAATTTTATTGATCGTGGCAGCACTGGTTGAAAGAATTCCAACCAATTGTAGTGGGGAATGTAAGAAAAGATAAACTCAATGTTTATTGTTGTTGTTTTTGTTCAAGCTTTTTTATTGTTTCAAGTAAAACTGGTGCTTATAGTTCTTATCCGCTTAAAAGTTTTATTTGTATAATATCTTTAATTTTTTTTTTCAAGCTCGAGGCCAGTATTGAAAATAAATTTTATTTTGATATTTGCCGATATTTCGATACTCTTTGAGTATCATCTTCTGGGCTTGTAAATAAATAATAATTTATTTTGATCACGGACTTTAAAACATTTTACTGTTTCTTTCTCTGCATCGTCTGTTATTCAACTCAAATAAATAAATTCAAATAAAAGCATTTTTATTTATATAAAATGTATATAAAAAGGTCGAATAAAAACAACTTGAATTATCTTTAGTTTTTCTTAAAATCTTTGGATAAAGTTTCCTGATTTCAGTGTTATTATCAAGAATAAAAATCGGGAATTAAGCACGATAAACTAAATCTTATTAATTTAAAATTTTGTGTTTCCAAAAATTACTTTCATAATTATTTAATATATTTTAATGATGATAGCGCAACGAACTAGGTGATGAAAATTTTACTTAAATTTTAAAATCCTTACACACAAAGAAAAAACATGGTTGTGGTAAACATATTCTAAGAGCAACATATTATGATAAGAATTATGATTGTAGTCACCATATTAAGATTATTATTGAAACATATTATAACTCAATATACTCGTAATATGTCATCATAATATTTTTCCCTTAATCATATTATTATTCTGTTAATCATACTAAGTTAAGAAGTAATCAAATTATTGTCATGTTAATCATAATAAGCTAAGAAATTAATCATATTATTGTCATGTTTATCATAACAAGCTAAGAAGTAATCATACTATCATCATGTTAATCATAATAAATTTAGAAGCAATCATATTATGATACAGCACCTTTCATAGCTGTCATAAAAATACAAAATAAATTTATTCAACATTTTTTTATTTTTCGAATTTATTCTATGAGTTATATTTCAGTTATGTATTTTATAAAGCTTTTTTGTAATAGTTCTATTCCTTAAATTTTAAGGAATTACTTTTATACACGACCAGACTATTATATTGTATTTTCTTGTTACATTTTACCTTAGCTATCCTTTGGATAGCAGTGTGACACAAAGAATGCTGACGAAGGCCGTAGCGGGCCAGAAAATGCATTACATTCTGCTGGTGTCTAATAATTGTAAATTTTTCTGTACATACAATATACTTCATTGCTATCCAAAGGATAGCTAAGGTAAAATGTAACAAGAAAATACAATATAATAGTCTGGTGTGTATAAAAGTAATTCCTTAAAATTTAAGGAATAGAACTATTACAAAAAAGCTTTATAAAATACATAACTGAAATGTAACTCATAGAATAAATTCGAAAAATAAAAAAATGTTGAATATAATATAAAGTAACCTACGAAAGGAGAAAATTCCCAGTTTCAAAATAAATTTATATATTTTTGAATCGATTTTTTATTTTGTGGCTTTTTACAATTTTTCTTAATGTTAATCAAATAGCGGAGTTCAATATAAGGCTTGCAAAAGAGCAAATGAAAAGTCTGTGGTTTTCATGGGCAACCGCGTGTGTCCACTTTTTTGATTTTAAGATGTTGATGCCATATTGCCTAATTTTGAACGCTCTTTATATTTTTTTGAAAAAAGATGGATCAATTCCGTTTTGTAACGTAATGACAAAGTTTAAAATGTGCAATACCTAGCCCATAGTTTGATCTAGAATGGGTTTTCGGCTTTCCTGAACAATTTGTTTTAAGACATACGCGGTTGCCCATGAAAACCACAGAAATATCGTAGCACTTTTATAAAATATAACGAAATCTCTGTGTGTTTTGTTGTTGGATTTTACAAAAAACTATGATATTTTGCATTTGCACTATTACATCACTAATACTTGAATGAACTCCGCTAATATTTTAATTTTTTAATTTCTTTAAACTTATTTTTTTTATGGAATTTTATCTTTTAATTGTTTAACCGCTCACAAATAAAAAAAACGACACAACTTTTTCAAAATTATTTTACAAATGGCGCTAACATAATATGATTACAGTAAAAATAGTTTGATTGCATCTTTAACATAATATGATAAATGTATAGAAAGTTATCATGTTATGGCTATTAAATATCATGATATGGTTGTGAGAAATATAATATGTTTAGAAAGTTATCATAACTAAGTTGTTAGAAAAATAATTATTTTTCGGTCAACAATACTCAAATTCATAATTGCGATAAACATTGATATGTTTACAGTAACTATAATATTGTTGATATTAAATAAAAATAACAATTATTTGTGTACGACAACAATATATTGTTACATTAAACATAGTGTTGTTGCCGTAACCATGCCCAACCATATTTTTTCTCTGCGTGTAGAGACTATTTTACACACATTTACTTTAAAGTTTAAATTTTGTAAATTTCCCTTTTAAAGAACATTTTTAGTAAATTTGCTTCTTTAAGGTAATACAAAGTAAAATAAAATTGCTTCCAAGACAATTTTACGAAAAAAAAGTTTGAGGTATATAAGATAAAGTTGCATTTTAGAGCAAAGTTTACGTAATTTGCCTTTAAATGAAGCTTTAAAGTATATTTGCTTTAAGAGAAAAGTTAACGTAATATTTTCAAAGATTCAAAGATATTTTCACGTAAATTTTCTTTTTTAAGGTATTTGTGCGTAATTTTGATTTTAAAAGACGATTATATGAAAAGTTGCTTTAAAATTTTTAATTTTAAAAGCAAAATTTTCTTTTCTGAAGAAATTTTAGGTAAATTTTTTTATATTAAAAAAAATTTTGCTTTATAGAGGAATGTTTACCTAAGTATGCTTTGAACAATTTTGGCTTAACTTTGCTTGTTTTTAATGATTTTTTTTTCTAAAATTTTAGTAAATTTTGTGCAAGATATTTACAAAAAACCTCGTCATTGCTTAAAGGAATTTTTAGATATGTATTAACATAGACCAAGTTATCTGGAGGGAATATCATATTCATGATAAACTTTTTTAAAACAACCCATAAGAATTCAGTGCAATTAGGCCAATATATACATACATATATATCACACACTTAATCATATACAAGCACATCCCAAAATGGTTGAAAATCGTTTTTTTATAAACCAGTTCACAAATCAAATCTAAAGAGACCACGAAAATTTCATTTGCGTCACTGTGTTTTTTAACTTTTCTTCTTTTACATTTGTGGAACTCAATTCATGTTCTTTAACTCCCGCATCGAGAAACTTGTCAAGGTTTTATTTGTTTGCTTTAAACCTTTTTTAAAAATACGCAAATGTTTTCAAAGCCATTTTGTAAACACCAAACATTAAAGTCGCATTTTACATTATTTGGTATAGCCGACGGTTGATTTTTCACCGCCGTATTTCAACATTTTGTTTTTTTAGTAAATTGTGGTCACCGGCAACGATATGTGTGACTGGCAACCTCAACGTCTGCAATTTCACATCGGTTTCCAGTAGAATGTGATCACATTTTTACGTAACGACGTTATCTCTTTAGATAGTTTTCGACATAAGTTACAGACACTCTTTTTTCTCAGCTTTCGAGAAACGATGGAATATTTTGTTTCACAGCTTTTCAATGCGAGAAGTTCTTACCAAAGTTACAAAACATGGGTACAGTTCACAATTCAAATCTAAAGAGGCCACAAACATTTCATTTGCGTCACTGTGTTCTTACACATTTCGTCTTTAACGTTTGTGGAACTCAATTCGATTAGAAAATTGCAATAATGTTTTTGAAATCAGTTTTTTGCCTCTCCTATACGCAGAGAAAAAACATGTTTAAATATGGTCACCTCCAACAATACTTTGTTTAAAGAAAATTTTAACCATATTATGTTTAATTTAACCATATTTTTGTCACCGACAACCATATTATGGTTAAATTAGTCCCCTATCAAGAAGCCACAACCATATTATGGTTGCCTCTAAACATGTTATTGTTAAATATGACAATAATTTGTTTTTAAATTAACAATAGTATTTTCCTCTTTTTCAAGAGCAACATGCTATGGTTGAAAACCAACCATGCTATTATAAGTGTTAAACATATTATAGTTATTTTTAACCATAACATGTTCGGAGGCAACCATAAGATGGTTGCGGCTTCTTCATGGAGAACTATTTTAACCATAATATGGTTGTCGTCGACAATAATATGAATAAATTAAACATAATATGGTAAAAAATTTCTTTAAACATAGTATTGTTGGAGGTGACCATATTTAAACATGTTTTTTCTCTGGGTGTAGACATTTTTGAATTTTGATTTATGCTGCGATATTTATTTACTTGTTTGCCTTTAGAAATAAATATAGAATTAAAGACGGATTAAACAGAGATAAGTTAAATAAAATGTTAAAAAAAAGATTATTAGGTAAACCTTTAAATTAAATATTTTAAGTTTATTGATCTTAACTTCATTTCATTTGTAATAGCCGATGTACTCTCTAGTAAAATAAAATGCAAACAAAGTTCATAAATAATCTGATTAAAAAAACACTCACGTAACCCTTACAACTTTACTCAAACTATGTAACGCACACACTTACCAACACTCAAAAGAATATACATATATACTCGTAAATTTACTGGTATGTATTTCTTTTACACACATTTTATAAATAATGATTACATGCAAATTTTAAATGCACTTAGTTTGTTTCTTCCCCATTGTGAATTTCAACTTTTGGTCGTATTTCTGAAGTGTATTACAATAGAAACTTTTTTTGTTCTTTATTTTATATTTCCATGTTTAAAATTCTCTCTTCACTTCCCTTATAATCTTTGTATTCTTTCCACTAACACGTTGTCGACACAATGCAAGGACAAGGGGCTCCTTAAAATATGCAATAGTTTTTGCCAATAAACTCTTACAACTTTCGCATTTTTAGCGGTTCTTGAATTATTGCCAATTAGGTCAACTATTCGAATTGTGGTTTAGAAAGTGAGTTGTTATTGTTTCTTTATTTTCGCTTTTGAATTTTCTTGCTTTTAATTTGCAACTGCATAAAAAAGAAAAAACTTTAATATAGAAAATTTTTGTTTTACTTAATTTTATTCATAAGAGTATCGTATTAAATAAAACAAATTTTTTTTTAAATAATTGAAAGCAAAAGTTTGATAAAATACTGAAAGGTTTTCGTTAAATTTTTTTTTTTTTTTTTTTTGAAAATGACTATAAAAATCAATAAGATTCGTATTTAAAATTGTTTGTGTTCTGCATAGTAAAGAATTTTGTTTCAATTAAATTTATATGAAAATATTTGAAAAAAAGTTACATAGGAATGAATGGATTTCATTTTCACCTATTCATTAATGCAATGAAAATGTTCATTACTGATTCTAAACTGTACATTGTAGTGACACTATTTTCATTAATACTCTCAAACTTCTATGACAGGAATTTGCTTAAATTTCGTTATTTCATTAAAGATAAGAAACGCGTTACAGTCGGGTAACGGAAAAATTAGATGTATGATTTGAGGCAAAAATCCATACGGTAATATATTACAAATTACATTTTCCATTAATAGCTTGTAAATCACGGATGGTTTAAACGCTGGTTTAGTTAAAATAAACTTATAAGTCTTTATAAGTCTTTTAAACTCAACAACTATCGGGTGTTTTTTTCAGTGGTATAGAACTTCGAATTGAAATAAAACACAAGAAAATCGTTTTAATGACCATCAATTTGGCTTTATTGGAAGGATAATTTTATGCCATCAATGTTTAAATATGATTTCAGGCATGTGGCCGCCGCGGCTGGCTCGAATAAAGCCAATTCTACAGGTCCAATTTTCAACCACTTTTTCGAGCATATGGGGCCGTATGTCAGCAATAACGCCACGAATGTTGGCTTCCAATTCCCCTAACGTTTCTGGTTTGTTGGCGTAGACGAGCGACTTCACATATCCCCAAAGAAAATAATCCAATGGTGTGAAATCACACGATCTTGGTGGCCAATTGACAGGTCCATTCCGCGAAATTATGCGCTCATCGAATGTTTCCTTCAATAAATCGATTGTGGCGTGCGCTGTGTGGCATGTAGCGCCGTCTTGTTGGAACCACAACTCATCCACATTCATGCCATCCAATTCGGGAACAAAATAGTCGGTTATCATGGCTCTATACCGGTCTCCATTAACGGTTACTGCCTCTCCAGCATTATTTCGGAAGAAGTATGGCCCAATGACTCCACCAGCCCATAGAGCACACCAAACAGTCAGTTTTTGAGGATGTAATGGCGTCTCAAGGGTCTCATGTGGATTCTCTTCACTCCAAATGCGGCAATTTTGCTTGTTGATGGAGCCATTCAACCAAAAATGAGCCTCATCACTGAACAAAATTTTGCGATGAAAATCAGCATCGAGATCAATCTCATTTTCGGCCCATACACCAAAATCACGACGCATTGCATGGTCTCGCGGCTTTAATTCTTGCACAAGCTGGATCTTGTAAGGTCGCAAGCCAAGATCTTTGCGCAAAATCTTCCATAAAGTTGATGGACAAAGCTCCAATTGCTGTGTACGGT
Organism: Pollenia griseotomentosa; assembly: GCA_963931875.1. NCBI lineage: Eukaryota > Metazoa > Arthropoda > Insecta > Diptera > Polleniidae > Pollenia > Pollenia griseotomentosa. The sequence continues at coordinate 94,323,272 of OZ007562.1, forward strand.
GGCGAATCGATTCATTCGGGTCCTCTTCAACATTTTGCTCTACAGCGGCAATTGTTTCTTCGGTGCGCACTGTTCGACGTCTCTGCGGATGCGTATTATCACATAGAGTAAACGTTGTGCGAAAACGATCCATGGTTAACCGAATTAATTGCTCTGATGGACGATTATGTCGACCATAAAATGGACGGAGCTTGCGGTAAACTTCGCGAACTGAACCGTTATTTTCGAAATAAATTTGCACGATTTGCAAGCGTTGTTCTTTTGTCAACCTGTTCATGATGAAATGGCAAACCAAACTGAACATAAATGACATTAGAGTTGCCAGATTTGACCACAAAATGCCAGTTTTATCTCTATTCGAAAAACAAACCTGTAAAAAAAACACCCATGTGGCCCATGTTTTATATGTTGTTAAAAAAAATAATATGTGGCAGCACTACGATAAATCTTATCAAATTCATATGGTCTGTATTGGTAGTTTAAACGCCCAATTTTATGCGTTTTAAGATGGTTTATATGTTTAGTGATTTATAGATTTCTGGCTTAAACACATTTTAGACAAAGAAGAGAGTCTAACTTGCTCTGATTAGTCCTAAGAAAGTTATTTAAATATATGTTAAAATAAAATTTTTATTGTTAATCGAATAATGGTAGAAATAACAGCACGATAAAATCGGACTGTTGTGTTTTGAGTATATGAATATTCAATTTTAAATATAAGAGGGAGCCAAGAAGGAAAGAGTCCATATTTTGTGTATCTTTGTGTTGTAAAATGAGAAACTATTTGATTCATGCAGTCGACTCCGCATTTTTTTGCGTTGCAAAACAGAATTGCTTTTGGTTTCTTACTAAATAGACACTTTTCTTTTATTTTGGTTTATAGCTGCCAAATAATATTGATACATAGACCCTCTGAATATATGGAAGTTGCCTGAACGCAAGAAGATTTTCTTCATCGTCCTAAGAATCAAACGATTCATTTTCAAAATAGGATGAATCGTTTTCTTTTGGAACTAAATCGATATCATCATTCGGCTTACTTGGTACAATCGTTGGAAGCTTATTTTGCATTGTCAGATGTGCGAAGTTTATGCATCCGATAATGATGTCATTGCTTTTTCATTCAATTACATTATTTTCACTTTTCCAATTTAAAAAAATACACGCAATTTTCATTTTCTGAAAATGTCAAAAACACATCTGGCAGTTCTTGTCGTGCAATTATCTGACAACCTTGTAAACTGAAAATTTTTGTTGGCAGGTGACTTTATTGTCAGACAGTTGTCTATCAAAGGAATTTTATGCTTTTCTTACAATCGTCTAAGCTGGAAATTTACTATTGCTGGCAATTTTTCTTTGTCAGTATATTTTCAGCGCATTGCCAGGCCTTACATTATTGTAAGCTTCAAAACTTACCGTTAGCGAAAGGTAGAATTTAATTGGCCGTATAAAAAGTGTTTAATTATTATAATTTTACTTAAACCTACTAGCTAGGATGAACATTCCTTTAACTTATCGATGACTTTAGGTTAAAGAAAAGTTGTAATAATGGAACTCTTTTTATATGGCCGATGAAATCCAAGCTTAAGGTATCGGTAAGTTGTAAAAATGGCCCTAAAGTTTATTAATTCTTGAGAACACAAAGTAGCTTTTTTAAATATCATAAAAATGGTACCGTCATGGCCTTAAAAGTTCTTTTCGTTTTCATGGTTGGTACAAAATTATAAAAGTAATTTTCCATCCCTGGTTCTATTGCATCACCTTCCTCAGCCGCTCCCTAATGTTCTAAGTCATTAGACAAAGTCTCCGCTATGTTAAATATAGTGTGTTTTTGTTGGTTTTTTTGAATTCAAAACAAAATAAAGTTTCTATTTTGTGTATTTAATTGATTCAAACAAAAAATAGTAGAAAATTAAAAAAAAAAAAATTAAACAAACAAGAATAATTTTAAAAATACAGCACCTTAAATACAAAATATGAATGGGTCTGGTCAGGGCACACGTGTCACAAATGTGATGTGAGCGGTAATATGTTCGAATAGTTTCCTTCAGTATCCTTTTTAAGTGATTTTAATCATTTAAATTGCAGGAAGGAACTTGTTATTTCAAATCTTTTTCTAAGTGTTAAATATATTGAAATAACATTTTAAATTGAAAAAGGTCTGGCCAGGCTCATGAGTAAGAAAATGGTTTCAAATTTCTTTAGTGTCTATGCATCGATAATTTTTTAATGTGATATCAAACACAACTTTCTAGTTTTTTAAATTTTAAAACAAAAATAAAGTGGATAGGCTGAAATTAAGAAAAAAAATATATTATATGAAAAATAATATAAGACGTATTTTAACACAACCAACTTAAGGTTGGTATTTACGAATTATACAACATAAAAGCATTTCCAATTACGTAAATGTACTTATATACCTCATACTTCTCTTCCCTTCCCTCTCACCAATACATACAATACAATACATATACCTACTTTTGTTTAAATTCATAATTGACCCTTTAAACTTCCTGTACATAAAGTGAGCTAAATTGTAGACATCATTTTATTTTTTTATTGCAATTTAAAATTAATTTTTCATGCAAATTGGCTTAATAAGTAAGACGCTTAATTTTATTTTAACCCTTATGTGCGCACCTAGCTACGCTGGCACCTTAGGAATTTTAAAATAACATTTTTTCATTGAAAATAATAATCTTCGTATCTGAAACTTCTTACTAACTTTAAAAAATACTTATTTTTTTTGTAATTTGCATGAGAGACCAATTTATTTTTAACACCCTTAATTGCGTACGAAGGCACCCGTATACCTGTTCGTTTTCATATGGGAATGCGGCCATTGTAAGAATATTTTAATAAATTGTATGTAGCAAGGTATATTTACACAAGGTAGACTCATTTCGGAGTGTAGACATGCTGCTCTATAAAAACAAAAACAATTTAACGCACACATGTTCAAATTTTGGCTCATATACACGAAATTTGACGATTGGGTTCCAACTAAGGGTAAACAGCTGACAAACATATGGGCCAACGAGTTTACCTTGTGTATATATAGCTTGGTATGTAGCTTTATTTGAAAAAAGCAACATAAAAAACAGAAATTTAATAAATAATTATAATAAAAGTTATACAATTTTAGTGCGGTTTTATAAATTGTTAAATAATTGTTAATTGAGCCCCGCTTAATTGAGTTTCCCGTTTTATTGCACTCATGTAAAGAAAGCATTCATTATAACTGTCTTTGTAAAAATACCCGTTAAGTTGAGTTCCGTTTAATTGCGTTACCCGCTTCATTATTTCGCAATATAAGACCGCATTGCGAAAAACAAGAGCAAATGTTTCGGTTAATTGTTTCCGTCTAATTAATGTGTTTTTGCTCCACAAACGTAAAAAAAATAACTTGCGGCAAGAAAGATTGTACGATGAACGTAGCTGATTTTTATTTTGTTTTAAAAAACCTCAGCCATTTTTGAACTTAATATATAAATAAATGAGTTTTATTTTCCATCTACACATGGGTGTTTTGCTTTATTGCACATCTTGCTCAATTGAGCGATTTTCGTTTTAATTGTGTCGCCAATTCAATTAACCGAGTACTGCTTAATTGAGTTCCTGTTTAATTGCGCCAAAAGTCGTGCGGAAATCACTGTATTATATATATATCTCTTCATTCGCTTCTTAAGTCAGTCAGTCATTTTTGCTCTGACGCGCTTAGTTTTACATTGAACTCCTGAATTTTTTAAAGCAATAAAAATTGTAAATTTTGAATAATCAACATAATATCCTGGTATTGCCTTTCTTTTTATCCTTTTTGTGGATTACTATATCGAGTCTTGAGGTTCCAGCTTAGTGAAGTTAGCCGCCTTGACGCCGACGACACTAACACTCCCCATATTTATTGGCTACGGTATTGCGAAATGATGCTAAGAGACAAAGAATTTTCCATAATTATTGAAACTAACTTCTCTAAGCCGTTTACTACCACAATGTGTCTCAGACAAGGGGTTAACTTATCGTGCAATTTTTTCAACCTTTTAATACAAACATTTTTGAAATAAAATGGCAAAATGCGAAATGTAACTGCCGTTTCTAAGAAGATTAAGTTGGAATCTGATTAAATAGGTCTGACGATAAACGAGGAGAAAACAAAGATATTCGTGGCAGCAAAAAAAAAAAAACAACGCGGGACTAACAACAGATTATAGTGAATTTTACAACGTTTTAACTGAATATGTAGTGCGAAAATGCTTCTCTTCTACGTAACTTCCATTAAGGTATATAGAAATAGAAAGTATTTTTTTCCCGCGCAAATAAGGGTGAATAGAAGTGATGTATGCACACACTGAAAAAAATACCAATGTTAAACTATCATGGCGAAATGTTAATTGAGAATTATAGTAAATTTCTGCAAAAGTATGCCCTTTATTTAAATTTATCATTATCTATTATCTATCTATCTATCTATCTTCTATATATATAAAAATGAAAAATGTTTGTATGTGTGTTTGTTTGTTTGTTTGTTTGTTTGTTTGTTTGTTGGCTTATAGACTCCTAAACTACTGAGCCGATTTTCCTGAAATTTTTACAGATACATCACGTGAGCCCTAAAAATAAAATAGGCTACTTATTTTTTCGATAGGGGCAGGGGAATTGGTATCCCCCACAGGATGCCAACATTAATTATCGCATATATTAAGATCCGCTGAACGCATTATGCAGAACTTTTGGTAGTAAGATCTTCTGAGCCCCAAAATTAAAATAAAATAGCAGCGGGGGAAGTGGAATCCCCCATAGGACGCCAATGTTTAACATCGCATATCTAAAGAACTGTAATAGTGAGAATGTTCAAACTTTCTAGAAGTCACTCTTATGGTATACAACACTTTTGAAAATAATAATAAAGCGGGTAGGCGCAGGGGGGGGAAATACCTCCCATAGGATGCATATATTAAATATCGCTCAACTAAAGAATTATTAAAGGGAGAGTCTTCAAAAGTGGTTAAAGCTATTATTATAGTAAACTATAAATTTCAATATACAAATGGGCGGGGTAGACGGGGGAGGAGCAGTACCCCTCATATATAGAAATATTAATAAGAGCCACTGCACGCATTTTGTTGAACTTTTGGTAGTAGGATCTTCTGAGCCCCAAAATTAAAACAAAATAGCGGCGGGGGTACCCACCATAGGACGCCAATGTTTAATATCGCATATCTTAAGAACTGTTATAGTGAGAATGTTCAAACTTTGTGGAAGTCACTCTTATGGTATACTTCACTTTTGAAAATAAAAACAAAGCGGGTAGGCGTAGGGGGGGAAATACCTCCCATAGGATGCATATATTAAATATCTCTCAACTCAAGAACTATTAAAGGGAGAGTCTTCAAACGTGGTTAAAGCTACTATTATGGCAAACTTTAAATTTCAATACAGAAATGGACAGAGGAGGAGCAGTACCCCTCATAGATAGAAATATAATTTAGAGCCGCTGCACTCTTTTTATTAAACTTTTTGTAGTATGATCTTCTGAACCCCAAAATTGAAATAAAATAGCAGCGGGGAAATGTTACCCCCCATAGGACGCCAATGTTTAATATCACATATCTTAAGAACTGTTATAGTAAGAATGTTCAAACTTAGTAGAAGTCACTCCTATGGTATACTACACTTTTGAAAATAAAAATAAAGCGGGAAGGCGCAGGGGGGAAAACCTTCCATAGGATGCATATATTAAATATCTCTCAACTGAAGAAGTGGTTTAAGCAGTGTAGCGAAGCGCACCGGGTTAAGCTAGTTTCAGATAAATTTTAAATTAAAAATATTAAAATAACCTTAAACCACGTTTAGTTACTATTATTCACTGTTAAAATAACATTGTTTAATTTTAAATCCATAAACACCTGTTTTTATGTATGGACTCTATTTAAAATTATCTTGGATTCATGTTTATTTTAACAGCCTGTTCGTCGATTTCGAACGTTAACGTTCGCATAGAAAATTACATTTAAAACAAAAACAAATTTTCGAATTTTGTTTTTGTTTTAAATATAATTTTCTATGCGAACGTTAAGGTTCGAAATCGACGAACAGGCTGTAAATTAAAAATGTTAAAAAAAATGGTTCAATATTGAAACAATAAAAACCTGTTTTACTTGTTTTGTATAAAAAAAAACGACACAATTAAAAAAAAAATATGAATATTTTTATTTTCATGTTTAAATTTTTTTTTTAATTTTAGTTAAAATTATTTAGTTAAATAGTACATCAAGTTTTCAAAGTAGAATGATGACGAAACCCATATCGGGTCATGCGGCTGACGGTTCTGTTAACACATGGAATACAAATAAGTGAAACATGTGTTACAGGGGTAAGTGTTTTGAATTATTCTTAAATTAATCCATATGTTGTCGCTAAAGCTTCTTCTTACTGTTATATCACACTCAAACCAATTTGATTCTACATGAAATTCACATTGTTTCAACTTCAAATAACTTTCATTCAACGTGCTTCGGATTGTTATTTTAATATAAATGACATTTTGCTCTAACTTTACTGCAATGTTAAATTAACATGAATTATAGTTATTCAAAAAAAAAAAAAAATGTTGTTCGCAAGGTATTGTAAAATCATGTTAAATTAACATGAAGTAACAATGAAGCAAAATCACCACCGAAAACGGAAAAATCAACCTTGTTCTCGACTATTTTACCTTGATTTTTTTCTGTGTGCACATTAATAGATATTTATGTATGGATATTTTTAAACCAAATTACTTTTAAAAGACTAATTGGACACATAAATCAAAGACTAGTCTTTAACATTATTTATTTAGAAGAACATTTTCATATTGTTTCATAAAGAATGTCATGGTTTTATGTTTATACTGTTTAAGCCGTAAAAAAGGTCTTTATGTATTTACGTATGTCCGTATGTATGTATATTACAAATCTAATTGTGCCATTATTGTGAAATTTGCTAATACTTCAACATTTCTTTATACTTCTTTTTAATTTTAAGAAAATTTATATGCACTTACCACTTGTGCATATAAATATATGCATAACGGTATATTAAGTTTTTCATTCTGTACGAGAGTTTCAGATTGAAACGATTTGAATATTATTAAAACAACTAACATTTATTTTAATTTAGTTTATTGAATTTACATTGCGGCTGGGAACTACAAACTTCAGTAACTTTATACAAACTCAATAGATACACACTTTAGAACATTACAAATAACCAAAACCGCTCAAAATATTAACCAAAAAAACAAATACAATAAATTCGAAAAATGTACGTTACGTTAAAATATGGTTACGTTAAAACAGGGTTTGTGATTAAACTATTAATTTAATAAGATCTCCAACATTTCTCCCCCACTAAGAACAATAGTTCTTTAACCGGAATCATTCATCAGGATGTCTCGTCTCGTCATCAATTGCCGGAAGAAAACTAATTTTAGCCACTGGTCGCTTTAAATACTTTCCATTGCAATATAGGGTTACTACACGAGTGTGGCCATCTGAACCTGGATGTACTTCCTCTACTCTGGCTAATGGCCATTTTCCTGGGGAATAGCGCTCATGTGGAAGCAATACAACATCTCCAACTCGAGCTTCTCTCTTTATAGAGTTCCATTTTGGCCTTGATTGCAACCTGCAGATAAACTCGCTTGACCATCGTTGCCAAAAATGTTGTTTAAGTTTTTCAATTTGTTTCCAACGAGATAGTCGGTCTATTTTAGTATCTAGTAGATCTCCATCCGATATAGTCGTAGTCGGTTCTCCAACCAGAAAGTGGGCTGGTGTTAAAACGTTCAGATCTGTTGGATCAGTTGATAGGGGACATAATGGCCTCGAATTTAAACAACTCTCAATTTGACACAAAAGAGTTGATAACTCCTCAAATGTTAGGATACGATCTCCCATAATACGACGTAAATGGTGCTTAGTTGATTTCACACCAGATTCCCATAATCCTCCAAAATGGGGTGAAGCTGGTGGAATGAAGTGCCAGGTTGTGCCATCGTTGTTTAACGTTTCAGCTAAGTCATTTGGAAGAGAACTTCTCGACTGATTATGTAAAGCACGTAGCTCTTTGGTTGCTCCAACGAAAGTAGTTCCGCAATCGGAATATAAATCCGTACAAGGTCCTCTTCGTGAAATAAATCGCCTAAAAGCTGCAAGAAAGGCATCCGTTGTAAGGTTAAAAACCGTTTCAAGATGTACTGCCTTTGTGCACATGCAAACAAAAAGACAAATGTAGCCTTTGCTTGTAGTACTTCTACGTAACGATGATTGTCTTATCAATATAGGACCGGCATAATCTAAGCCACTATGCTTGCCACTATGTGCGGCCTTTGCTGTATATTTTAGACAAACTATGCATTTTCTTTTTACAGATTTTGCAATATTTCTAGATGATATTATCCAGAATTGAGACAAAACATAAGTTTGCATCAGTTGTAAACCGCCATGTAGTGTTTTAAAATGTGCATCAGTAAAAATAAGGACTGATATGGGATCATTTTTACTTAGTAAAACCGGATGCTTCTTACAGTACGACACATTTGCATTTTTAATTCTGCCACCTACACGTAATAAGCCTTTATTATCTAAAAATGGCTGTAAATTTATTATTTTGCTATTAAACGGTAAGCATTTTTGTTGTAGTATACATTTAATTTCCTCATGAAACGAAATTTGTTGACACTGTTTAACTATGGCAAACTGAGCTCTATTTAATTCTGCTGTTGAGAGATATTGTATACTCGAAAAATTTTTGTTAACTTTTATACTTTCGCCATTCTTTTTTCTAAATATATTATCTTTCAAATTATAATACCAGCGGAATATAAACGCTGTAACTCGTTTAAGTTTGGTAAATGTTGCAAATTTTGAAAATAAGTCGGGATATAATTGATTACACTGTGCATGAAATTGACACTTTTTTTCGTGACAAGCCGGGCACATGGCGTTTTAACATAATTCGGGGACGCTGAATCCAGTGGTGCCCGCGGTTTTTTCAGATTGGCTCTGGTTTTCGAAATATACCGTTATTTCGAAAATGGAGGAGGTTGCTCAACATATATTCGCGTAACTCAAAAACGGTTTAGTTTATTGAAATTACTAAAAAATTACTTCATTACTAAAAATTTTATTCACAAAAGTCGACAAATTTTTCATTAATTTAAGAATTTCCCTTAGGGGGCTCCCATACAAATATTGCGTTTTATGAAATTCTTTAATTAATTAAAATTTGTCGACTTTTGTGAATAAAATCAAAAGTTGCAAACAGATTTTAATCATTTATGACTTGTTTTGTTTGTAGCTTCGTTTTTTATAAGTCTGCAAAAAATTAGAAGCCTAGCTGCATTTTTTAAATTTGTATGAATTTTTAAAAAACAAAAATTTCGAAATTTTGATAAAAAAATTAATTTTTTTTTCAAAAAAAAAATTATGTTTCAATAACGACTACTCATATTAGAAAAAGACTTTTACTTTTCTGAAATGAAATTTTATTGCGGAATTTCGGTTTTTTTAGTAATTTCAATAAACTAAACCGTTTTTGAGTTACGCGAATATATGTTGTGCAACCTCCTCCATTTTCGAAATAACGGTATATTTCGAAAACCAGAGCCAATCTGAAAAAACCGCGGGCACCACTGGATTCAGCGTCCCCGAACTATGTTAAAACGCCATGTGCCCGGCTTGTCAGTTTTTTCAACTAGCATAGTGTTATTAGTTGTGGTTGACAGTGTTGTTGTTGCTACATCGATGTTAGTGTTTGTTGATCGTATGGAATTTCTTAATTTTACAACAGGCCATACTTCAGGCTCATTTACTAGCCAATAGGGTCCTTTCCACCAAAGTGTATGCTTAGAAAGTTCTTGTGGTAATAACCCTCTTGTTGCACAGTCTGATGGATTATCTCTAGTAGAGACGTATTTCCAGTCAATTACGTTGGTTAATCTATGTATTTGCGAAACACGATTCGCTTCATAAACTGGTAGTAGTGACGATTGACACTTAATCCAATTTAAGACTGTACTGCTATCTGACCAATATGTGATTTTTTTAACATGTAAACCAATATTATGTTTAATTTTGTTTGTCAATTTTGCCGCTAATACAGCTGCACATAACTCCAGCTTTGGAATTGTGAGCACTTTAAGGGGTGCCACTTTGGTCCATCTTCGGCTATTATTCTGATGTATAAGCAAGCAGCAAAAGCTTGTTTTGATGCATCACAGAAAGTATGTAATTCAACTTTTGCTGAAGCTTTACAGCTAAACCAGCGAGGTATTGTTATTTGTTCGATACTTTTCAATGCGATACGATAATTTGACCACTCATCGCTTAGTGATTTTGGCAAAGTATCTGACCAATCTAGTCCTTCACGCCAAAGTTTTTGAAACATTATTTTTGCAATAATTGTGGTAGGCGCCAGCCAACCAAGAGGGTCAAAAAGTCTAGCCGAATCTGAAAGAACACTACTTTTTGTTATTTTATCAGAAAAATTATAATTTATTTTAAAACAAAAGCAATCAGTTTGAGTGTTCCATGATAAACCTAGTGCCTTAACCATTTCACAATGTTCCAGTTCAAAGGGATGTGTTGCTAAGTACTCCTTTGGAATGTGTTTCAAAAACTCTGCAGAATTTGAATTCCACTTACGTAAATTAAATCCAGCCCCTTCCAGCAGCATACGCAGTTGTTGTTGTAATTGAATGATCTCATGAAGAGTGTCTGCACCAGATATTACATCGTCTACGTATATGTCAGATTTAAGCACTTTACTGGCAAGAGGGAATTTTTCAGCTCCATCAGTAGCAATTTGTTTAATCACCCTTATTGCAAGAAATGGTGCGCTTGTTGTGCCATAAGTAACTGTTTTAAGTTTGTAAACATTAATATCGTTTGTAATGATGTTCTTGACAAATATTAATTTGCCTAAACATTTTCTCTAAATCGGCAGTAAAAGAGAGCTTAAATCGTCTCCAACGTGTTATCACTTCTGGTAAATCATTTTGTAGTGGGGGTCCAGGGCTAAGTTCATTATTTAAAGAAGTGTACGGCAAGGTTTTACTACTTCCATCAAAAACTACTCTAAGTTTGGTGGTAGCACTATTTTCTCTTAGCACTCCATGATGTGGCAAAAGAAAGCATTGATGTGGGAGAGATTGTGGATATTTACCAATATTTTCCATATGGTTTAGTTTTATATATTCGGCCATAAACTCCTTGTAAGCTGCTGAAACTGTGGTCTTGTAATAAATGACGATTCCAATTGTTTTAGCCTTTTTAATGCGTTGTAATCGGTATTGTGGAACTTGGGTAAAGCTTCTCCGAAAAGAGTGTTTTTAAAGGGCAAATGTACCGTAAATCGACCACTAGCATCTCTTTTATAAGTTTTACTAAATAACCTTTTACACAATTCTTTCTCTAATGACAACTTTCTTTCTTCTGTTTGCTCTTCCTGTTCCCAAAAAAGTCGTAGTTGATTTTCAAGGTTACAAATATTTATGTTTAGCCGCTGTTCAGTGGAGCCATTAAGAACAGGCCCTGACACTAGCCAACCATACCGACTTTCCTGTAAATAAACACTATTTGGAAACTTAAATGAATTGGCTATCATGATCTCACCGTACACATCACTTCCCAATAAAATATCAATTTTTGCTGGTAAATAAAACTTGGGGTTCGCTAAATGAAATTTGGTTATTCACGTTTGTTTATATTACATGGGTTATAAGACGTCAATTTTTGCATTACTAATGTATTAATTCGTAAACAAAACTTTTTGTCATAGTTTGACAGCAACTGTAAATGTACGCAATAATTTATTAACATTTTGTTATTCCCTCCAATTCCGCTAACAGAGGTTTCTTCTATTTTTTCTTTATTTAGATTTAACAGCTGTACAATTTCATTTGTTATAAATGATGCTTGAGAGCCTGGATCTACTAAAGCTTTTACAGTATGTGTTCCAGTTTGGTGTTTTATTAAAACATTAGCTGTTGCTAACAGTACTTGAGATTTTCTGTTTACATTATGTGAAGAAATGTTACCAGACCACTGTTCGTTACAGTGTTGCAAAATTTAAATTTGGAAATGGTACTTTACTTTAACTAAAAGGGTACTTTTCCCACCAAATGGTACTTTTTGTTAAAAAAATAAAGGAACAAAATCACAGTAGCTTAGGGAATTAAAAAAAAAACGTGTAATGTGTCTGTTAAATTTACATTATTCAGGCTTTTACATATCGCACTTAATTAACAAAAGGGTAAATATAAAAAAAAATCACTTTTTTGAAGAAATCGACACTTAATATTATTATCTACCCGCTGTAAAAATATCGAGTAATTTTGTCTTCTTTTTGGTAATGAAAAGATTGGTTAAAAAAATTTTTTTCAAATGCCTTCAATGTTAAATTCAAAATAGTTTTGCTTCTGCTAAACATTTTTAAATTTTGAGTTGCTGATTAAGTGCGATATATTACATACTTATGCCCGTAATTCCTACAAAAAGATATCTAGCTGTATATAGAAGTCTATGGTGAACAGAATTTTTCATAATTTTTTCACGTATGTATTACCACTGGTTATACAGTAGTATATTTTACACTATCGATTTTTGACAGTTTATTCAAAAAAATTATAAAAATACAAATGTTGCCATATTTTAACTTAAAGGAAAAATTAATCGATTTTTGACAGTTTATTCAAAAAAATTATAAAAATACAATTGTTGCCATATTTAAACTTAAAGGAAAAATTAATCGATTTTTGACAGTTTATTCAAAAAAATTATAAAAATACAATTGTTGCCATATTTTAACTTAAAGGAAAAATTAACGTTGAAATTAACAAAATAGTTTTAACGGATAGGTAGAGATAGCTGTAAGGAACGAACACGACCAGATATCTGTTTGAAGAAATCTTGGCGTCCTCGCTTTGAATTTCAATATTAACATTGTTAATTATTTTTAATATACGACAACATAAATTTTACAACAAACACATAATTATCAAAGTCTGCTATCGAATTGATTTTCTAAATGTTTCGACAAACTTCCTGTTACTTAATGTTGACATATATATACTAAACCGATATACCGACAAAAAAAAATTGTTTTCAGTTGGCACTCCTATAAAGATGCATGAAAAAGTTGGGACTCAGCCGATTAAATAAACGGAAAATAAATAATTGGCAGATGAGTGCCGGTTAGCTTTGCGAGAGAAAAGAAGCAAATGAGACATTGAGAAAACCAAATTTCTTTTATGAGCAGTTTTTCGTTGAGATAATGTCCTAATGAGAAAACGGCCATAAAAGTTTAAAAGCGCAAAAGATAAAAAAGTACTAAAAACAACGCGGGGGTACTGCGGTATTTTTAATATGAAAAAGTACTGAAAAAAGTACTAAAGTACTGAATTTTTCAACACTGGTTCGTTATGTTGAATGCTGCGCGATGAGCTTTGATTATTGTTTTCAACTGTAGTAGGCAGAGCGCTTGTATTTTGCTGTGTTTGTGTGTTTTCATTTTCGGTTAAGAATGAACTATGTAAAATAGTGTGGTGTTTTTGCTTACATTCTTGACAGCGAGCTGTTGATGTACAGTGATTTACGCTATGGCCAGTATGTAAACAATTAAAACAAATGTTATTTTGTTGTATAACAGCTTTTTTTCTGCTGGGGGCAGTGAAGATAATTTAAAACATTTGTACAGTGGATGTCGACGTTGGCAGCAAGGGCAGAAATTGCTATTCACTGTTGTGTTATTAACATGAAAAGTTCTTTTATTAAACCTTTGTTGTGAGTTTTTATTAATATTTTCTAATTTTGGAGCAGTTTGCGCTTCTTCAACTGATTCTAACGTGCGGAATGATAATTCAAGAAAGTTAAACATACTTGACATTAGTGGAATTCGAGTGTTGGTACTTATGGACTGCTCCCACTCCTTTCTGGTTTGTTTATCTAATTTTTGACTTGTAAGAAAAATCAACATAGCATCCCATTTTTCTACCTCAATGTTAAGAGACTTCAGCAAACATATTGAAGACCGTGTTGTGTCAAGCAATTCCTTTATACTTTCAAATGACCCGTTAGACGTGGGAATGTTTACCAATTTCTTTAATATTTGTTCTACTTTTTTTCTAGTGTTATGATACCTTTCTTCTAGTGCACTCCATGCTGCAGCGTAGTTATTTTCTGATGCTGGATATTGGTTAATAATCTCTAGTGGAGATCCCTTACATGAACCTTTAAGGTAAAAGTATTTTTGTATGCCTGTAAGAGACTGATTGTTGTGTACCAAAGAAAGTAATCTCGCGCTTGCTGTACAAGATGCGTTTTGCTTTGTAGTTGATACGAACGTGCTTGACATGTGCTGGTGTGACGTTGTAGGTTCGGCAGATAAATCCAAAAGTTTTGATTTAAGCGTTAAATAATTATGAAAAAAGATATAATAAAGATCGTCTTTTAAATAAGGAACATAACTTTCTAGTATTGTGTTTTCATGAACAGCTTCACATATTTGTTCATGATCTTCTTTAAAGTATTTGTAGGTTAGTTCAACTTCTTCAAGTAAGGTTTGTATGTAGCCTTAAGTAAATTCTTCTTTTGGCTTTTGTTCAAAACTTAACGAAATTTTTTGCAAATGTCGAATTGCGGTTTTTTGTGTTTCTATAACAGTTGAAATGTGCTCCATTTTGTGAAGTGTGTAATTAAAAGATTTCGCTCTAATATTTTTATATGCATATGCTGCAGCCAGAAAATAAAGAAATTTACATATAAAATATGAGACTTAATAGTTCACAAGTAATTGATTCTGGTAGAGATTATATTTATTATATCCACGTAGGAGGAGTATAATTTAATTTATAAAAAGTAAAGTTGAGTTTTTTTTTTTTATCTGGAATTGATAGAGTTCCCGGGTTTCGGCACCAATTTAATGTACGAGAGTTTAAGATTGAAACGATTTGAATATTATTAAAACAACTAACATTTATTTTAATTTAGTTTATTCAATTAACATTGCGGCTGAGAACTACAAACTTCAGTAACTTTATACAAACTCAATAGATACACACTTTAGAACATTACAAATAACCAAAACCGCTCAAAATATTAACCAAAAACACAAATACGAAAAATGTACGTTACGTTAAAATATGGTTACGTTAAAACAGGGTTTGTGATTAAAATATTAATTTAATAAGATCTCCAACACATTCTAATCTTTAAACTAAGAAATATTTATCTGATACGCCATGAAATGTACAGTGGCTCGAAGCTTATTTTGTGCAGCTTCAAAATACAAGTTTTTACGCTCACAATAAGAAAACTAAAGATAATATAAAAAAACATAAAATAAACAATTTTTATAAAGACTTTCCCTTACATAAAAAAAAAAACTTTATAAACATGTTTTTTCGAATTCCGAGCAAGGCATGGTACAAGCGAACAAGTGATTCTATACACTTGTTCGCTTGTACCATGTTACCCAAAAAGAGAAAAAGGAATTGTTTAAAGACATTTCCCAAGCATTTGACAAAGTTTGGCATGATGGGCTACCCATGAAAATAGCACGAACACTTCCTAAAAACACTCTTAAACTCCTTGAGAGCAAACTAACTGGCAGAACATTCATGGATATAATATACACAGCTCATATGCCAACAAAACATATGCCAACGAGACAAACGAGGCCAGCTGTAAAAATAAATAACGGCTATGAAACTTAAAGCAGCTCAACTACATTGGCTCCTCGGCTCCTTTGTTGTCTTTAGACAACAAAGTTCTCTTATACAAGTCCAGAAGCTACAAAGAAGACAGTCTAGGATATTACGACAAATCGTCCGCGCCCCATGGTATATACATTATGATATTATCCACAGAGATCTTAACATCCCAACCATTCAGGAGGAAATTAAAAAGTATTCAGGCTAAAAAGAACCGACACTTTGAGCCTAGCAAGCTTTTTTGAATTTTAAATGCATTTAATTAGTGGTTACATTGGTAATGGCTAAAAAATAATAATTAGGATTAAGCTTTGCATACATATTGTAATTTTCTTCAAGAAAGATTCAATAATGTCTTATGCTAAATTTTCAGGATAGGAATTAAATCTAAATTAAGTTAATTTTCATAAAAACTTAAATCGTATTTAAATACAGATTGATTTTTTGAGTTTTATTTTGAAAGTCGTATGTAAATAAGACAAAAGTATGGTAGCACTTCTAAATACAAAAAAAATATCATAAAAAAGTAAAATTATTTACAAGGCGGTCTCAAAAAACAGCTGATTGTTATTGCTTTGTCTCTTGTTGTTGTATTGTCGTGATATTGAGGCCACCTTGCTAAAATATTAAAATAGGAACTTAAGTTGAAATGAAGTGTACCACATCGGTGAATTAAGTTTGATTTAATTATTTAGCGAAGAAGAGAATTTTGTATTTAAAACGATTTTAAACATAAATGTGTTTTAATATCAATCCCGAAAATTGGCCATTAGTCAGTAAAGCGGAAAGAATGCGCATGAAGGGCGTCACAGGCTGGAAAATTAATTAAAGGGGATTGCTTATAAATATAAACGAAATTAAATTATGACTTGGCACTTTATAAAAAAATAACCATAATATGGTTAACGTTGACGATATTATTGTTAATTCTGACCATAATATGGTTATTTTTGTTTAAATTCTGGAAATGTTTGACCATATTATGGTTATTATGGTCCAAAATAAGGTCAGTTTTGAACAAATTATGGTAAATTTTGAGCATATTATAGTTGATTTCTGGCAATTTACTTTTAATTCAAACCATAATATAGTTACCAGCAAACGTAAACATTGTTCAAATCCAACCATAGTATACTGCTCTTAAAATACGGTTTCCTACAACCATATTTTTTTCTGCGTGCAAATTTAGCCTAATTCACTACTAATTGGGCCTTGAGGTTACTCAATGTATGCACTACACACAGAAAACAAATTGGTTGGGAAACGGTTGCAGTAATAAAATATTAATCAAGTAACATGATTTATTATTGCAACTATTAAAAATGTATAGTTCTAACTGATTTTTAATTCTCTTGATTATTTAAAGGTTATTCTAACGGATAAATGATTCCTTAAACTCTTTTATTAGTTATGATAACTAATATAATTTAGTTCTAAAAATTAGTATTTACAAATGGTTAGAATCACAACCGAATTTAATACAGGGCAATACTGAATATTGGGCATTTCAATCAATAATTTGCTCTTGTCAATAAATTTTGTAATAAAAATGTATTTTCATCTATTGCAGCTAATTATTGATTGTTAGTATCGCTTCAATTCGATTACAACAAATGAAAATATTATTATTCGGAATTCACAACCAAAAAATAGTTAAAAGCCCCAATTGCTTACTAAATTTTCTGTCAAAAAATTTGGTAGAATAAAATAATTTTTAATTTTATATTTAAAAAATATATTTGCAATCAAAAATGGAATATGTGCAAAAACTAAATTAATGGGGGTAAGTAATTTACGTATTCTTATAGGTATGAATATATACACGTACATATGTATGTATATATTATTTCTTTTATATCCTGCAAATTATATTGGACTTCTTGATCCATTTTGATCCTGGGCTGGTCCAATGTAGTGCAAGTATGGACCATGTCATTATTAAAAAGAGTTTGCAGTGAAACGACATGTCTTCGCTTTTTAACGACATGTTTTCGTTTTGGCACGATTTCAAAGCTAATCCTCTGGAGTATACCATGCAGTTGTTTTAAGACTTCTCCTTTGTAATGCAAACTGGCTTATATGGTCCTGCCCTAGGACATCGTACTGTAAAATAAGCCACTTTTTCCATTCATTTGGATTACCTTTGGACAAGTCCTTGCCCCTTATGGGCTACATTTGACCGGTTGAAAAAAATATATTGAAAACGACAATCAAATCTCTTGTAATGAACACCAATTATATGTTAATTCAGTTGCAGCTATCATATATTCGGGTATAAGCACAGTTTTGTTTCTAATAATCATACTAACAACTAACAATATCTGTTGTTATGACTGATAGTGTACTAAAATTCAAATGTTGCTATCAAAAATATTATGATAAGCACCGAAATGTGCAGTAATTGTAACCGAATTGTGTGATAGTACATGCAACGGAAGAAATTCGATTGGCGCCAAATTCGGTTGTGATCACGAATCTGTTTTCTCTGTGTAGCCATATGCTTAAGATCATAATTATTTAAACTTTAGTGCTACAAAATCAACTAATTTTTAAAGCCAGTTGGAAGGATATTAAAAATATTTTGTCTTATTCAATTTAAATTTGACCGCCTCTAAAAATTACCCAGTATTTGTCCTTGTCAAACCCTTATGAAGCGAATTAAGCAATAAATTGTATTTTAAGAGACACAATTGTACATGTACAATTTGTAAAGACATAGATATGTACTCTTTACCAGACTTTTCTGTAATAATTATTTATACTTAAAATACATTGAAGTCAACCACGAGTATTTCCAATCACTTGAGTTTGTCAATGTAATCGGAAGTGGCTGTTATTCAATAAATAACCACTATTTTATGTTTGGTTAGTATTATGCTTCAAATAAAAAAAAAACAAATATTTTATGTTTGCAATGTATCTTTCTTGAACTTTCTCTATGATAATTGTACTGGCATTGTAAGAAACTTCACGGAAAGCGGAAGGAAGTAGAAGAAAATAATGGTCATAAATCAGATAATTCAATTTTCTAAATTTTTTTTTTTTTTTTGTTGATCAGAAAATTTGATGGCATTTATTGAAAGAATGTTTTAGGATTACTGGTTTATTGTTAATTTAATCAATAAAAATCATTACATTAGACGTTTATAATATAAGTTGAATGGCTTATTGGAAAACACAAAATACGTAATATTTAAGAAAATAAGTTTTCTAACTTCGATTTTTACAACATCTTGTTAAGATTTGTCTATTAGTAAATAGCTTAAAAGCGGAGGAAAAATTCAAAGAATATTAAAGATTAAGCGAATTGTTATTCGGCTACTCGAAAAAGTAGATACAGTTTGCATAAAGCTGGAAATTGCCATAGAAACACTACAGAGACTCTGGGAATTTTAAAAACATCGATGGTAAATTTAATAAAGTAAGTATCCTCTATAGGGTATTCATTTAATCGGGCTTTTGCTTTAATCGGTTAATCGCTCGGTTAATTAACCGAGGTTTTGGTTTAATCGGTTAATAATCGGTTAATTTGGTTTTTGATCGGTTAACCGATTAATAAAGTCTTTTTTATAAATAAGGTGACTTAAATAATTAAAAATGCATAAATTTTTTATTATTTTGAGTTTATTAGTAAACAAGAATAACAATTCTTTATCTAAAACGAGCAAACAAAAAAATAGTTCATATATATGTGATATGTATTTTTAAATTAATACATAATCAGAGGTGTTCTGGAAATCGAAAACGCAAAACGCAAAAACTTTTTAAACGTCGTCTTTTAATAAGATTTATAAAGTAAAATAATTTTATTGACAAATATACAAATATTTCAATATTTTATAACAAAAATCATAAAAATTATATTAAAAGTGTATTAGAAACAACTTTCAAATTCTTGCGTTTTCGATTTCCAGAACACCCCTGAATATTTCTTTATTTAAAAATAGACTGTGGATAATTTTATTAGTTATTTCAATAGTTTAAGGAGATCTGATAAAATAATTTTTTGGAAAAAAATTTTGGATAAGGATTAAAGCGATAGTTTCTTTAGTTTTGACAACACTTGACTTGGAAATTTTTTTTTCACTTATCTTGGGTGTTGGAGGAATCAGAAGCAGCACATAGTACAGAATATCTAATATCTCAATACTTTTCCTGGATTTCTCTAAACATATAAAATCTTCCATTATGCCATTAGATTCCTGATTTAATTTTTAACACTTCTAATTGTTTCGATTAATTCTGTTTAAAGAGTGTTTGTGTAACTATCAAGAGTTTATTCTGTTTTTGTACTGTATTTTAAGAATGTATTGCTAGAAGGAAATATATGGTATAAAAAAATATTTTCTAAACATGTATATGAGACGAAGCAATTATTCAAAACACAAAAAAATTGTTATTATATTACAAAAAATTAAAAATTATGTAACATCGGTTAATCGGTTAATCGTCAGAAATTAACCGGTTTAATCGTTAATCGAAAATAGACAATTTTAAATTAACCGATCAGTTAATCGGGTAATAATTAATCGGTTAACCGATTAACGGTTAACCGAATGAATACCCTAATCCTCTATGATATCTGCTGCAAAATATATATACATATATACGAATTCTTCTAAAATAAGACAAAATTTTATTTTTTATTGCTTCTTTTTATTTTCCAATATTTCGATCAACTTCGTTTATCGTTTTTAAAGTGTCTTAAATATATCTAGAAACACAAATATATATAAAGCAGCCGATATAAAAATACTAGCTGTTTAGCCTGTCCATGCAAGGCACGAGGAAAAACTACTTTAAGGTAAGCCCCAACATCAGTACCATATGCTTGGCAATTCTTCGCTTCCAATGTCATTATGGGCTTTAATATATGCTAAAATGTAAACAAAAATAGTTTTGGCATGCCCCTTTTTCCTCTTAATTCTCCGCCCACAGGTCAAAAAGCAAAACTCTGGCTACGTTAAGATTTGGCCTTAATGTTTTACTATATGCATGCTAATTTTAAGCTTTCTAGCCCATCAGTGGGCTTCAAAAAGCTCTGGATAGGCAAAAAAAAAAAGGAATACACATATAAAGAAATTATATATGGGCATATCCTGGGGTCACGAACGTACGTTCGTACGCTTTGGTATGCAAAAAATATAGAAAACAAAACTTTTACTAGAATTTTTTTTTTGCGATTCTATAGCATTTAGGTAGCTCTATGTTTAGTGCAAAAGATGGGTATCATCGAGTTTAAGTTTTCATAATGATAGTTGTAAACATGTGGTCACGAACGTACGCAAAATAGAAGTCAACTTTGGATGACAGTAGTGAAATGTTAAAATCTGCGTAATGGAACGGAATATTCAAAAGTGGTTAATTTATTTTGAAAGTGTATTAATGTAGGTCTCCATCCAGCATTTACAAAATAAAATATCTCTCTTGGTTTTTGTTTAATTGGCTTATGTACCGGTCGCGGACGTACGATTTTTCCATATGTTTTTTTATTATTATCACCATGCATTTTCCCATAAATATCCTTAAATTTCCTTAACAAAAAAACTTAATACTCCTTTTACAATTGATTGTAAATTATAAAGAAAGAGCGTAAACATAACATATTTTTTGCATTTAAAATAAGTATATAAAAATGTCTTTAGAAGTAGAAAATATAAAATTTTCCAGTTTCCAGTGCAATTTCCTCAAGTAAAACAGCTGAGATATGCTATGAAACCATTCTTTTATAACAACATAGACTTTTTTTTATAATAATAAACAATAAAAGACAAAGATTATTAACATTTTATTTTTTTCATCCTGGTAGACCATTCTGGGGAAATGCCCATATGTATGTTAGATATATTTCTTTTTTATTTTAAAATAGGAATGTGAAGTTAATAAAATCCATATTATTTTCGAAAAGCAATTTAGTGTACGATACTTCTAATTAGTCCGTCTTTAGCTAACACAAAGAAGCTCGATGGTTTTCCCACGTGTGAACATGCCACGTATAAATGTCCGTGTGAAAAACATGATGTGCCATAATTTAAGACGCAAACATACATCGTTTGGCCTTGCGACTTATTGATTATCATTGCAAATGCCAATCAAATGGAAAATTTAATGCGTTTGAATTCAATTGGCACGTCTCACATTGGGGTTTTTTGATATCTAGCCGGATATTACTTTTTGTTGTAGTTTATATTGCTTCTCAAAAGTTATTGAGTGCCCCTAGATCGATGAAACTTGGCAGAAATATGTGTTATTGTCATAGGCAGGTAAACCTTAAAAATAAATAAAATCGGATCAAGGAGGAAAAAGTTCCCCTTAGAAGAACTAGTCCACCCTCTGAAAAATTCAATTTTTTTAAAGTTTTCCCATACTTTTGTTTGTCAAATGCAACTTTTATCGTCGGCGAAAGTTAAAAAACCTTAAATTGGACCCAGGAGATCGTAAAATTTCACTTTTCGCCACCGCCCCCTTTTGTGGGCGGTTACATAAAATAATAATTTAAAAAAAAATGTAAATATTAAAAGAAATATATTACTAACGCCTTAATACTATAAAAATTAAATTTTTGAACTTTTATGGGCAGGAGGAGAAATCCTTCCAAGCCCACCCCCCCGAAACGACCCTGTCAAAATTTTTTTTTTTTTTGCTAATATCCAAAAATATTAATTTTTAAGATTTTATGTGACATTTATGTATTTCATAGTATTAAACTTATCGGAAAATATTAATTTATTCGTAATTTTAACTTATTAAGTAACAACTAATAATTAATAACAACTAATTTATTTAAAATAACTTCTCATTTGCACTAAGATGATGATGAGTGCCATGGTTCTTCTTCGTATGTTTCTTCAAAATCCTCTTCGGAATCTGAATTCTCTTCAGAGCCAAGTACAGGTGAAAGCATTTCGTAAAGGGTACTGACCTTTTTTGGAGTTTGTCTTATGCTTGTAATAAGTTTAGCATTACATTCTTGTACTTTTTGGAATAACTTTAATTTCGTATACACTTTTTCCATTTTACTCTCGAAGCTTTCAAAATGGTTCTGATAACAATTTTATGCAATAATCACAATATATAGTAAAAAAACTAAGTTACTGGAGACCAGATTTGATTTTTTATTAAATATTATTTTTGTTGTTAATAATTTTCAAAGTTATGCAAAACAGATACATTTATTTTGCTCCATCAAATACCGCCATTTAGCTGCCGCACAGGTGTCTAAAAACCGTTACTTACTGTTTCGCACATTCCTTTTTTTACACAGGTAATATTAGTCTTAAGCTGGGATCACACGATTGCCGCAAATGCAATCACACGATTGCCCTGTTTTTTACAAATGTAATTGCCGCTAGTTGGTACAAAGCGAAATGGGTACAATAATTGCCGCAGAACAGTCACACGATTGTTCGTACTTGTGCCAACTGCGAAAACAGCTGTTGTGGTAGATTTTTTATTTGTTTGGAATTTATAGTTGGTTTGTTCATTAAAAAAAGAAAATTGTATCATATACATAATTAAACAAATGTTTGTTGAAATTCTAATAACTAAACAAAGCAAAATTCTATTTTGAAATATATCAAGAAATAGAGGATATTTCTATTCAAATTTTTGTGGCCAATTTCAACAATTATATTTAAATATCAATTCATATTAAATACATACAAACGTACATATAGTTTTTCATATAATTCAATTTTTATTTGCCATGAAATGTATTCGTTTTAAATAAATTTATTAAAAGAAAAGCAAATATTGGCGCGTATTGTGTTGTTTGATTACCGCACAAGAACACAATAAATATTGGTACATTGTTGTTAATTTAATTGACGCACGGTTGCATATCAAGTGGTCACACGATTGCCGCACCAGGGTTGCAGGTTATTGGTAAAAGTAAGCACAATATTGTCCTCGATTGGTACATGAGCCATTTCATTGTGCAGTCACACGATTGGGTTATTAAAAAGTATGAAAATTGGTGCATTGCGGCAATCGTGTGATCCCAGCTTTAGATGTAATAATTTAAATAAAAAACATCTACTTATATTTTAAGACTGACGAAAGGGTTTCTATCATATGTACTTATGCAGGATGAGCAAAAACAGAAAAAAAATGAAATTTTAAAAAAATCATAAATAAAAATGGCGCAACAACGCGCAACGTTTTTTTCTTCAATTTAAAAGAAGAGATTTTAAATTTTATCGTGTTGTATAACATTTTTAAGAACACAACTTGGCTTCACTTTCAAAAACCATTTAATTTTTTTTTACAAAAAAGTGAACAAAAAAAATCGTTTTTTTAATTTCGAACGAATTTTTCATCATAAAAAATTTCTAATAAAATTTTTCTAAAAATTTTTATAAGTAGCTGTTAATATAGTCTTACACAGAAAAAAAATCAATTTAAAATCTTTATTCGTTTACCCACAAAAACGTCGAACATTTCTTAAATTAAATTTTTTGCCTTATGTCCGGCTAGATTGGCAAAAAACCCCTATGTGCGTCTGTGAGAGTTATCGGAATTCGTGGAAACAAAATACTTTTTAAAATTTACCATCCAATAAAATTTCCGATAAAATTTTTCATACATTTTTTAATGACCAATCGCGTACCATTGCAGAGACGTTGCCTAACAACGACTGCTGTATCTTAAAGTTTAATTCGTTGACGTCCACATTTTCTTGCTGCCAAAATGGTTCTTACTACTCGCAACGCCTGACTTATATTGTGTGCTTACGTCAGAAAATTCGCGGTCAACAAGAGCATTCTGATATTCACCAATTGTGCAAAAATTAGGGGGCAACTTTATGCATCCAATATTTTCAAAGAAAGCTAGTTATCTATCGCCGAAACCGAGCAATGGGTGTATTTTTTGATGCTTAATTAAAAAAAGCGAAAAAAAGTTTTTGCCAATAAAATGGAAAAAAAATCTGGATAGGGACACCCTTATGAACTACCGGTTTGAAATTTACTTTTCGACCTATTTTCATACTTTTTAAATATACAAAAATAAAAAAATCATAAAAATCGGTAGAGGCGTTTCGTTCTGTTTAAAATAATTAAGATATTGGCTAGTACAAAGATACAAAAATCGCGATTTAAAATGGGCGGGTGATGGTAGGAGGGTATAAAGTTGGTGTTATAGGTATTTTTTGATGCCAAATAAAAGCAAAATCCGAAAAAAGTTTTTGAAAAAAATTTAAAAAAAGGTTTTTGGATATGGACTTTACGAACTAATCTCATACTTACCAGACACAAATAGAAAATTTCATAAAAATCGGTTGGGCCGTTGATAATAGTTTTTTATATATTGCTCATTTGCTGCAACGTCGTCATAACTCAAAAAAATTTAATTTTAAAGCTAGTGATGCAGAACTGTGTATAAAATTCATCCTTATAACGTTAAAACATTCCCTGTTTGAAGAGAATGTGTCGTTTTTTTTCTAAGTGGTGAAAGCAAATCAAAAAATTTTAAACACGTTTATTTCGAAATGTATTTTTTTGAGTTATGATGACGTTGCAGCAAAAAAGCAATAAATAGATTATTTTATTTTTCAAAAATTTAACCCCCGTATTCATAAACGATTATTAAATTTAACAAACGTTTATTAGGTATAATTTTCAAAGTAAATTTGTTCTTTAAACTTTTATTAAATTTAAAAAGTTTTTATGAATACAGGCATAAATTACTAACTAACAACCGTATACTTTTTTATTTTTATGGTTTTTCGTTAAATTATTCTTGAAAAGGATTTAACACCGAGTTTCCTTAACATTTTCTCTTATATTGTGGTTCATGTATTTTTCTTTTCCAGTTCTCGTTCGTGTTGTTGCAGGGCATGCAACTGGCATGACCAGTTTAAATGCTCTGTTTAGTTTTTCTGCTGATTTTTTCGCCTTAAAGCCTAGTAAGTGGCTAAAAAGAACAAATTGAAATATTTAATGAATATAATAATTTAGCAAGAAAAAATTTAAGGCAGTTATGTAAAATTAAAAAGAAAATATAGGCTGAGTTCCAAAATATCGGTTGCAATGCCACTATCTTTTTAAAGTGCATGCTGCAATGGAACCGTGTAGATTTTTACAATGTTATATGTCTCAAAGTGCACTAAAGAAGTATTCGGTGCGTACATAATAAAAAAGCTGTGCATCATTAAACTTGATGATACGTTTTTGACTTGTGCTGCAAAGAATTATTACGTTTTGAAACTCAGCCATTTATTCAATTTTATCATGGCTCAATACAAATTTAAAATACACTTAAGAAAAATACAGCTAATAAAAGAGCAGGAAACAGCCCTGACTTTTATTAAAGCTATGTAGTGCGTAAATAGTTATAGTAATATAATATCTATTTAAATTCCAGCGCTGGAATATACTTACTGTTCCTTTCATCAAATTGGTCTATATATGGCAGAGAAGAAAATCGACTTCAGCCACTTTTTATACACTTACTAAACTTAAATTCGGATAACTTAGTTTGCAGTGCTATGCGCACTTCAATTGAATAAAAGCAGGTTTTTCTAGTTAGGCATTCTTAAGATTCTTTCAATTCAGTCACAGGAGATATTCTATAGACTCTTCCTCCTGATCCTTTTGAGACTTCGAATAGGTGATTTCCTAAATATAGTATCTCGTAAACACAACAGTTATTTTATCCCAATTTGTAGTAGTTAGATTTTCGGTCTTTAAAGCAGAGCAGACATGCGATACAACTATACCATCTTACATCGCCACATTAAGGAAAGTGTGCTGAATTTTCTTTTAGGATTTCAATTGGTTAGTTCTGAGAAATAGTTATTTAAAAAATGTATAACTTTTTCAAACACTACCTTTTTTGTATAAGGTTATAGTTTTAGAGCTTTTTGTATTATTAATGACTTTGCCAATCATTAACTAAGTCTATTTAGTTTTGTCATATTTTTCAACCTTTCTTCCCTTTTTCCGCCTTTTTTAGATTTAAACGTTTTAACAGTTTTAATTTTTAAAATTCTACAAAAACAAATTATTACCTTTACTTCCGGTTAAGAATATGTTTTTTACAGCTAAAACTGATAGTTAATTATAACTGAACTTGGTGAAATTGTCCGTTAGTTGTTAATATTTTTCAGTTAAAAATTTGATTTCGAATTACGGACTTTATTCCTTTTTTATTTTATATTATGCGTCTGTGCTGATATGTGTAACACATAAACATATTCTTTCTAGATTTACTACTTGTGTATATATATTTGATTATGATAAAAAAAAATCAAAACAATAAAAGTTAGAAAATCAGTCGATTATTTCACCAAGCGCAAAGTTTTAATGTAAAGTGGTGTACATATTTCAAAAGTGCAGTTACAAAATTTGTTAGACCACACAGCACATCGAATACTTTTAATAACAGAAGAAGTGTTTATTTTTTTTCGGACACTAGCAAAGTAAAACTGATTTGTAACAATTAATAATTCTTGCCAACCTTGGCCAATATGCAGGGAAACCCATCGCAACCAGGGTTGTCAGATGTGGCGATTTCTCGCCAAACGTGACGATTTTCAGACGTGTTTGGCGACCTAATTTTTGATTTGGCGACATGGCGACTTTTTGGCAATTTAAAAAAATAGTTGACGATTTTGTTGGCTATTTTTGATGAGCTATGAATTTGTTTTAAAATTCGTTGTATTCAATAAGAAGAAAAAATATTACTTTTAAGCTACTATTCTTATGTATGAAATTTGAGGCATTCATATGTATGGTCAGTATTTGAAAGTATGTATGTTAAAATGGCTGACGATAATAATAAAAATCTTCGAGAAAATAGTTTTTCGTTTTTAAAAGTGCTCTTGAAAGGATTAATAAATATAATTCCTTAAAATATGACTATATATAAAGTCTATTAATATTTTTCCATTATATGTATGGGGCAATTTATTATCATAGATAAAAACGTTGTTGTTAAAGATTTTTATGAATCCTAACGTATCTTTGGAAAAATTAGCGAAAAAATTAGCGTTTGTTAATTGTAAAGAGGGTTTTAATGATGATATTTCATCTTATTTTTTAAGGTTTAGCCCAGAATTTTATAGCTACATGGATACGGCAGGTACGTACCATTTAAAGGAACTTGCTTTGGTTGTACTTTATATGCTGGTAATTACAACAAGTATTGCCTGTGTTGAAATTATGAACTCCACAAAAACTCTCCTTCGCAGTAGAATGCATAACGAACTTCTAGACGCGTTATTACGAGGTTTAAATTATATGAATGTGAATAGTACATGTTGCACTTCTTTTGTACCTTCATTGAATAGATGTAGTTCTCTCACAATGTATTACAAAAAAGAAGACAAATAGGGAGTCTTGCCAGTGAGGCGTTTTAGATAACTGCAACTTATATACAAATGTATATCCAATATTTGTTTAATACTAACTGCAAAAATTCTTTTTTTGTTGCTTTAAGTAGACTACTGTAAACTTTTTTATAGTAAACATTGTACCTCTTTTGTGTTCAGTAACTATTTTTTCTGTGTTTTAATTAAATATTAAACAAAACATATGTATTTTATGGCGACTTTTAGCGATACTGAACAAATTTATTTTTTAGAATTTAAAAAAAAAAGTTTTTAATAATTCAAAAATTATGTATTTCATTGTCAAAAACTGA
Source organism: Pollenia griseotomentosa (assembly GCA_963931875.1). NCBI lineage: Eukaryota > Metazoa > Arthropoda > Insecta > Diptera > Polleniidae > Pollenia > Pollenia griseotomentosa. The sequence goes on from OZ007562.1 coordinate 94,351,668, forward strand.
AAAACAAAGGCTTTGGCGATTTTGGCTATTTTTGACATTGAATTTGGCGAAAAATGTCAAAATTAATCTGACAATCCTGATCGCAACTGCTTAAAATAGTTGACTTGTAGTCTGCTGTTTTGAACCGAAAACAGGAGCACTTTGTTATGTAGTAAGTTCTCTACATGGTTGGATACGGTTTAAGGAGTTTGCTTAAAAAAAGCGCATAGAATTGGAATAAACAAGAGACAAATTAGAGACGAAAATGGAAAATCTTGTATTAGAGCACGTTAGCACGAAATTAAAGATAAGATGTGGGCTGAAATGATACTTTATATTGAAAGCAAAACGGTTGTGGTAACACTAATAACGGCAATACGGGAAGAAGAGCCTTTCCTAATATTGATTTGTTTTCATCAATATTAAACTTCGGTAAAGATTTCCTAAAAGTTATAAAGTTCACATTAATAAATTTCAAAATTTCTGCAAAAAAACCCGCTTTGTTGTAAATTCGAAATGTTTTATATGATCAAATTTCCTAAGCACTCCATGTCACCTGCCGTGCAATTTTTTAAAAAGTGCACCAGAAGCTAGAATTAAGTTTTATAAAACTGATAGACGGTCATACGACAGTTAAAATAGCAGAGCAAACAACTTGAGTGATGTAGTCTACAGTGCTATGGATACTTTGGATCAATTGTTATGAAGTTTGTGTCTCGCAAAGAGAAGGGCCATAAAAAGAAAAAGTTTTCCTCGAAAAGTTCTAGACCTATTGAAAGTACTATCGTTTTCTTCGACAGACAAAATTTTAACCGCAGAACACATAACCAAAAAATACCATACAAGCACATGACCATGCTACCCTTGTACTCCATTATAATTTTTAAGCATTTTCAGCTTCACAGAAATAAAATTTAATTTTAAATAAATAAACATATGACCGACTCACCTTGTATGGAGCTGAAAAAAGTGTTTATGTTACCGCTCTGAAAATAAAGCCTGATATGTTTTATGATGATTCCCAAAATATTTTGGTTCTAGCGTTGACCATCCGTGATCTGGACCATTTTTAAAAAACGTCTTTTTTCAGTTTTTCCAATTTTTTTGTACTCTGCTCCAAGACGACATAAATAAAATTTGGTATATAACACTTGACCACTTGCGACGTACTAATTGAGATATTTAACTAAATACTGTTGCTCTAAAAACTAATTTCGATGATACCAAATTTTATATATGTCGTCTTAAAGCAAAGTACAAAAAAATTCGAAAAACTGAAAAAAAAAATCCTTTTTTAAAAATGGTCCAGCTTACGAATGGTCAACGCTAGAACCAAAATATTTTGGGAATCATCATAAAACATATCAAGCTTTATTTTCGGAGGGATAACAAATCCACTTATTTTTTGAGTCGCTCTAATGAACAATAGGGATATAACTTTTTAACAATTTTTTAAAATATCAAAATTTACATAGCACAGTCCGATAGAGCATAAAAACTATAAGAGAACGTATATTTGTTCTTTCAATAAGGTCAAAGTTCATACACCAACCGCGATGAAATTTTGAAAATTTTTTATTTTATTTTTGGTTAAGAAAAATTAATAAAATGTTTATTTAGAACAAAAAATAGCTCAAGTATGAAATTTCATTAATATATAAAGATGGTAAGAGATTTTTCCGCAAACCAAAACGTATCTTTAACCTTTTTTAACGAAAAAGAAAAATTAAAAATGAATAAAAACACCGTATAAAATTATGAATATTCAATATTTAGAAAAACCAATTGGTGAGTGATTTTTTCTTGAGAAAAATTACAAAAGATTATAATTTTCGTGGTTACTAGGACATGGTTGACCTCATGGTACTTTTCCAAAAAATTGGTTACACCCCCTAGTGAACAAATTTATAAAAAGGTAAATGTATTAAATAAAATTATATGTTAATCGTTGCAACAAAAAATGATGTCAATTAATATAAATGAACTGAACCGATAAGAGATTATGTAAAACTATGATGAATGACAATCTAGTTTCGTACTACAAACCCAGTGAAAGTTTGACCATCGATGAACAACTTTTTCCGTCTCGTGCAGCACGCGTTTTACGCAGTATATCCCGGCGAAACCTTGGTGGATTTGCGACGCTACGATTTCTTTTTCACTGCATGGGCAGATATAAACCGCCCAATCCTCACCTGGAAGAGAAACTTAAGAGGGAACACGAGTGGTGAAGGAGCTACCTGCCAAAACATGACAATGGACAATTTCTTCACAATGATGGAGCCTGCAGAGCATTTATTATCCAGGAATTTAACGCTAGAAGGAACACTCAGGAAAAATAAATCATATATTTCGGCAGAAATGAAAGCGTAGAAGGAAAGATCTATTTTTCCAATGACGTATGGTTTTTAAAAAATTTTTTCAATATGTTCCTATGTTCCTCGTAAAAATAAAGCTGTGTTACTGCTTTCGTCGAGGTTCTATGATGGCGAGGTAGCAGAGAGTGTCAAACCAAAAGTTATAGAATTTTACAATAAAACTAAAGGTGGCGTAGAGAGCATGGACTAGTTATTCTCAAAGTACACTACAAAGCGCGCTACAAAACGTTGGTCACTGTCATAATTTTTCCACGTTTTAGATACAATGGCATTGGCGGTTTATAAATTTAGCTACATGAACAACGTCATAATTCAAAATTGTGCAAATAGACGAAAGCTTTTTCTTCGGAAATGGCTGAAGAAGTGTGCATCATAGACCAACGTGCACTCAATCGTCAAATAACTTGGCAGTTTACAGCAAAAAAAACTACGGAAAGTTACCTAAATCGACCTAGAAACTATTTCCGAAAGCGGTCTATCAAGGTCGACTGCAGAAGGATCGAAAACGCCATTTACAGGATCTTGCTATTTTCATGCAGGAAACAAAACGGAGAAGGAAAAAGTGGAAAGCATGCAGTCTTTGCAAAAAGTCAATTTGCCTGGAACACTCAATAACAAATTGCGTCACCATTTCTTGTGACCCCGGTTACGTGTTTGCGTAGGTTTCATCTTTGGAAGCTTATAGTTATGGAACCGCTGAACCGAATTCCATAAATGGACAAAAAAAGACTCAAAATGGATTTAATTTCCTAGATCTGAAGCTTCAATACTCTAACGGGCCCGCCATCTAAAGTTTTTTTTTTTTTAACTAGTGCTTATTTCGTGAATGGTAACACTTAGCCCATGTCTGATTTGACAGATAATTAGTTTTATCCTTCCGCTGAACGAATATGGTTGTGTATACGCTTGAACAACGCTGGGAAATATTGCGACATTACTTTGAAAATCATGGTAATGTTTGTTATCTTGTGAAAAAAGTGAAAGAAACTGGCATCCTTATCGATAAACCAAATCGTGAAAAGCCAAAAATAGTGCGTCCACCCGAGAATATTGCTGCTGTGGCAGAAAGTGTGCGTGAAGCGCCATCAACATCAATTCACCGTCGTTCTCAACAATTGAACATTTCGGAGATATCATTGAGACGAATTTTGCATAAAGACCTTGGTATGACGCTATACAAAGTCTAATTGGTTCAGGAGTTCAAGCCAACTGACCATCCAATGCGTTTTCGCTTCGCTAAGTGGGCCTGCGATGGACTTACAGAAGATGCCGATTTTGCCAAAAATCATCTCTTCAGATGAAGCTCATTTTGATCTTGGCGGGTATGTAATCAAGCAAAATTGTCGTATTTGGGACACAGAAAACCCGCACGCATACATTGAAAAGCCGATGCACCAAAAACGAGTCAATTTTTGGTGCGGATTTTGGTCCAGAGGCATAACTGGGCTATTATTCTTCAAAAATGAGCAAGGAGTGGCCATTACAGTCAATAGCGATCGTTATATAGCGATCGTTATCGTGCCATGTTGAACGAATTTTTGATCACAAAAATTGAAGAGGAGGATATTGGCAGCATTTGGTTTCAACAGGACGGCGCTACGTGCCACACAGCCGAAGCTAGCTACACTCGATGTTTTGCGCCCTGTTTTTGAAGATCGCATTATCAGCCGCAAAACAGATGTCGTTTGGCCAACTCGGAGCTGCGATTTGACACCGTTGGACTATTATTTGTGGGGTGCCGTCAAAGATAAGTGTAACGCCAACAAGCCAGTGACAATTGACGCTTTAAAGGACAATATTCGTGAAGCCATTGGTGAAATACAGCTGCACACAATCGATTATGTGCTTAAAAATTGGACCGATCGTGTAGGCTACTGCATGGCCAGCCGAGGCAGGCTTTTGAATGAAATTATTTTCCATTATTAACCGGAAGGATTGTACTTTCAAATAAAAAAAGAAATTTGAAAAAATATTCAGTAGGTTTTTTATAGCATTTTCAAAAAAAAAAAAATATATTTGGTGGACCTTTTATAAGTATTGGTTTTCGCAGCTAGAAACGTTTGGGCGTGGTACTAAAATTTTTTTTCATAATTTTTTATTTTTTTCTTTGCCATAAACTACATGTGTGCAAAAAAAATAATAATTCGGTCTTCAAAAAAATGACCCCACTAATAAGGCACTGGGTAATCTTACGCAACAAAATTTGACCTTACTTTTTATTTCCTAAATTCTGCGAATGTTTGGTACTGGTATCCTAAACAATTCATTATCTTAAAACTCACCAATAATGTACATGATAACTCATTAGTCCCATTATTTATTATTCTAATTGTTTAAATAAGAACATTACGCTGTTCTAAATTATTCTTTAATAAATTTTGAAAACCCACTGTATATGAATTTTAATAATTCCTGTACAATTACTCACTTCATTTTTTTCTTTCCAATTCCTTTTTTATAGTGATTTATATGCCTTTTGAGACTTGACAACCATTTAAATATTACTCTTTTCCGCTCCTTAAGCAAGAACCAAATCATTAATTTAATGAAATTATTTGTATGCGCTGCACTTAAAACCTCATGCATTTTACGAGGATTTTCCTTAATTGTTTCTTTAAAATATGACCTAAAAAAAAATATATGTGTTTTTTTTAATTTAATGATTTTTTTCTTTTCTTTGCAGTTAAAACGATTTCATGTCTTGAAATATTTATTTCGGCGATTAAGTTAGTGTTAGTTTGTACATGAGTTTTTCTCGTTCAAGTCACGTTCAACAAATTAAGGCAAACACGAAAATATTTAACTTTATGCCTATGAGTGTCAAAATGGCATCGTTTTATGTTAAGAATGCCTTTAATCCATAATCCATTTAAAGTGTGTTAAAATGTACTATAAAGTTAAAATATGAGCTTTTTTAGGAGCTGTTCTAAAGGTGTATTGTTGGTGAAATGTATATGGAACTAGCTTTACCCGGTGCGCTTTCCCCCATTGAAACACAGATAAACACAGAAAAAATTAAAAATTTTCTCTAATTACCAATTTTATACCAAATTCATAGAATCAAGCAACCCATTTGTTGATTTTGCATCTATTACCAAAATGATTATATTGATTACTTAAAATTGTAAAAATTTAATATTTTGAATATTTTTTTTTTCAATAAATGATATTTTTAATTTTAATTAAATAAATGATCAAAAAACTTTGCCGTTTTAAACAATGTGTTGATTGATTTTGACAATTTCTTACAACAATTTCACAAGTTTAAATTATTTTATTTTTAACGAAATAATTTTTTGTTATTTGATTATTATTTTAATTCAAAATTTATTTCAAAACAAATAAAATGTTAATTAAATCAAAATTATATTTTTAATTTTCGTTCAATAAAAAAAAATAATTGATTCAATTATCACATTAATTAAGTTTAAATACTTTTTAAATAATTTTTTTAATTGATAAAAAACTACTAATAATTTTTTCTGTGAAATTAGTCAAATAGTATCAAATTTAGATACGCTCACTGTTACCGTTCTACTGATATTCAGAAACCTATATTGTGCTTAAAATGAAGGTGTCATGAGCATTTCTCTAATCCAGTCAACTTTTTGACAGATATTTTGTAAAGAAAAGCACACAATTTGTTGCAAATTTAAAAACTTTTACATACTGTGATCATTTCCCAGATATAAAGAAATCTAAATTGTCTTTGCATTGGAGGTACCACGCTTACTTTTCCAATCTAACTGGCTTTTTGATAAATGTTGTGTATTGATAACCAAAATAAATATTTGTACAAGGTCTTAGTTTTTTCCTGTAATCTTTCTCCCGATCACTGTTATTTACACTATATTTGTTTTAAATTTGAAAACATTCCCCAGATATGAAGTTGGAGGACTTATACGCTGTCCAGCCGTTTGAGCTGCGCGATGATGAATAACTCACTAGATTAAGCCATGCATTTTATTCAACATTTTCGTCCTATGGGGGCACTACTCTCCAATCCTCTCATATCCATATCGATAAAATAAGTATTTTATTTTATTGGCACAGAGGATGCTTCTGTAAAAATTGATTGCTCCGCCTGCACCTTCCCCTTTTATTTTTATTTTAAAATGTGTAGTTTACCACAAGAGTGGTTCCTACAAAGCTTGAAGACTTTTGTCTTCACATATGCCGTGTTTAATATTTTTGTTCTATGGGAGATACAGCTTCTCCTCCGTCTACGCCGCCCATTTTTATTTTGAATAGTTTACCATAATAGTGGCCTTAACCACGTTTGAAGACTCTCGCTATAATAGCTCTTCAGTTACGCGATATTTAATATATGCATCCTATGGTGGGTATTGCTCTCCCTGCGCCTATCGCCTTTATTTTCAAAGGTGTAGTTTACCATAAGAGTGACTCCTACTAAGTTTGAACATTGTCACTATAAAAGTTCTTAAGATATGCGATTTTTATCATTGGCGTCCTATGGTGTTTCCACTTCCCCTGCTGTATTTAAATTTTGGGGCTCAGAAGATGCTACTGCAAAGATTCAAGAAAATGCGTGCAGCGGCTCTTATGATATGCGATACTTAATATTGTCATCCTATAGAGGGCACCAATTGCCTTGCCCCTATCGAAAAATTAAGCAGCATATTTTATTTTCAGTGCTCACGTGATGCTACTGTAAGATTTTCAGGAAAATCGGTTCAGTAGTTTAGGAGTCTATAAGCCAACAAACAAGCAGACAAACATTTTTCATAGATATATGCAATATTCTTAAAGATTAAATCAAATGATGGATAAAATAAATACAATATAGCTAAATACATAAACTCTACTCCTTGCCGGTTGCTTAAAAGTTCGAATTAAAACAGTTTTAGGATTTCTGATATGTTTTATGATTCAAATAATAATACTGATTTTTTTTTAAGTTTATTAGAAAATTTTAGGGCATTTAATTTTTCGACTCGGCTGTTAGTTGGTTATAATTTTGTTACTTGTAGACAAAATGAAATATCAAGCCGAGCACAGACAATTTAGTTGCTTTTTGGGAGAAATAAAGTACAAAATTTCCTTAACGACTGAAAGAAATAAAAAAAAGAAAATTCGCCGGTTAAAATATATTTTTTTAATAAACTTTAAATTATGATATTAAATTACATATAAAGATTTTTTAAAATTATAAAAATTTAAATTAAGGTTGAATAAGAACATTAATGGCCATTTTCTTAGTGTATCGACAAACTGTCTGTTACTTAATGTCAACATAAATTTATTATACCGATAAACTGTCCGTTAACGATTTTGGGTTTCTCAATATACCGACAAAAAACATTGGTTTGAGTTGGCAACAGCACTCAAAATGCATGTAAAAATTGGGAGTCAGCTGATTGAATTTATCTGTACATCAAATAAAAGGAAAATAAAAAATTGGCAGATGAGTGCCGGTTAGCATTGCGACAAAATAGAAGCAAATGAGACATTGAGAAAACCAAATTTCTTTAATGTGCAGTTTTTCGTTGGGAAAAAAGATAATCGCCGAATGAGAAAATGGCCATGAGTATCACATTTGCAAAAATATTAAATTAGAAATTTATTTTGAAGAATGTTCATAAATAAAAAAAAAAAAATGTTTAACATTTTAGTTTTAATGAGTTAAGCAAGTCTTGATTTACTTTCTACTAAAGAAGACATATTTTATCCAAGCTCTAAACTGGCAAAGCATATAGTTTTGCGATTAAAACTTTCATTAGACCCTCTTCTTACTTTGATCATAATAGTTACAAGAAAGTTAATACAACTTACATCGAGGTACCTTTAGACAGTTAGAAATTCTAGCCTATGACCGTACTAATAACTTTCTAAGGTCTACCTGAACACCAGACATATCTACCCGTCTGTAGACACAACCCCGTCTAAAAGCCCAACTATAATATGCATGAGCCTTCTAAAACTACTGCTAACAATAAAAGCCATATTAAAAAACATTTGATTTCGTAAGGAATATTTGATTTTCTTTCCAGCATCGTCGGTGTCACACGTCAAAACACATTTTCACCACAGAATACCACAGAACTGAAAAAAGTGACGTGTGAAAAAGGCCCAAATCAGTTGCGAGGGCAGCTTTCGAAGAAAAAGACAGAAAGCTTTTTTTGGTGGTGAAGTGGCAATGTGTAAAAACAGGCAGCAACAATCAACACAAATGGCATGATCAAAACAAAAATAACAAAACACAGACCACGTTAAAAAAATGCATTAGTTTAACAAACGTTGTGTTTTGTGCAAAAAAAAAAAAGTATTTATTAATATTTTTTTGTTTTATAATGTTATTTATTTACTTAAATATTATTTACTTGTGTTGTGGTAAACTTAAAAGTTAATTTTTATAAAAGCTTTGCAAATAAATCTCAACTAAATAAATTTGTGTTCATTGTATTGCGGCATAAAAGATGATGCAAAGAGAAATGAAAAAGGGCACCTTTCTTAAAAAGAGGCAAAAAAACGCAAAATCTTTTGTCTCGTGACAGTTCTGTGGTATTCTGTGATTTTCACTGATGCTACCACAATGTTTGATGAGTATTTTAATAAGTGTATTAAGGCCTTTGAGATTAAAACCAAAAATCAATCTCTAACCCTGCTTTTTAGATCTCTCACTCTCTCTCCCAAGCTATATAGTGTTTGCGAAAGTTGCCTTTGCAACAATCTGTCTGAAGTCCTAGACTTATCAATACTCGTTGCAATACCTATTGTCTTGCTAAGTCTTGATCTTGTGGTATTGGCTGCACGAAGTAATAATTCTGGTGCAAGTAGTTCAAAAATTCCCGATTGAAGTAGAGATCAAATACAAGGAATTACTTAAGCTCTCTTTAAATATTGCGATTTATAATTTGTATAGTTGTTAAAAAATCCATTCTTTTCCATAACTCCTAGAACCTATGGTTTTCGCGTGGAAGTGAAGAGGGGATATTACAGCAGAACAGAACAAAAAAGTATCCGTTATTAAAAAAAATTTAATTCGACAACACTTTTTATGTTGAAAATTACCAAATTTATCTAAATATAATGTTAAAATTGATGTACTTTATTTTTTAAAAATTTTGGCAAGGATTTTTCAACGATACAAAAAATTTAAATATTTCATACATAAATATAAAAAACAATAACAATTTGGTGTTCAGGAAAAACCACAAAAAATGACACTTAAACTCAAAATGTAGTTAATTTTTTCTTTACATCAATAGTAAGGGAAAAGAAGCATATATTCGTTAAAAGAACTGAAAAAACGGTGCACTCAGTTTTTTTACTGTCTGTTTTTAGAAAACGTAAGCAAGTGAGTGAGTGAGAAATTATATTGAAAACAACAATAAAAAACGAAAATTTGTTTTTGTTTTCAATATAATTTCTCACTCACTAACTTGCTTACGTTTTCTAAAAACAGGCCGTTAAAATTTAAAGTAAATATTGACGATTTACATATTGTTTGCAAAAACTACCTGCATTTCTTACGGCTATAAAATAATGTCTAATAACGGTAGAGATTTTCTTGAAGTTAATTTCTTTAGAACGTTCATTTTTAAGCATAGTACAAAGAAAATAGGATAATTTTATCGTACAGAAAAATATTTATAGCTTTTAATCTAAAGTACTAAATTATAAAAAATAACAAATGCGTTTTGGGCCTCTAAACAGATCATAAATCTCTAAGTAAGAACTAAAATGTGGTTAGTTTCTCTTTTGATTTTTAATGGCGGACACTTGGTTTATTAAACGGCAGAGAAAATTGAAAAAAGTATTCACTTCTTTTTTTTTTTTTTTTAAGGGAAAGATAAAATTGAAAAAAGTATTCACTTAGTTTTTTTTATTTGTCCATCAAAAATGTTTTTTACTTTTTTTTTAGTTACGGCAATACTTTTTTCAGATTCATCCAGAGCATTACTAATACATACTTTAAATAATTTCTTTTTAACCAAACATTTCACATAAAAACGGTTCTTCCTACATGTAGTATATTTAGATACGAACACAGTACAGTAATTTTTTTAAACATTGGAACAACATTGTTTCACCTTAGTTTTGTATATGGAACAAAGTACTGTGCGCCGCACACTGGTTCATATTTTGAGAAGGCGGCCAAAATTATTTTTTTTTTTGTTCTCCGATTTTAAAATTTTTTTATTCATGTGAAAGTAAATACTAGTGAACCTCGGGAGCCAAAAAATTAAAACCCTATTTCAACTATTTCATTGAGAACAGGGTGGTCCGAAATGGACTTTCTCAATATTTGGTTATAGTTTTGAATTTCTGAGTCAATTTTTGAAGTTGAAATGCTCATAACTTTTTTGTTTTTTAAGATTTTTTGACAGAATAAGTTTTGTGTATTAGTTTATTTTATTAGCTATACGTGGTTTAAAGCATTAAACTCTGCGACCTCTAGAACTTTTTAATTTTTTTTTTTTTTTTTATGTCAAAATTTCCCGGAAATTTCCTACTTTATAGAGCATAAGTCCTGAGCGTCAAAATGCGTCAAAAAAAAACCTATACTCTCTTGTAGTCCAGAATCTAACCTACATTTCTATACCCCATTGTACGCACGTCTGGATACGACCTTGCGAACTACAGCAATTTCTGTGACCCAAGGTAAGATATTCGGTTCAAAAAATAAGTCCTGCAAGGAAACATTACTGAAATTAAAGAAGGTGAATCTTAAAGAATTTTCGACAAATAAAGCAGTTCAGGCCACATAAATTATCTAGCACGTCAGGTTATCAATTAATTTGGAGATGGTAAAGGTATTGCCATTGTTATGAACTTATTGTGGGTGAACGGATGCTGCAAAACGAATAGGCGACATAAATAGACTAACACGTTAGATTTCTGAGTAAGTTAAAAGGTTAAACATAAGTAAATAGCCGCAACATAAACTACATAGTTTAATTACCTGAAAATTGCAAATTAATTTAAAAAAATGGAAGAACAGGTAAATGGTAAAAAAACTAGCACGCAGTTATATTTTACGTGAAAATTACCTATATGTTACCTGTTAATTTATTGCCGGTATGGTATCCTTTTAAAAATTGTGAAAACAGGGGTTTTTTATGTTTCAAAGAAATGCTAATAAAAGATTAAATTTGTATTTAAAAAAGGGTTTTTATGTTTTAAAGAAGCAGTAACAAAAGATCATTTAAAAAAACTTCTATCAAGAGTATAAAAGTGCATGCATTCATAATTTTACCTTCATTATTGTTTAAACAATGGCTAAGTTCAGTTATAAAGTTCTCGCAGATATATATTTTCAACAGAAAGATGAAAAAGATTTTGTGTTACACAAAATGAATAATCCATTCTTTCATAAGATTCATAAGATAAAAATTAAAAATTTTTTATTAACATTAAGAAAACGGTACCTTAAATGTTCTAGAAACAAGAAAACGTTTTACTTACGCAACGAAAAATGGCTAACAAGTGATCTGATTTTTAAGAAGCTGTCAATAACTGCTAAGGAAACTGGAAAAGTGGGTCGGCCCGCAAAACAAATTGACAATTGCAGTGAAAGATCACGAAGACGCAAGCTAGCAAATATCAATAAAGAAATTTCTCATAGTATGATAAAGGATTCATTTCTGCATCAAATTCAACCAACGCAAAATAAGAAAACAAAAATTGCAATAATTGAAAAAAGAGTGGAAGCGAGCCCTAAACGCACAAAGAGGATTTTAAAAAGTATGCCTACACCAACTGAAGAAATGAAATTTACTCCAGAAGAAGCATTTGCACTATTTTTGGATTTAAAACGGACAAAAAATCAGTATACAGAACAGCGAAAGCGAACCAATAAAATAAAATAAAATACACATACATCTCAAACCAAAAGTAAAAGTTGAATTACCTAAAATGTTATCGATAGCCAAGAATGCTATTTGGGCATTTTTCAAAATATTCCTTTTCAGTTTTATCCTTATAACAACTCGTCTTTCCAAAAAAAAGCCAACCTTTGGCCCCTGTGAATATTGGGACTAAAAAATTTACAGGGGCCAAATATTGGCATTTTCTGACAGGATCTAAGTTCGACAATAAAAAATAAGTATCAGTTGTAAAATACAAGAGAAATAATGATAAATTATAAAAAAATCATATATGAAATATTCAACTTTTACACCGAAACTCAACAAAAAAATGAAAATGCATTTTGAACTCCAATAGGAGTCCAGGGGCCAAATATTGGCATTTTCTGACAGGATCTAAGTTCGACAATAAAAAATAAGTATCAGTTGTAAAATACAAGAGAAATAATGATAAATTATAAAAAAATCATATATGAAATATTCAACTTTTACACCGAAACTCAACAAAAAAAAGAAAATGCATTTTGAACTCCAATAGGAGTCCAGGGGCCAAATATTGGCATTTTCTGACAGGATCTAAGTTCAACAATAAAAAATAAGTATCAGTTGTAAAATACAAGAGAAATAATGATAAATTATAAAAAAATCATATATGAAATATTCAACTTTTACACCGAAACTCAACAAAAAAATGAAAATGCATTTTGAACTCCCCATAACTTTTGCTTCTATCAGTCGAATTTTACGTTTTATAGCGCAAATTAAAGCCTAACATCGCACCTATCGAGCAAAAAAAATCGCATAAAAAAATACCGATCCAGTCAAAAGTTATGGAATTTTGGCCGCCTTCTCGTAAAATTTCCCACTGTGCGCCGTAGGCTTATTTCGGTAAAAAGAAAATTAAAAAAGTAATTTCAATTTTTGGGAATACAAAATTTTAATTTCAAAAGATTTTGTTATTCGTGCTTAATTCCCAGTTTTTATTATTAATAAAAACACTTGAAATTTATTGTTGATGGGATAAGCTATTCCTATGCGCATGTTTTGTTTAAACTTTGATATTATTACAAGTAGAACTGTTGCTATAAGTCTTATACGCTTAACAGTTTTATTTGGTTTAATATCTTTAGTTTTTCTAAAATCTTTATGGATGAAGTTTCCTGATGATCTGGCCTAAGCAACCAGTGAAATGCGCATAGGAATAGCTTATCCCATCAACAATAAATTTCAAGTGTTTTTATTAATAATAAAAACTGGGAATTAAGCACGAATAACAAAATCTTTTGAAATTAAAATTTTGTATTCCCAAAAATTGAAATTACTTTTTGATAATAAACAGGCAAGTGCACGGCCTAAAAAACACTTAATTGACAACATCTTTTGTAAAGTTGTTGTTGTTTTTATTTTGTTTTTCTTAACCTACTTACAACTACAATTAATGTTGAGAGAATTTCAACTAATTGTAGTGGGGAATGTAAGATACACTTAAAATACACCTACGACTTTTTGGTTATAGATTAAAAAAAAAATAAGTTCACGTTCTCTTTAATCTATTACCAAACAGTCGTAGGCGTATTTTAAATACACCAAACATGATAAGGGTGACTGTTATGACAAATATAAAAAAATTCCAACAAAATTTTTTTATTAAGTTGTCCGCTGTACTTATAATGTCCCATATGCCAGTGAAGTTTCTAAATGACTTTAAACATACCCTGCAGCAAATGTCACTAGTAAATCTGTACTGATTCACTATCGACACAGTCAACAGTACTAGTGGCTTATTTTACCCTAGACAATGTTATTTACTATAGACATTTAACATGTGCGTGTCATTGCAAATCTACTACTGACGTTGGTACTACTGAGTAGGTAGTTCCTTTGGAAACATACGTAGACATTGGAACCAGATATTCATTAATATATTTAAGTAAATGTAGTCTACTCTTTTGGTACGAATACGAAATCATAACAACTTTTTTTTTTATTATATCTTCCACTTTTTTTAGGAATGGTACTCTCAGTTGTTATTGATAAAAATATTTTCGTATTAAAGCCAAATGTAGTGTAGTGAAGACACCTCGTTGACAATGTCACCAAGATAGTCGACAAAACTGGTGACTTGGAGATACTTGCACCCAGGTTTCTTTCAGGGCACTTATTAAATTTTTTGTATATGTACCAACACCACAATAGTGGGTAGTATGCATTTGTGCTGATTTTTGTAACACCTTAAAATATTGGTCATAGACGCACCTATAAGTATACCGATTGTCCTAGAATCACTTTCTGAGTCAGTTTATCAATGTCCGTCCGTCTGGCTGCCTGCATGCCCATGTAGTTTCTAATTGTCAAAAGGACCAAGCGTATTGAAAATGGCCCATAATTTCATATAGTCCTCATAGGATGGGGGCCGTTCATTGTAAAAATAAAAATAAATTATTAATTACATAGTTCTAAATAATTTACAATAATTTTTTAAATTATCTTTTTTCCTTTCTTGAAAGTCAAATACACTATTTTTTTAATTTATTTTATTCAAATTAATGTTTTAAAAATATACTTAAATTAAAAGAAAAATAAACTAAAATTAATTTAAAAAAAAATAGTTTTGATATTTTAAGATTTTGCTATTTTTTAAATTTATTTTATTCAAATTAATGTTTTAAAAATATACTTAAATTAAAAGAAAAAAAAACTAAAATTAATTTAAAAACAGTTTTGATATTTTAAGATTTTGCTTTAAACAAAATTAAAATTTAATACAAAATTCCTAAATATTTTAATTAAACAAACATTTTTTTTTAATTACAAATGGTTGTTGTTCTTCAATATTAGTGTAATTATGTCTTTTTTTATTTTAATATTGGAAAATCCTTTAAAACCTCTACTTGAAACCTTAGTAAGAGAGCTTTGTATTCGACTATGCTATTTAGCCCTAGAACGTCATACTTCGTCTAATTGACGATGCATGTTTCTATTTGGGTTTTTTCTTCTGTATTTGTGTTCTTTTTAAACTGATTTTTCGTATAGCGGCAGCCGTTGCCATACTTTTGACGTGTGCGCATTAATAGCTGTCTACACATTAGATAAAATGGTTTTTCTTTGCATAGTTTTTACTGAGAATTTCCAGTGCAACTTTCGTATCAGTTAGTATCTTAGTTTTTTATATAAAAGCAAATAGAACAGGGGCCTAATTCTGGCAGTCGTGATCGAGTAATTTCTCGATTCGAAAGCAATTTTATCTCAGTCGATACTGAACGAATCAAAAATATTTTTTCAGTATTGTGAAACTCAAATTAATGCTTTACAACACTGAAAAAATAATTCCAATTCGTTCAGTATTGACTGAAATAATTAGATATTAAATTGCTTTCGAATCGAGAAATTACTCGATCACGACTGCCAGAATCAGGCCCCAGGTTTGTCCGATTAAGCACTAGTTTGGTTTAAACGCAAAAAAGCATATGTTTAGAGCACAATATAAAACTTTGTGACTAAACCTTCTGAAAAGCTTCTAAGATGTAAAAAAATTTAATGAATTGAATAATTTCACGCTAACTATTTTTTAAAAATGTTTTGAAAACCAAGCCACACAAAGTAGTACTCCAAAACCTTCTGTTTAAATCAAATAACATTAAAAGAAGAGTATTTATTTATTCTGTTTCATTATTATTAATAACAGATTATTGAGCAAGCGAAATTTCAGTTATATTTTGTAAGTGTTTCATCCTTTTTGCTCTTGTAAAAATCACCGTCGTCAGTTCGACAAAATATAAAGTTTTCGTCATAAAAATAGGTACGATATTCAGGGTTAAAACATAATCGTTTTCAAAACCTTTGCTATTTCTGTTTCAGTCGAATTTATTTCTAGAACATGGCTGCACGTTGTTATTTGGAAAACAACGCCAAGGAAGTTTTATCACAAAGTGTTAAGAGCTTAGCATTTAAGGAGCTTACTTTTTAAGGACTTAAGAATTTTTTTTTATTTAAAATTGGTTTGTTTGGAAAATTTCCACTACAAAAAAATTGTGTAATTCACAAGCTCTGTCGTATGGTTTAATGTTAAAAATACGATTATTGCTTTCTCTTCTTTAATAAAAGTGAATAATTACATTATTCGATACCATAAAATTAAGCCAGGTATGGGAGTTTTAATTTGATGTGAAATGGTAATAAAAATTAATTCTTAAGAAAATTTAAATTATTTCGTTAAAAAATAATTTTAAATGAATTAAACATATTTTAACCATCACCAAACAAATCGAAAATATCCAGGCCTGGCATGAATACAACATTTTTCAAAAATCAATCGTATAACGCGACAAAACACAATATTGTATAATAATACGATTATACAAAGACGAGCTTGTGCATTAATTTTTTTTTACATGTTTTTTTGCAGCAAATGAGCGAACCTTTATCATATGATTATAAGAAAAAAATTTTAATTTGCATAAACTTTTTCTAATAAATAACGTTCACTGGATTATCATTTCATTTTCAATTGCTTTCCTTTATCCAAGAAAAACACGGACATTCAACTTGCAACTTGTTGCAATAAACGCTTGGCTTAAGTTTCTTCAATTGTATTATTCTTATTTAACATTCCATTTAATTATTTTCTTCTCTTTTATCTTTAACGTATTGAAATGTTTTCCAATTATGAAATTTCTTTTATAAGTACCAGGTTAATTTGAGTAATGGAATAATATTGAATCTGTTTGTTCATCGTCATAAGATATTGATTGAATAAAAGATATACAGTGTATCACTAAAGTAATTATACAATCCGGCCTTTGCATAAGGATCATAATTTTTCTTGTTTCGTTTTTATCAAGGTTACATTTAATTTACACATACCTAAACTTGGTACCATGTAGATAACCCAATCAAAAATATTAATTGCTTACTTCAATCCGTAATATTTTTTAAAGCCAGTTTTGCCATCACAAAATTAAGTATACAGTTAAGGAGTGTCAAGTTGGTAATTATCAGGAACACCATAAATATGCAATTGCATGTTTTTTCTTGTGCGACCAATGAAGGCAAAAACAATATATGTATCCGATTTAGAGCTTTTTATGAATTTTGGCATCGATTTGGTAGTGCATATGTTTGCAAATTTTACCTTTTGCAGCATTTTTTTTTTGCATAATTTAATTAAAAGAGCCTTTTTGTAGCATTGTTTAAGCTTTTAGCGCATATTTTGCCTTTTTGAAGCATATTTTGATACAAATTGAATTTTTTAGATGCCTACAAGAGCTTCGCAGCAAATAAAAAGATTTTTTTTTGCGGAATTTTGGCTTTTGTGTTAAAAATATTTATCTTTTTACCCAATATGTTGCTTCAATTTCGCCATCTGCATTTCATTTTTACTCGAAAATTGTAAGAAAAATCAGGTTGTCATTAAATACAAATGTTATTTTAAATTTTAAAATGTTATATATGAATAAGCAAATGTTAAGGAAAAATCAATATTATACGTTTTTGGCAATGTGTGTAATACATAGAAATCTGGACAAATCTTTTAGTAAACTGATCGACTCAGAATCACTTTTTTAAGTGATCTAACCATGTCCATCCGTCTGTATTTGCTGGTTCTTTGTTCATGTTAACCTTGTGCCAAAAGTACAAGTTGTAGTCTGGTAGGTAAATACATTTTAATTGTACTACGGACGATGAGAATTGATCTGAAATTTCACATATTACCCATAAAATTTTTTTCAAATTAAACTCTTTGTGTCCGTTAACCATATAAAAATGTTGTTGTTTAGATTAAATTCACCCCAAAAATATTTTACTTTGTACTTTGTATCGGTTCACATAAATTATCATTATAAAAAAAGGGTTGCGGCATTGTGCAACGATCTGCACAAGTGTAACTATCTAAAAAAAAACCATTAAGTTTGTGAAAAAACCAATTTGTTTTAGAATAGCACCAAGATGAAAGGAGTTGTTATAGGATTTAAAGGATTTGATATAAAAGCTGTTCAAAGGAAATAACACACAGACAAATTGCTCGTACTATCAATAAAATAAGTGCTACTGAACAAAAAATACAAAGGTTCAAAAAATACGACGCATCCGGAGCATCAAAATATTTACCAGCCAAGAAGAAAAAATTATTTTTCGAAAAAAGTAAAGCAAGTCCAAAGATAAGGGCACAATAAATTCAATGATAAATGAAAATAGAAGTTTGAAAATTCTGCAGTTTAGAAAAAATTCGCCGCGTGTTACACAATGATGAATATCGTGGCCAAAGTATAAAAAAATGAATATCGGGATTGAATAGCTGTATACTTATTTCAGTGATACACTGTATGTTTTTTTCTATTTGAGTATTTTCCTTTTTAGCTTGTGAAAAATGTAGCGGTCTTATATGATTTAAAGGGTGTTTTTAAATGCCTGATAGAACTTGAAACTGTAAATATAACAAAAAAACAAAAAAAAAAAATAAAATAATCAATATAAATTTTTTATGTTAAATATCAATACATGGCATTAACGAACAATGTTGGCCTCTAAGGCAATCCTTTCTGGTTTATTTGCATTAACTAGTGACACGATTTTAAAGGGCTTTTGACGGGTTCATTTCTCGAAAACAACTTATCAAAAAATTTTGATTTAAAAAAACAGATGGCTGCGGTCGCCTTATGGCTGTATCATATTTTCAAACAAAATTTAATAATTCTATGGTTATAATTTATTATTAACTTCAATATAATACGCTAATAAGTTGTCGAGTAGTGGTCCAAGTTGGTGTGGCCGTTTGAATTCTAAAGCTAATGAATGACCTTAATTGGTTCCTTTGTATATTTAACCCTAGAGCACTAATGATCGACGATTCGACGTGCAATCGCTCCCTTTTAATTTATTTACTTTTAAATGGGTGTGCCTAACAATCTAAAATTGTGTTTGCTGTTATTAGATAATTTATTTTTGCTGTGTGTAATTGCGTTTTTAAAGCCGCGTTGCTAGAACATTGCTTTTATTGGTTTTATACTCGTCGAAGGTTAGTATTAACGTGACTTTTATTTTTCAATTTTAAGAGCAAATATGCAAATGTTGTTACTTCAAACAATAGTGGCAACAATGACCAGCTGAGGAGAAAACACAAAATATACATGAAGTAATTATGTGTAACTCATACCCATACGAAAAAACGCCGAATGTCAAAATAAAAATGTGATATATGCGAAAACCCCATATGCGAAGACCACAAAGTTGAGCTTTGTGACTCTTGCTCCAAGTGTTATTAAAAAAAATATTATTTTTGTTACAGCTAAAAATGTCTTTTTTAAGTTTTTACTCTTTTTAAGTTCTTCAGTTTTACTTACAATATTTTTAGGTCCTTTTTAATGATCCCAAAAATATGTGCAATATAAAATGAATTAGTACACAAATTAAATATTTCAATTATCTATAGGAATTAAAATTTAATTATTTTTTATATAGACTTATAAGGTACCCCAATGATCAATAACATTTATTGAAAAAGTATATTTGGTTTTAAGCCAAAGTTATAGGCAGTTAAAAAACACATCGTCGAATATGGTGAGTACTCTAGGGTTAAACACTTAATATAAGTGTATAAGTTTCTATAAAGAAAAGTAGATTCGGAAAGGCGAAAAGGTCCCCTTTTTAGTTTTTGTCAAATTCTTGAAATGTCGTAAAAGCTTTATTCTAGATGATAAATTAATCGAAATGAAGAAACAATTATGTTTTCAAGGAGGTACAAAAAACCAAAATCGGTTAAAAGCAGCCCAGTTATAAATTTTGCTCCAGACCACTAATGTGCCAATTATAACTTGAACGCGAGTTTTGACGATCTGGCCTAATAATTCAAATAATGAACAAACCCTTCTTAAAAAGTATTAAAACCATCAATAAACATTCATTGTTACAAGTTAAGCTGGTGTTTTTAATTCTTATTCGCTTACACGCAAAGAAAAAATATGGTTGTGGTAAACATATTCTAACGGCAACATATTATGATAAGGTTTATGATTGTAGTCACCATATTACGATTATTATTGAATTATTTTATTACTAAATATATTCGTAATATAACATCATAATATTTTTCCCTTAATCATACTCTTATTCTGTTAATCATAATAAGTCAAGAAGTAACTATAGGATTGTCATGGTTATCATAATAAGCTTAGCAGTAATAATCTTCTTATATGTTAAATATAAGTTTGTCATTCCGTTTGTAATTTCTATACTATTGATGTTAGATTCTATAAAGTATATATATTCTGGGTCCTTATGAGAAGCGAAGTTGATTTAACGATGTCCGTATGTTCGTTGAAATGGATTTTCCGAAGACCCCATATATGATGGGGGCCAGGTTATTTTACACTTATGTCACATATGGTCCGGAATTGTTTGCTATTGAAATTTAGCAAGAGCGGTCCACAACTGGCTGAGATATGAGTAAAAAACCACGACTGCCTCAAATTTTTTCCTTTAAGGGTCCAATTAGACTTGACATTACCATACATACAAACCAATTCAATGTTGGTGTCTATGGTAATACCCTTCACTACAAGTGGTGGATTTTATTTGTAATGTGTTTAATTTTATGCATACACATACACATTAATGCATGTATATGATATGCCGCTCAAACAAAGAAACAAACTCATAGACTCAGTATATTTTAATTAAACGCTTCTCCAGTAAAAGCATTCGTAGCCGAGTTGTTAAGTTCTCTCCTGAGACTGATGACATTGCCAGTTCGAATCCCAAAAAAATTTTTTTTTCATTTTTTTATTTAATTTTTTTATGTTCTAAAAAAACGATTTTAAGATTATAAAACGAATTTCAAACATCAACTTTGGCAAAAGAGGAAACGGGCTTAAGTACATATATACATTTTTGGATTTTTTTATATTCTTCGGCGTGGCGAAATGAAAAGTTGGCGTGGCTCAATTAATATTTATTTATACCTATCTAAAGAACGTTATTTATGTATATAACTTTTTGTTCTTATCTCATCATGTTGAAGGGTATATAAGATTCGGCATAGCCGAATATACCACTCTTACTTGTTTTGTTTTTAAACAGGAAAAGTTAAAAATTTGAATAAATACATTTTTATAAAAAAAATTATGTATGATACAAATCCAAAAAGAGTTCGTTAAGACATTAAGTTTATTTTTTTCACTGTGCTTTATTAGAATATCACGTAATTACAAAATACCTTAGGGGAGGCCTAAGTGAACGTTGCGAAAACGTAGCGCAGGGCCTTAATGGATTAAATTGGTTTGACAGCGACTTTTTACATTTAATGAATTAGAAGTAAAAG
Organism: Pollenia griseotomentosa; assembly: GCA_963931875.1. NCBI lineage: Eukaryota > Metazoa > Arthropoda > Insecta > Diptera > Polleniidae > Pollenia > Pollenia griseotomentosa. The sequence continues at coordinate 94,373,171 of OZ007562.1, forward strand.
CAACAGTTTTTTTTGGCCAATGACAACTTAAGATGTGGAAGAAATTGCAAGTTTTCGACTTTGACTGCAACTACAACGCTAACTTTGCATAGGAAATATCAATGTTTTTGGGCGACTTTTTGTTTTCTTATTTTGACAAATTATTTAATGAGATAGGTAAAAAAACCGGCTGAAATATCTAGCAAAACAACTTTTGTTTTTAGTAATTGATATACAATGTATACATACCGCACTCGCACTGCTTCATCTAATGGGGGTTTACTCAAAATTTAAATATTTTCAGTAGAGACAAAAAACTGTTTTCTTTATAAGCAGCCCATACACGATTCAATTCAGTTGTCAACTGAGTCGGTTGTTGTCCAAATCAAAGCGTGTATGGCTTTGTTAATTGATTAGTTTAACGGTTGTCAAGTTGGTTGATGAAAATTCAAAAGATTTTGATTTTTTCAAGTTGACTACTGAGTCTTTCAATTCGATTGTTCTGTGTGTGCTCGAGTCTTTTGATTAGCTGTCAAAATTATTTTTTGTAGTTTTCTTTTGCAAAAAAAAGTTAAGTATTTAAAAAATAGTCTTTTATTTCATTCAATTTTAAAATTAATTTAAAATCTTTCAATTCAGTTAATGAAGTGTGTGGCCAAGCATCAACTTAGTTGACAATTGAATTAAAACGTGTATAGGGCGCATTATATGTACTCTTATGCTACAATTGTATTTTTTTTTTTTTTGGCAAAATAATAAAGAAACTAATCAAATATTTTTACAGTGCGTCTATATGACCACTGTACATCGATTACTTGCAAAAATTTTGAGTTGACTCTCTTTAGAGGAAGCAGCGCGATAAGTATTATTACTTATAAAAATCCCGAATCCGAAAGTCCCGCATCGCTTACTAAACACTCTTTGCACAGTTGGCCTTCGGCTGGGGGTAAGGATTTTCTCCTCTATGGTTTAACAAACATCGACATCGCTAACTTAAGCTTCTAAGTTCTGTCTTCATTTGGATGATTTTCATATATTACTTTGGGCGATTTTGATGGCAGCCAAAAATTACACTTTCAAATAATTTTTACTTTTTTGATCGTTTTAGAAAAAATACATACTTCAAAACCAATTAGAAGCATGCTTTTACCTGAAAGTAATGTAGGAAGTTATAGGGTCACTCTTGACCGGCTGTACAATTGGCACACTATTTCAGCAATAATCCTATACAATTGAACATTACGAATTTTTTATACTAAAATGAAAAGCAGACAAATTTGCAATTGAAGTTTTAAAATTTGCGCAACGATACCTGCGCGCCCTTAAACAAGTAATTCAAAACAAGCATCCCTTTCATAAACAGCATCACCAATCATTACTAACTTGTTGTAAGTCGCAATGTTGCATCCTTCGTTGAAAAACCCAGGGATTATCATCGTTAAGTTCAAATTAACTCTGCGGTAGAAGCGATGTATTGTTGCAATTAGTCAATACGTTTTGGCTTAGTAAGCATTGATGTTAGCATTGGGCAAGCTGTTTTTAGCAGCAGCTAAAATATAAGATAAAACACTTGATTGGGAAATCTTTTTATTCATAACCAGGGAAACCGTAAATATGCAATTATAATGGATACACATTTTTCTTTGTGCCACCAGTGGAGGGAAAAACAATATATTTATATTATTTTTGTTAGTGCATATGGGCAGTTCCAGCGAAAAGTCTACTTTTTGTAACGTAACGCCAGGAGTAATTTAAATTTTTTTTTTAAAAAAATGTTATATGTAAAGTTTACTTTTTTATATTTTGGTTTAAAGCGCAACTAGCTCTACCTTAAGTAACAAAAGGGATAACGGTTGAACAACATGGTCCTAAAATACAACCTTATTTGCATTCTGGCGTAACATTAAAAAAGTAGACTTTTCGCTGAAAATGCCCATATGTACCTTTAAAGGAGCAAAGATTTTTAAATTTGAGAGCTTGAAAAATAAAACTATATAAGTCCAAAGCTCAATTAAAAAAAGTTTTATACAAAACGCCTTGATCAATTCGAAGTCCTATTCTGTTTTGTAATGTAGGTCAAAATCCACTTCCGTTTTTTTAACATCACGCCAGCGCATATTTTTGCTTATATCAGCAAATTCTTAGCGTCGATTGTTGTAATTTTTTATAAATATAGTGCTACTTTATTACTTTGCATATATATAAACCCTTTTTAAAAATTTCACTTCTTTATTTAATATTTTTACATTTTGTGGTACGAATATCACGACACGTCAAAATGGATATGCCCATATCTTACTCTTTGCTTAATTTTTTTAAATATTTTAGTCCAAAGAGCATGTTTTTATGTTCATAGTGTTTACTGCAACTTTTTGAGGCATATCTTGGTTTTTTAATGCACATCCCGATATAAAAATGTCTTGTTTTGCAAAGCATTAATAGTAAATTTTTAAAAATAATCGCTCTTTAATGCGTTACGCAATAAGACACAGAGATGCAGTAAGTAATGTGAACGAATTTTTAGCAAATTTAAAACAATAACATTTAAAAAGCCACGACATTCCCTTGCTTCGAAGCAGGTTTGTAAGTGAGCATTCCCTTGCTACCAAGCAGGTTTGTAAGTGAGCATATTAAAGAATTACGTTAATAACACAAAATCACTGCATTGCGCTTTCTGTGTAAAAAGTTAATGCTTCAAAGTGCTATATGGTAAGCGAAACTTTTACGTTTCTCCCATACAAACCTGCTTCGTTTGAAGATATATTTTTTTTGAGAAATAACTCTTGTGTGCGTCTTAACCTTATAACAAAATTTATTTCTGGTTGGTGTATTACTGCCTGCCCATGGGCTCAAGAGGGTAGTATTCGAAAATTTGCATGAAAATTTGTGGTTTAGGTAAGACTTATTTTTTACTGGTTTTTTATATGCACATATTATAATTTTGGTTTTTAGGGAATATTTCTGATTTCCCTGACTAGGATTTTGTGGTGATTCAGCTCTTATACAAACTAATTAAAGTTTAGTGAAATTTTGTAGTGTACCTGTCATATTTGTAAAACCATTAATTTCGACAGCCAAAAAAGTGAATGGAAAGTATTCTAGAGCAAATTGAGAAGAATTAAGGCTTAGGGCTAATATCTGTTTTGTACATCTCATGTTCACATTTTAAAACTAAATCTTTAGTATACATAAAGCGTTGCATTGAAAATGGTAAACAATGTGAATATTAAGTATTGGAAAGCCACTAAAGATTAGAAAACTCTTTTTTTATAATGAATTTTGCTTACAAAAGTTTTGCATAATGCAGAATAACTAAAGTACAAACTACGTCCGCAGATCACAGATGCGATTAAATGTAAACGGATGTTAATGAAACAAGTACATTCAGCAGTTCTTAATCTTTAATAGCCAGCAACACTTATTCAAATAATGCAACAAAAAATTTTGAAATGCAGTATAAACTGATAGTTCGAAATGATTTTCGTAAACTTGTGATCAGTGCTGCCACAACGAATACAATTTTTACAACCAAAATTTTTGAAAAAGTTACCAAATGTAAAAAATTATAACCAAATTTAAAATGCTTTTTATTAATTGAGAAAATCATTAAAATCATTGTAATACATTGTAACACAAAGGTTATTTGCACTTTATAGTAAAACAATAATTATAAATCAAGAAAACAAAACAAGAGATGTAATTCGTTTACATATTAAAAAAATAACGTGAAACTTAATTAAAAGTTTTTATTAATTTGAGACTTTTTTTTTTTTTGGCGCCCTATGCTCCAGTGGGAGTTAGAGGAATATATAAAAAAAAATTGAATATTTTTTAATATGCCAGTTATAAATAACAAAAATGGATAATAGTTTTCCGCTTTTTAGCTGTTATTGGCAGGACTGTCAAATGTGGCGATTTCTTAATCCTTTTGTCGATGGAAATTTACGTTTGGCGATATGGCGATTATGTTAACGAAATTTAAAACGATTGGCGATATCCGAAATGCATTTTATGTAAATATTTTCTAATTTACATATATCTAAAATATTATAAAAACTTTTTTCTCTTTTGTGTAAATTTTATTTCAAATTTATAATTCTTATTATAAAAAAATGTTTCATAATTGTTCTAATATATCAAATATTTTGTAGATAATTGTAAAATATTATTGCCTTTCGCCTTTCGTAACGTACATTCTATGGGGAAAAAGAGACTGACAGTCAAAAGTTTTTTTTTACCAAATAATTATCTTACAAGACATTAAATAAATATCCATACCGAAAAGTTAAAAACAGTAAAATTTCAAATTTTTTTAAACTTACAGCCATTTCTTAAAGAAAATTCCATAAATTTTAAAATTATATTGATAAATCAATGTAATTTTAAAAAATCTTTAAAACTCCTACGTGTATTTTCAAATATGTATATAAATATACTTCTGGAAATAACCTAAATTCAAACCTTAAACTTATTTTCAAGTTTTTCAAAACACTAAAACGACTTTTGTGTAATTTTTCAGTTACTTTCTTAAATCGACCTACTTTAAGTACTAATTATCTTACTTCTCTTAAAATCAAAAAAAACTACGCTCATTTAAACAAAAAATAATTGAAAATCTCCATTGATTAAAACTTCATTTGTTTACGATTTCAGATCATGGCGTTTTTAATATAAAAATCAGAAATGGGAATATTTTCTTAGCAAAAATCTTAAAAAAATTATTTGGTTGCTGTTTTGAAAAGGATTATAAGAAACTTCCGTTCATTGGTAACAAATAATGAAAAAATCGTAGTACACAGTACAATTTATTCGAGCTCGTAAATAATTGTACCAAGAAAAACATATTCGTTCGTAATTATTATTGTTTTAGAAAAAAGTAACCAAAATGAAAAAAATATTCACATCTCCACATTGAAAAAAAATATAACCAATTTTGGTTAGAAATAACCCAAAACGGCAGCTCTGCTTATGATTATTTCCTTTACGCACAGAGTTGTATTTTAAAATTGAAATATTACGACTTAAGCGTAGGGTGTCCCTTAACATTAAAAGCTCGATTTATTCCAGTCTCATCTAACCATTTGGTGGATAATGATAAAAAAATTTACCTTAAAATTTTTAGGCCCATCAGTTGGAGATACAACATGCCGCAAGCCCGCTCAAAATATGGAAAATCCAAAAATTGTACACTTAAAAGAAAAATCAATCCATCCGTTCTCAAATCAATCCGACGCGGTATTACTAGTACGGTGAGTATGGATTTTCTTGAATCAAGTTTAAAAAGATTGATTCAATCAAGTACGGATTTTCAACCGCGAAATACTTAACTTATCCATGTTAAATCCCGAGTTCTTACTTGAAATAATCCGCAAATGAGATTGATTTAAGTAAAATTAAGATTATATCAATCTCAAATTGCGCACAATTCAAGTATTATAAAATTGATTTTATCCCGAATTCGTGCTTGAAAACATCCAAAAAAATAAACGTGAAAGATGATATTATTATGATTGATTTACTTACCCGTTTCACACCTTACAGAATGATAAAACACCAGCATCATTCCCAATATGGTTTTTACTTTTTTTAAGTTTCTATTAAATAATATTTGTTTGCTTATTTTTAAGTTTGATAAGTTATAAATAAAAAGGAACAAAAAAACAAGAATTTTTAACAAAACTGTTTAAAAAATTAAACGTAAAAATGCACGATTTTTATTTCGTCAAAATACTTATGCCGAGTAGTGTATATCTACCGTTCTTTAGATATAAAAAAGTATATTTTTCTTGCCGTCCCCACTTCTCCCATTTCGCCCACATTTTTTCTGAATTTGCGTATTTATAACTTATACCAAATTTGGAAATTGTGGCCCTTGCCGTTCTCGAGATAAACAGAAATCCATAATAATTTTGTACGGGAGGTGCCTAGTAAACTTCTTCAATCCCGTCCATATTTTTAGAGGGGTTCTATATTTAGAACCAGCTATGTGTACCAAATTTGGAACATTTATTTCTTAAACACAGAAAACAAATTGGTTGGGAAACGGTTGCAGTAATAAAATATTGATCAAGTAATATGATTTATTATTGCAACTATTAGAAATGTATAGTTCTAACAGATTTTTAATTCTGTTGATTATTAAAACGTTGTTCTAACTGAAATATGATTCCTTCAATTCTTTTATTAGTTATGATAACTAATTTAATTTAGTTCTAAAGATTAGTACAAATGGTTAGAATCACAACCGAATTTAATACAGGGCAATACTGAATATTGGTCATTGTAATCAATAATATGCTTTCGTCAATAAATTTTGTAATATAAATGTTAATTCATTTATTGCAGCTAATTATTGATTGTTGGAAAAGTTTTAATTCGAGTACAACAAATGAAAATATAACTATTCGGAATTCACAACCAAAAAATAGTTAAAAGCCCCAATTGCTTACTAAATTTTCTGCCAAAACATTTGATATATTAAAATAATTTTTAATTTTATATTTAAAAAATATCTTTGCGGTAAAAAATGGAAAATGTGCAAAAACTTAATAAATAGGGGTAAGTAATTTTCATATTCTTATAGGTATGAACATAAACACGTACATATGGATGTATGTATGCATTTTTTTTATACCCTGCAAATTATATCGAACTACTTGATCCATTTTGATCCTGGGCTGGTCCAATGTAATGCAAGTCATTATTAAAAAGAGTTTACAGTGAAACGACATCTCTTATTTTTTTAACGACATGTTTTCGTTTTCAAACGATTTCAAAGCTAATTCTCTGGAGTATACCATGGAGTAGTTTTAAGACTTCTTCTTTGTAATGCAAGCTGGGTTATATGGTCCTGCGCTAGGACATCGTACTGTAAAATAAGCCATTTTTTTTTCATTGGGATTACTTTTGGACAAGTCCTTGCCCCTTATGGGCTACATTTGACCGGTTAAAAAAATATATTGATAACGACAATCAAATCTCTTGTTATGAACACCAATTATGTGTTAATTCAGTTGCAACTATCATATATTCGGGTATAAGCACAATTTTGTTTCTAATAATCATACTAACAACTAACAACAACAGATATATGACTGATAGTTCAGTAGTTGGAACCGAATTGTGTGATAGTACATGCAACCAACGAAATTCGATTGGCGCTAAATTCGGTTGTGATCACGAATCTGTTTTCTCTGTGTACCAAGTTGAATTTAATACGTTGGCAGCAATACTACTAAAAAAAAAAATCGCAGAAACAGCAGATATTTACGGTTCGAAATGTCAACTATTTATAAATAAAATAAAATGAAACCAAACAAATTGGTTCGAACTGTCAAAGTCAACAGGCTTCGCCCTGATTATAATTTTGTAAAATGATATGACTGAATTTTAAGTGTTACGTTTTCTTGCTTTTTAATTTTTTTTTTTTTTATTGCAAAATAAAATCCAAAGTAAAATTTTATTTTAGTTATAGTTAAGTGCTTTTCCAAATTGTCCAGTAATTTTTTCAAAATCCGGCTGAATTTTTTCTATTGTCCAGTTATCTGACTTTTGGTGTCTGGCAACGCTACCTACATTACAATTTTTCGTAATTTTTCCATAAATTTGGTTTATACGCTTTATAACTTTTAAAAATCCTTTGATAATTAAAAAAACTAACAACGGAGTTTGAAAGATCAATTAAATCTAAATAATTTAGTAGAAAATATTTTTGATTTCGCTCTTACCGTTCCTGATTTATACCGGTTTTCTGCTTTATACCCAGTTTTCGATAGAATTACTCATACCCAACAAACAAATAAAAACCAAAAGGTCTGCTTTTGCTTGGCCTTAAAATCATTTATTGTTGTTCTTTCTTATAGTTCTATGTCCTGTACTAAATTCTAAAAATCATTTTCAGAAGTTTTGAGATTGATATGATCTACACACGCCAAGTAGCGAGAACGAAGCATACAATTAAATAAAGAAATTCAAGGATTCATTGTTGTCTTGTTTTTTGAAGCTTGCAATATTTCAATTGATTGTTTTGAAACGGATTCAGAAAAATGGGACGCCACCAAGTCATTTCAAGATGCAAAGTACACAGTAAAACATTTACAAGTGGTAAGTGTCGTGGCACAACGAGGTGTGGCTTTGGCTAACACTTACTTCAATGTCACAACTTCTGAAACAGGTTTTCAGGACCCCGATAAATGATTTTTAAACAAAGCTTAATAAAACGTTTGATTTTAACATGTTTGTTGGGTATGCGTGAAAACCGGTATAACCCAGAAACGGTAAGAGCAAATTCAAAAATATTTGTTTCCTAATTATTTAGAATGAATTGGTTTTTAAACTGCATTGTTACCCAGCAAAAACTTTACTTACCAGGTAAGTTAGCAAATAATGTTGGAGAAAATAAACACTACTTATTTTTCGGCTCAAAAACTACTTATTTTTGTTCGAGGTGTCCACAGAATTCAGTATTACAAAACACTTACTAGAAGTCAAAAAATATCTAGTTATTATTTAACTACTAGTAAGTTGAATTGTAAGTACTTACAATATACTTACCAGAAGCCAAAAAATCACTAGTTAATAGACCTAATAAGTAATTATTAAGTGCGTTACCAGTAAGTTAATATTCAGTACTGAAAACAACACAAGTAATAAGTAGTTATTGAGCTGATTATTAGTAAGCAAATATTCAGTAGTGAAAATAAAAGAAGTAATAAGTAGTTGTTGTGGTCATTACTAGTAAGTACTTATTAAAGTTTTCAAAATAATGGCAATTGCAATGACAACTACTGACCAGGTTACGTATGAAATAACTACCACCTATTACTAAAAATCAAAAAGTTTTTCCTGGGTAGTCTTCTTTACTTTCATAAAAATTTTAAAAGTGATAAACCGTTATTTACAAAATTAATGGAAAGATTACCAAAAATTGTAATGAAGGGTACTTAAATTAGCAAATTCATTGCAAAAAATTATAGTTTCTGCACTTAAAAATAAAGGTTGGACATTTTTCTTTTAAATTATTTCCTTAAAAGTAAAGAAAATCGTGGTTTTTGACAAAGTTTGAAGAAAACTCAAAAAAGACCGTCAAACCCGATCTTTGGCACGTATTCGACTTGAACGACGTCTTGACCTCTTCCAAAAAATCAGAAAAATACTTTACGCTATAAGCTCTTACATTATGCTTAAGCACCCATGAAAATCAAATAAAATGTTTTTTTTTTTTGGGATTTGGGATTTTTTTTTGTATATTAACATATACCTTGTTACTTTCGGTGATGAGTATAAAAAAACAAGAACAACATGGGAATTTATGACTAAAATTGGGGTCGTCGGAAAACGCATTTCAACACACACACGAACAGTCGGACGGACAGACAGACTTCATTAAATAAACTGCGCTACTTATTAGGACCCAAAATAAATAACCTTTTAAGGGTCTAAGATCAATATTGTGGAAATTACAAACGTATTGACAATCAAATATATGGGCATTTCCGTCAAAAGGTCCACCGTGAACGAAAAATTAAAATTAATTAAAAGATTATTTTACGATATTGTTCTAGAGAAATATTTAGATTTTACTAATTTTATAAATTTACACATAAATTTGTTCACTTAGAAAAACAATAAGACTGCAAAGTTGTGCAAACGTAACTTTTTATTTGTGAGAATGTTTTATTGCATGTTTTCTTTAATATTATCTTCCTTAAAAGAGATGATATTTGATGAAAATAGTTCGAAGAGAAATATGTTATTCGAATTAACAATAAATTTTTATTTTTTTAATCATTATTTAGTTAAAATATTATGAAAAAAATGTCACATTCGAAATGTCACGTATCGAACCAGAACAAAAAAAAAAAAATACAGAAGATTTTGGAATCAAACCAAAGACATTTAAATGTTACATTGCTACGTAAAATTATGAAAGTAGTTTGACTAAAAAATTTTCAGGTTTCGCTGAATTATGCCTTTTTATACATGTCCACAAAAACTACTTCTATTTTTTCACGTTCTTCTTTTGCCATTATCTTTGACCTAGAATCGCGCCCCCATACACTTTAGCATAGATAATAGTGATTTCTTAGTGCTATAATTTAAGGGTTAAAAGAACGTAAAAATATTTGTCGCTTAAAATGTTATTGCATTTTTGATGCGTACGACTGTCACGTTCAACACTTTGGAATTACCCAAATGCTTGCTTTTTATCTTGAAAGTTAAAACAAAGGAATGACGACTTTTAAAAATGGGTGAGTTTCAAAACATCAAAAAAAATTGCAATGATGCGGTTTTGATACTGTTTCAATACAAAATAACGTACTTAAAAAAATATCATTAAAGCGTAAACAAAATTATTAATTGACAGTTTGCCTTTTATTTGCGCACCGATAATTTTTATTATATATTTAGGGCCGTTTGCCGTTGTCAATATTTAAATGGTTGCGTTTAGGAATGCATGACTTTGTTCGGTTGCATTGCAGATGACGTTTTGGAGGTTACCGAACGTTTTTTGGTCTACTAAATTCTTTTGTCACTTACAACGTTATTCGGGGTTTAATTCATTTGTTTTTTTAAAGTTTTGTAGTTTAAAGGTGTACAAATTCCTTGTTCTTTGTACGGTTTGCGTTACTGTATATTTACAAAAAAAATTATTACTTGCAAGTTGAATACTCTATGAATTTTTCAAATTCTTATACTCAATCCTATCTGTAAATAACATTTAATATACACAAAATCACACGGACATATACAAATTTCATTGGAAAATCAAAAGTGTTAAAAAAGAAAGCAAACAAAAGGCACTGGCAGCAATGAAACCCTTTTTAGCATGTCAAACACATGAGTATTGAGTAGGATTTAATGACATTCCTTATTTTCATAGTTGGGGGTAGTGCACTAAATATTGATTTAAATCAGCATTGCACTATCACTAAATAAAACTGCAAAGTAATTAGTTTGCACTCTTTTTTACCAGCTTTAGTGATGATTGTTATTTTTTAACTACCACGTTAACATTTTGAGTGATATTGCAATTTTGTCACTATCACTAAACGCAGATTTGAATGCAAAAATCTGCACTCAAATCAAATAGTGCTAAATTTGGACATGCAATCAGAAAAGCTGCATACAAATAAAATTTAAAAAATGTAACTTTGAATGTGCATGGTTTTTTAATATCTTTTGAGGATATACATAAGTAGAGAACATTAAAAAAAAATAAATTTAGCCAATAACGGTATATTAATTGGTTTTAATCATGAAAAAACAAATTTTTAATGTTAAAATTAGTGCACCAATTTAAGTTGCATTCAAATGAGTGAAGAAAAAAAAGTTCCAATAAGCTGATGGTTGCTTTTTTTTAAATCAAACTATTTTTTTTTGAGTGCAAAATTTTTTAAAATCCCTCATGCTTAATGAGGCTGCAAATTTTCAATTCTTCACTCAACATCAACAAAATGATTGCATTATTTTTGCACTATCACTAAGTGTGAGTTGAAATTGCAAAATCAGTGCACTACCCCCATCTATGCTTATTCTGTACCATCACCCCATATCTTGTTGTCTTTTTTGTTTTGCTGTATTGTTTAAATCTTCTTTTTTATACTTTTAATGTATGAATTTATATGTCTGTCCTGCTAACAGTTTTATTAGCAGTTTGGGAAATAAAAATGTCAATAGGTTTTTGTTAAGCTAAACAAATGTATGTATATGAATATTTGTTATATTGCTTATGGGATAAGTAAGTTGTTAAAAGCCTTGATAACAAGAACAAAAGTAGTGTTGGTCTTTATGTGTGAATAAGCAAATGATTTGCATTTAGAGAAAGGTCTTAAATAAATGTTAAGGTTTAAAGTGACATGACAGTTTTCAGTCACGAATGTATGTGCCATAATGCATAAGGCCCAACCCTATTATATTTGTACTGTAGTAAATAAAATCAAAACGAAACGTATTAAAAAGCATACGCAGCACATAGGAATCCTTTCTTCACTTTTTTTCGAAAAATTATTCTATTTGACAACAAAATGTTCCTGCTATAGCCATAAAACTCCATACATATAAAAGTAGTCCCAGCCAGGCCCAGGGGTTCGTTAGTGTGAGTTTTTTCTATAGCCACAAAAAGCTCCATACAAAATACAAGAAGTCCCAGCCAGGCCCCGGGGCTCGTTTGTGTAAAATCATATTGGCGTTTGCTTAAGGGTTAAATGATAAAACTAAGCTTGTAATATCAAGGGTGGTTAAATTTAAAGGGCCGATGTTGATAACCTGGGGTTTGCACATAAAAGTACTTTCTTGCAAGTAGAGTATACGTATTATAAACGAAAAATCGAAGAAACAGCCGATTGGCTGAAAGTACAAAAATTATGTGTATGTTAGTGAAAAAGTGAGAGTGTAATGAGTGTAAATGCTAGGTAACTTTAACGCGTTGCTCGATTATGTATCATTCCATGGTTCAAATTGAGTTAGTCAACGCCCCAAAATATGTATCTAACAAAACAATTCATATCGATTTATTCATTCCAAAAATTGAAGATCAAATCAAGAAGTTTAGCGCAAACTATCTTAAACGATTAAGTAATCATTGTAACCCAATGGCAATATCATTACTAGACGATACTAATGAAGTGAGAAGACTTAAGCTGTATCATATCCTTGATTTACCCTTCCGTTAACCTTAAGTTTACGCTTACATGAACTTTTTTCGAAATTATTTAAAATTTTAATATTCTCTAATATATTACTTATTGATTATATTTTTTGTATATAGGTACATATATATTTTGTTTCCCCCTAAATTTAATACTAGTATGTATATCAAACATGATTGTTGTTGGAGCACAACAACGATTGAATTGTTAAAATTTATCTAATTTGCTTATTGTCCAAAATAGGATAGATTGTAAATAAAATTTGTTATGAGAAAAAAAAATATATATCGGGTGTTTTTACCTAAACTTTCGATATTGATGACTATGGTCTGACAACTAAGAATGTGTTGACAGTTCTGTCTGCCAAGTTATGATGTATAGTTTAACTCTAGAACAACGCTTCCAAATTGTATAAATTTGCTTTGAAAAAAATTTGTTCACGAAATTAATAGAGCACTTTGTTTTTTTTTGTTTGCCGTATTTGCGAAGATAATCCTCAAGCTGTTAACGAATCACCATCACATCCATTAAAATTGACTGCTTGATGCGGTTTACATGGACTTTCAAAACGTGTAAGGAGCTGCCGTTACAGAGAACGGCGAGATCTATTGAGTCATGCTGAGTGAATTATTGTTTCCATTGACAACTTGCCATGAAATGCGCTAAACAATTGTTTTATTGCAAAAACAATTTGGTGACAACTTTAATTCCCTAAAATTGTTCCTGTTCATTTTCTCTCTTGTTCATGCCTCTAGACTACTTTTTTTTGGGGCTACTAAAGTCCATGCACACTAGTCAATTCTGGCCAAAAAGATTTTTTTTTAATTTCAATAACATTTTGATGACAGATATAGCTAACACTTCAATACCCTTGAATAACTGTGCTAATGTTAATACTGGGGCAAAGTGGATAGTATTTTTTCTTGTAATTTTAAGATTTTTAAAGGTGTTTAAAGTTCACACCTTTTAAATATTTGACGTCCTACACGTAACCACTAGATTTACTAAAAAATTATTTACTTAAGCAAAACGTTTGGCTAGAACAAACATCATTAAACAGTTTCTAAATTACATTATACAATTATCGTCTTACAAATAAAGTTTAGTAAATTGATAGAAATTGTTATAAATAAAGATAAAGTTTGATGAATTTTCTGGTCACGCTTTTTTTGGATTTTTTCGTCAAATATTTGTTAGGTCTGAACATACCTTTAGTTTTTGTACTTTGAAAGAAAAGTAAGCTAAATGCAAAAAGTTGTAGGTCTTGTGTTAAATCTAACAACAAAATACAAAGAGTTTCCGTGTTGTTTCCTTAAAGAGCTACGTTATTCTTCAGTCGTGACAATGGTAAATTTAGTAGCTTATTATATTTTTTATATAGAACAAATTTAAAATTCTTTGGTGCGGGAACTTTTTTTAAAGCAGCGAAAGAGAAAAATGGCGTTTCTTAATATTTTTGTATGGACATTTTGGCTATGGCAGGTACAATTAGATATTTGCAAAAAAAATTAAAAATCCATAATCCTGAAGATGTACACATATTTAAGTTTTACTCTGCAATTATAAGCTAATATATGTTGTAATTAAAAAGAAATGTTATTTTAAACTGTCAAGTTTTATTCATAAGCAACAATAATCAACAACATTATACACATTAAAATCTAGACCCGTCCTTTAGTACACCGATCGACTCAGAATCACGATGTCCAATCGTCCGTCTGGCTGGTTGTCTGTCTATGTAAACCTTGTGCGCAAAGTAAAAAGTTGCTGTTTTAGAGATAATTTGATAAAATTTGGTAAATACGTTTTAATTGTACTATTGTAATTATGGTAAGAGTCGGTCTATAATATAAAGGGTGGTTAAATTTCAAGGGCCGATGTTGATTTTGAATAAAACACAAACTATTTAGGAAATTATTGTAATTTTATTTTATTATGATATATTGGTATTACTCAATTATGTATGGAACAAAATATCGGCCAAATGGACGCCGCGACCACGGCGGCACACCTCCATCCGATGGTCCAAATTTTCGATGACCCTGAGGCATAATGGAGGTTCTATGTCGTTAATGTGCCGAATTATCTCATCCTTTAGCTCTTGAATTGTTGCTGGCTTATCGACGTACACCTTTTCTTTCAAATAACCCCAAAGAAAAAAGTCCAACGGTGTCAAATCACATGATCTTGGCGGCCAATTGACATCGACATTACGTGAGATAACACGGCCATTGAATTTGTTGAGCAAAAGAGCCATTGTTTCGTTAGCTGTGTGGCAAGTGGCACCGTCCTGCTGAAACCACATATCGTCCACATCCATATCTTCCAAATCGGGCCATAAAAAGTTCGTTAGCATCTCACGATAGCGAATACCATTCACAGTAACTGCCTGACCGGCCTCATTTTGGAAAAAATACGGCCCGATGATGCCGCCAGCCCATAAACCGCACCAAACAGTCACTCTTTGTGGGTGCATTGGTTTTTCGACAATCACTCTTGGATTATTATTCGCCCAAATGCGGAAATTCTGCTTATCGACAAATCCACTGAGGTGAAAATGTGCCTCATCACTGAAGATGATTTTCTTCGAAATTTATCATCCATTTTCATAATAAGTCTGAATAACTTTAACACGTTGTTGGATTGTGTATCTCTCCATGGTTCAAATTGAGTAAGTCTGAAATAGAGAAATGTCAAATAAAATTCGGAAAAAAACTTGGCGTTTAGGTGTGGTTCACATTCAACATCGGCCCTTACAATTTAACCACCATTTAGCATAGTCCCATAAACACTTCTTTCCGAAATAGAGCCTATTTTGTGCCATAAGCCATCTAACTAAGTTCTTCTTATATACATATTTGCCCCAAAATGTTTTTCTGCAAATTAAATTCTTTTTGGAATCGGTTCACATTTGACTATAGCTCCCATCCGTAAAAACTTTAAATTCGTTTTAAACTTAAATATATATGTAAAACTAGCTGTCCGCCCTAGCTTTGCTTGGAGGCTATTTACTAATAAGAAACAATTTAGTTGTGCGGGTTTCTCCTTAAATTTTCTCATACTTGGAAAAATGAGAAGTTTAAAGAAGGCAAAGTATTAATTAATTAATGTCTTTATAAAATATTTTTAAATTAAAAAAATGCTTACAAAACAAATTTACAATGAAAGTTTAATAAACGTTTGATAAATTAAATAATCGTTTTTGAATACGGGAATATAAGCTTAACGTTTCCTCTAAATGTGCCTACATTAAGAAAACATGAGATGTCCATAGTAGGCAATATATATTAGTACGTCCCACTTTTTCATGGGTGCTCAAGCATAATTTAAAAGCTTATAGGGTAAAGTATTTTTGAGATTATTCGGAAGATGTTTAGAGGTCGCTTGAGTCGAATTTTTGGCAAAAATCGGGTCTGCCGTTCTTTTTTTAAGTTTTCTTCATAACTTTGTCAAAAACCACGACATCTTTGTTTATTGGTGCAAATTTCATTAAATTTTTAATATTAACTGAAATTAATATAAATTTTTTTCTCTGAGCAGATGCACAGAATATTTTTTCCACCTATTTTGTTACATGGTAAATTATAACTTTTTCCCATTCCCAATATTTAACAAATCCTTCCTTTAAACTTTTGTTGATTTTCAGTTTACAAGAAAAAACGCATTTACATATGTATTTCCATAATTATTTTGAATTTTCTTTTAGCCTTTCTATACTAAGAGCATGCGAGTTTGAAAATGGCGTCAAATTCTTTGGATGTTGATAACACTTAATATATCAAACACTTAAGCACATCGTTGACCTTTGAAAATAGCGTCCTAAATATTTATTTTATTGGGTAATTGAGAGTAAAAAAGCAAGAACCAGGAAATCGATAAATGAAAAACCGAATATGTTAAGTGCCATTTTATGAATAAATAATGGAAATAATATTAAATAAAAGCAGAAGGCTTTTTAGTAAATTGGGTTTATTCGGGAGTAGAGGAAATCCGAAATTAAAAAAGAAAATAACTAACGAAAAAATTTAAATGATATTACGGAAATTTTCTTTAAAAGGCTTTTGTATTTTAGATAAGTATATCAAATTGTATTTTAAATATCGAGGGCCTATATTCAAAATCCTCTATCTTAAAAAACGCAACTTTTCAGGAGAGCCAAAAAACAGTTTTTTTCGCGTATTATTTGAGTTATTAAAATTCGGTACTCTACAATATTTTTTAAATCAACTACTGAATCTCACAGATAATTGGTTTATAAAATTTTGCATTATTGGGGACTTTATGCGAGATGGAGGGTTTTGCTTCTCAAAAATATTCAATATGTATGTATGAAAATGAAAAGATAGAGGGTTTTGCATTTGAAAACAAAATTATTTTGATTTGATTTATGCCATCTGTCAAGCTTCTTACAGACGGTGGTCAGATCTTACAATGTTGTCACTTTTCTGAAAATGGTGCCATTGTCCGATGCATTAATTTTACACATCTGTCAAATGCAAATGAGCTTACAATGTTCACATAGTTGCAAAACATTTTTAGGCAATTTTAATGACAACATTGTAAGATCTGACCACCGTCTGAAAGAAGCTTCAGTGTTTAACGTGGTTTATTTAAGATAAAGGCTAATAATACAACATAAGATTCTTCCACTTGTTTGGTTGAATTGAAAGTGGAGCAGAATATAGAGGTTTTGGTTTAATATGTTCTGTAAAAGGTTTAATACGAACAGGTAAATCAATGTGATCTGTATCAAAATTTAATTTATATTTTACGCTACCATCTAAAAGATATAAAAGAGATCTTAAATTAGACACTGTAGGATCGTTCCTTTCTCGTCCTGGTCTATTAAAAAAAAAAGAACGCAAAAGTTTGTAATCACTGTTATTATTAAAGAAATCATTATTCAAATATCCTGCATCAAACGGCTTTTCACGATCTCATTGTTAATTTTAACGGTCTTTCAGGCTTTTCTAGTAATTCCAACGTAATCGACTGGCAAGTATATAGATGGATTTTTCTACTTAATCTCTATCTTAGCAAGGGCACTATCGCACTCCATTTGCGTATGGGCTTGCTCTAAGAACTTCTGTTCATTAACTTAATTATTTTCAGCAGCAAAATTGGATAGAGCATTAGATAAATAATGTTTACGGTTTTGGTAGCCACAACCATCCGAGAAAAATGTAATTGGCAATGAATCTGATAAGAAATACGTTTTTAAATGATGAATAATACAGGAAACAAATAAAATAAAATAAAATAAAATTCATGTTTAGCTTGCAAAAAATAGCAAAAAAAAACGTGTATTGCAAGAACAAGTTATTCAAAAAATATTTGAAAATTATTTTTTTAAAAAGATAGAGGGCTTTGCATTCAGAAAAATTAATTGTGCAAGATAGAGAAAATATAAAAATGCAAATAAAACAGCAAAAAAATATATGTTTGTTATGAAAATCACACCATAGATGAGAGTTGTTTTACTGAACATTTTCCCATTAAAAAGTCATTTTCGTGAAAATCAAAGATAGAGGGTTTTGAATATAGGCCCTCGATATATTAAATTGTATATTTTTTTTGTTAATTAAACAGAGTTAACAGTATTTTTGTAAATTTATTTAAAGCTAAAAGCAAAAAGAAAAATATGCCAGTAACTTTTTGAAATTTTTCTGTTTCTATTTCACATTTCTTTTTAACTAATAAATAGCTTTGAAAACAAAAGATTGATTGTCTCGATGGGTATTTCGAATTGATGGAATGCTTTTCTTATTTTACACTTTTAAAAACCATGTTGCAAACAGATATTGTGAATTTTGCAAAGTTTCAAGTTTGTTTTATTTTTTTGGTCCTTGAACATGAACTAGCTGTTGATAAGAATGAAAAATGGTAAAAGTTTTTTTTTTGTAATTTTTATTTTGTAGTTTTTAAATCAAATTCAGAAATTCATCAATCAACCGCATGCCAGTGTTTTGTTACATTTTCTTTTTTTCTTTCTCTCTCTGAAGCACTAATAAATTGCTAAAAGCAAACTTCAAATAGTTACATTGAACCACTTACATGGTATTGAATTAACAAAATACATCGATATTGATGTATTAGGTATTTGTGTTTGAATTAAGTTTCCTAAGTTGCATAGTTGTAGTACGTATGTATATATGTATATATAAAATTGGTATAGTGTGTGGAAAAAGTATTTTGGAATGAAATTTCTTTCCAAAAAGTACTAATTGAACTAACAAAAAAGTTCCTTTAAAATCTAAAAATAAATCTTACTTAATAAAAAAATATGCACCGTTTTTTAAAGTTCATTTATTCATACAAACTAAAACTACAATAAACACTAGTTAACAATATTAAATTAAATTATTTAAAAATTAAATTTTCATGGACAATTGTTTAAATATAAACCTTGTTTTATAACGGGGTTTCCCACGTTTTGCTACCCGTAAGCAACACACTCGTTTATTGGACAGTAAAACGCCTTAAAATGAAAGAAAAACTTTAAATGCTCAAAAGTCCGTCGCGCAATAAATTAACTGCCCGTTTTGGAAATGAAAATAAAAACTTTCGTTTCAGAACTTATGTATATTGAAAAACAAAACAAACTAGTTTTTATTGCCGTTTCACTGTAAATTCCCAAACAGAAAATTTTATATTACTTGAAAAAAAACAGGCAAAAAAGCATAACATTTGTTTTTGTTGGTAGCGAACGGGTTAGAGAAGAAAGAGGGGTAGACAAAAAGACACGATTTCGTTACATAATATTTAAAGATCCGACTGTAAATGCTGACTGTGCTGCAGGAATTACAGTAATTCTTCCGTGGCAAAACTGTAATGATTTTTAGCGAGCTTTAATATTCTAATAAAATTGAAAAATGTTTCTGCTGGAATTATCGAATTACTTCCTTTGCAAAAGCTTAATAGTTTCTTGCAAACTTAAATTATCTGACATTAGGGTGGTACGAACAGAGATAAATACTAGAATGAAATACCTTAAGTTAATGGCCCCTAAGGGCGTACTTTTTGAGAAAAAAACATTGATATATCGTACTTTAAGATCGGACTGTAAATGCCTAAGACATAACGAAAAAAAACTAAAAAGGCGACCCCTACGTTCGGGAAAAAATTGTTCGAAACCTGTTTGCAAAAATACTTTATATTAGAGGTGGTACGCGAAAACTTTTTTGTAGCTAAGGAACATAAATATTTCATATGTTTTTGTTGGTGTTTCTTTTTTATATACAAAATAATAAGCAATATTTATAAAAAGTACTGCTTTATCCTTAGTTTTGCTACCTACTGCAGATATATAAATATTTATTTAGCCAACAAAATATTTTGGTCTTTGATATTTGCTAATGCTCAGCTCCATTCAAAATCTTTTTTTTTTTTTTTTATTTTGCTTATAACTAAAAGTTTTTGGCGAACTATTTAAGTTATAATGCCAGGGTATCACATAATTTTTTGGAGCTTCAACCACAAAACCTCGTTCGACCTAAACCTTCGTATAGGAAGGCGAGAGCTTCCAGAATCCGCTCCAGAGTATTTTGGTCTCCACCAGTAAACGTCTGAGTTATTTCCTTGGTACTCCACCAGTAAAACGTCTGAGTTATATATGGTTCTTCACCAGTCACATTGAGTTAATTTTGGTTCTTCACCAGACAACACATAAAAAATTGAGGTTAAAAACGATTGCATATAGTAAATGTAGAAACCGCAAAAACTGTAACTCGGTACAGTTATACGACGCCGAACCACTAACCAATGCGGGGTGACAACGCAAAACGCACGAAAAGCAGACAAACAAGAACGACCTGTTTGTCCTTAAGAAATAATGACAAAAAGCGCGAGATGCTTCTCCACTCAGAGCAGTTTTACGAGTGATTCAAAATCTTAGTATTTTACGTCAAGTTATTACTTGATGTAGGAGAGCAATTAATTGCTTTCATATTGGGCCCGTCTTAAGTTATTTTAAAATACTTGGGTATATATTATTACTTTTTAAGAGGAAAAATTGGATAAAATTGGTACTTTTTCTCTTTTTGATAAATATGATATACATGTAGATTAAAGCCTGCACTAATATACAATGTGCTTACTGGGGGCCTAAAATGAGGAAACGCTGGTACTCTTTATACTCTTTTACCTTTGGTTCTATTTTTTTCAAAAAAAAAAAAAAATGGTACAGAGATAACCCAGATTAAAATATTGGGTATTTCTTATTATGCTAACATGAAAAATGTGTACTTTTTTCTTCTTTGATAGATTGGTATACCCTGGAAATAGTACGGCTAGTCCATACACGCATATAAAATATAGCCCATAACGGACTATCTTTGCATTACAACGGAGTAGTCTTAAAACTACTTCATGTTAATACAAACTCCCAGTGGATTAGTTTTGAAACTACAACATCTTATACTCCAGAGGATTAGTTTTTAAATCGTTTAGAAACGAATACATATCGTTTAACTACAAACTCTTTTTAACAATGACATGGTCATGCTTGCGTTACATTGGACCCTGTTGTAAGTAGTCCATTTTATCTAAATTGGATCAAGTAGTACAATATTATTTGCAGAAATACGTACATTTGTCCCAGATTCAGATTCAGGTTTAAAAAGATGAAAATGGTACTTCTCTCTTTTTGGTAACTTTGGTGTGCAGATTGCATATGGTCAAGATGAAAAAAAAGGTAACCATTTAAGGAATAAAATTGGTACTTTTAAGGAGGTAAAAACGGGATTAATTTTGTACTTTTTCTCTTTTTGATATATTTGGTATTCATACAGATTACAGCCTACATTAACATAAAGGAAAAGCTGGTACTCTTGGTAATCTTTAAAATTTTGTATATGCATTTGCTCTTTCTCCCTCCACTACTGTGGTAAAAAAAAAAATTGTGCGTGAATTTTTAGAAATTGCACTTGGTGCTAAAACACAATTTTTATTACAAATTTAGTATTGGCTATCCGGTTCGTTATTAATT
Source organism: Pollenia griseotomentosa (assembly GCA_963931875.1). NCBI lineage: Eukaryota > Metazoa > Arthropoda > Insecta > Diptera > Polleniidae > Pollenia > Pollenia griseotomentosa. The sequence continues at coordinate 94,394,786 of OZ007562.1, forward strand.
TTATTGCTGGATGCTGGACATTAAAGCACTTTAAACTTTTAAATCTTCCATATTACAGATACATATTTACCTTTTCCCATCTCACTTAATTCTCCCTGCAAGCAAAATCACAAACACTAAACATTATTTTTTAGAACAAACAGAGGAACACAAAGCAAATAATTTGACTGTTACTAAAAGTACTTTAAACTTTTCTGTCACGAACGATTTTCTTCTCACCATTAATAATTTATTTAAAAGGCAACAACAACGATATTATTCTCTACTGCAAAGACATAATCAAAATGCATGTTCCGCTGCACAGTTGCACTAAAACTAATTTTTTTTTGCTACCAAGTATACAAAACGCTTGAGGATAAAAAGGAAAATGTAAAAGCGATTTTCTTGTTAGTTTTCTTCTACTATTTTATTTGTTGCACTTGATAACATTTTACCAACAAGAGAAAAAAAAAAAAAAAAAAAAAAATTATAAGAATAGTGATTGTTGCAACAAAAATTATTGTCGTATCACCTGTAGTGACATAAAATACATTTTTTGTCTTGTTTTTTAATATTTTTTAACAGAACATCAAGATTTTGAATATTTATAAAATAAAAGCAATGCAAAAAATAATATAACAAACCTCCTCAAGGTAAAATAATAATATAAAAAACATGAAACATAAAAGCGACTAAAGAAAATATATAAAAATAAACCTGTAGAAAAATAAAAAGACCCGAGTCTATGGAGACAAATTAAGCTAAAGAAACAAAAGGTGTAAAGTGCTTTACTCTTCCATTTAAAATGAAATAATAAAGACGTACATTTTGGAGAGGGACAAAAACTTTGTGTGAGAAAAGTAGTGACGGCTTTGTTACACTTTTAAAGATTAAGCAACTAGTGAACATTTTGCTCGATTAACGGAGTGATTGTGAAATAACGGTAGACTTAACAAGTAAGAGTGTTATATTCGGCTGGGCCGAATCTTTAATACGATTTACCATATCACTCAGCCACTACCGCACATTATCAAACAAAGCTTTAAATTTATATTAATAATTATATATTGATAGTTTATATTCAAAAAGTGCTTCTGAAAAATCACAATTTTACAGACGAACACATAAACTGTTTTTTATGAACTTTAGGCCATGTTTTACAACTTACACTTTTTTCGTTTAAGACTCATTTTTCTATTTAAGCGGCGAATCACTTATTCAGTTGCTATTTATAAAAAAGCAGAAAAAAGTCAGCACATACACAAACTATGAAAATAACAGGGGATTTTATGATAGAGGCAATTAGACAATTTATTAGAGGTAATTGCGCTTTTGTGCTTATATCTCAGTGACTTTTGGACCGAGCTGGCTGAACTTCAATAGCAATCTTTAACGGTGTACATAAGGGTGGGTTACTATTGTATGAGAAAAAAAAAATTCTAGAATCATGTTCTAATAGCAATATTTTTAGATTAAAAATATATGGGTGTTTCTACGTTAAGAGGTACTATCTACGGCTACATTAAAAAGTCATATATAATTAAAAAATTTGTGGAAATATCAAACGTGTTTAATAACAAATAAAGTAAACTTTTTTGACAATAAATTGCAATACCTAAATTACCTTAGTTTAGTCATAACTTCGTGTTTACCTAGAAAAAAGTATCTACCCTGGCCTGTCCCTTAACTATTCTGTAACAAAATCTTTGAAATTTAACACATTACTAATTCATTAAACAACTAATCGTTATTTATTACATAAAGTAGTATAAATAACAATAAAAGTCGTTTAAATAAACTTTCAAATTACTTTCATATTCTATTAAAAAAAATTACATAGTTTCTGTCCCTCGTATTTTAAGTCTCCTCCCCTGCACATTTTCGACCGTTTAAAAATGCCGCTTAAATGCGTTGACGCTGCAAATTTAAAGTGCAGAACATTTGTTTCGAAGTGAATTTAACAATAAAAATCGAGGGAGCCATTAGCGTACTCTTATTGGGCCGATAATTCGACCACACCACTCGGATCGCTCCCACGTGTCAGTGATTGATGTATCTCCCCTGGTGAGTTTTATTCGCTTGTTATTTGTGGCTTATGTTTGTTTGTAATACTTATTTATTTTAATTTCAGTATAATTTACTGTGCTAGTTTGTTTTTTCGTTACGATACATATTTTTCTGATTGTGCTAGTTTTTTAATGAAAAAATCTCTCATCTGCCGTATTTCCCCTGCTTCATCTGATGCCAGGGTAGAGATTTTGCGTCCAGGGTAGATAAGGACGTGAGATATTACTTCTTTCTTAGTATTTCATGTATATTATTTTACGTTAAACCAACACATATCCACTATATACGTTATAAGTGTTTTAACGCTTTAAAAATGTATGCCTTATTTAATATAAAAAATTATAAAAAATCGTGCTTACCAACTTTTTACTATCATCAATCGTTATATTTTTTAATGTTTGTGTTTATAAGTAAAAATTCTTATTTAGGTTTAAAGTTTTTATTGGAGCATAGATGCTCTATATGTTTTTGTTACCATATATTTCAAAATATATGCAATTCAATAGGTCCCTATTACGGTTCACAACTCAACTCAGTTGAGTTGTAATTAAGACAACTGGTTGTGATCAGTTGTAATTTTTGTTATGTTTTTGTTCACCGCAACGCAGCAAAGTTGTAAACCATAATACAAAAATTAAGAAATGACAACTCAACTAAGTTGAGTTGTGAACCGTAATAGGGGCCATAATTTACTTTCTTTCGACTACGTTTATGTAAGCATTTTGGTTTTCCATGTTATATTGGAAATTTAAGTCTAATTTTTTTGTTTTAAACTATCACCAAATATTGAATACATAAAGTTGATTCTTACGAAAATAAGGTTTGTTTTCAATTTATATTTTCCATGTAAAGTAAGGTATCCTGTCCTGGCCTTCATGTCTTTACCCTATGTAGAGTATCTCCCCTGGTCACTTAAAATACCGGTAAAAGTAGATTACTTGATTGGCCATTATTAAACATGCATTCAAACAACCTGATTAAATACGATTATATTGAAAAAAGTTATTATTTTCAATATTTTTATCACGCCGCCATTCCTAATATCAGATAACCTCTTTACGTAGAATGACCCATATATAGAATTGCTAAAGGAAAAGTCACATATTGAGCCCGCGCCGGAGATCCTAAGAATTAATTTTAATTTTTAATTTTAATATTTAATTTACTAACAATTATTATATATTAAACTTAATAAAACAATAAAATAATTTTTTGGCCACAAAATCTTATTTGTTTTCCAGTCTGGGCATCTCTCGTCTTGATTCATGTTTCGTTTGTATTAAAACTTCTCTTGATTTTTTATCGCATACATGGATGCTTCTGAAACTATTTTGACGAACTTAAAAGTGTTCATATTATTCGAATGGTATTCTAAGTCAAATTCAAATCCTCAAAAGCTTTTATACCTTACTAGGCTTATTCCTTCAATATTTTCCAGGAATATTTTCTTTGCACTACCAGAATACAGAAATATGTTTTTCTGTAATTAAATGCTATGTTGTTATATTAAAAAATGTGACAAAATTGAAGGGGAAAGCGCGGTCTCTTACACTAAAAATAAATAAATATTATTTTCAACAGTCTAATGCAGACAAAAATACAACATATTTACACTATTAGAAGCCGATACAAAACAAAAATTGTTTGAAAAATGGGGGAACTATTTTCAGAATTTGGTGATTTAGTGTTTATACTGGTGATTGGCTATATAAGTGACATTGAATTCTTATATGTTGAACGTCATCTCTATCACTACTCATGCAATCATGACGCCAACGTAAACAACAACAATAACGGCGAAAATTTGGCACAACTGCAAAATAGTATGCGCCAACAGCTGTTCAATGCCAAGAATAAAGAAGCTGGTACTCAAGTAATGAAAGATGGTGTTCCTTACAAAGACGACTTTCGTCTAGAGCCCCAACAATCTTTAACAGATCAATTAAAGGAGCAACTAAAGAACAAGGAGTTATCAGATTTAAAACGCCAGGAATTGGAAAAGGAATTAAAGCAGGAGGAGGAGGCGAAATCTAAAGTTATTAGAAGAGCAAAAGCAACGTGAGAAAGAAGAGCATGCTAAAAAGGAAGCTGAAGAACAGACCCTTAAACTGATTGAGGCAGAAAAGCAAAGAGAGTTGGAACAACGTAAGAGGGAAGAGGAAGAAAGCATTAAAATGGAAAACGAACAAAAAGCTAAAAAAAAAGAACGCAAACGTAAAGAAGAAGAGCAGGCGCGTAAAATGGCTGAAGCAGAGAAGGAAAGAGAGTTGGAACAACGTAAAAGAGAAGAGGAAGAACGTAATAAAATGGAAAACGAAGAAAAAGCTAAAGAACAAGAACGTCAACGTGAAGAAAAACAGCGTAAAGAAGAAGAACAGTGGTAACTAGAGGAAGCTGAGAAAAATGCAAGAAAATTACAAGAAGCTGAAAAACAAAGAGAAGCAGAACAACGTAAACTAGAAGAAGAACAGGAAAGAGCACGTCTAGAAGCCGAAAAAAACGAACGCAAACTTCTCGAAGCAGAAAAGCAAAAAGAACACGAGCAACGCCTACGAGAACAGCAACAGGAAGAAGAATTGTCTGAAGTTGAAGAAAATGCCCAACGTCTGTTAGCTCTTGAAAAAGCTCATGAAGAAAAGCAGGCCGAAGAAGAAGCCAAAAATCTATTCGCAATGGAACATCGTTTGGAAGAACAGCTAAGGGCAGCTGAAAAAGAAACCGATCTCACCGAAAAAGAACAGCAACTTATAGAGTCAATTAAAAGCCGTGACCTAAGAGGAGAACAAGGTAATGAACAAAGAGAAGCCGAACTTTTAAGAAAAATACTACAAGCCCGTGAGCAGTTGGGCGAGGAATCGGAGGAAAAAAAAAGTGTCCGACTTTTATAAAGAGAACGAGATCAGGGAGCCAAACAGAAGCGTGTAGAAAAAATGCAATACTATTTATGGAAGCGGAGAATGAAATAGCCGCACTGCAGGCGAAAATGTTAGATGCTGTGGAGAAAAAAAAATTTTATGTAAATCTCGACAGTGCTCCTTAAACTCCCGCAGTAAAAGAGCCTTGTATAAAGAGAACATTGTCTCCTTTAATGGATAGAGATTCTACGCATAGTACAGTAAAAACACAATTGGCTCAGGATTTGACAGATCCTTACTATATAAGCTCGAAACCTCTTATGTTTCCAGGAGTATCAGATGATGCTTCTTCCATAGATCCAGCCTCAAGACAACAATCTTCCTTAAGCACTCAACCTTCTGAATAACAACCGGAACTGATTCACAATACCTTCAACAAGAGCGTCAGGAACCCGATGGTGAGAATACCCCGTTAATCAACATGCAATATTCGGATGATTACCTGCGTTCTCTGGATGGCATTAAACAACGACCACTTGTGCGCGAAGTTGGCTCAGGACGTCGAAGAGCTTTTAAAAAGCGACGCTCTAGTAACAGTTCGACTTCATCACGTGAATCACGGCATTCGCGTGATGAGGAATTGAAGATATTCACCTGGTTGGAGGAAGAAGAAGATTCGGATTAACACCCTTACGTTATACCTCTGAACCCACTTTGAAAGTCAAAGGTCATCATAGAAGTCATAAGAGAAGCCCCGCCAAAGATATGAAACATGGTGATGATAGTTTACGCAGTTCTTTTGAAGGTTTGGGTGAGGAGACCAGCGATCCTTGGGGTGAAGTGAAACCCGAATATTACAAACATAGAGAATTTTGGAAAAGGGAAAAAACTTTTGTAAGCGTCCATTCTTCACCGTGTAAATGATTAACGCGGTATCAAGGTTGAAAACGAAAAATTTTTTGAATCCGCATAATTCATAAATTGGTGTTCTCAAATCCGCATGTTTTCGTTCGAAAAAGCTTTAGTTGAACTAAAGATCGATAATTTGCTAACCGCAGCATAAGAGCAAAGTCTAATCTATGAAAAAACGTGAAAGCTGTACAGAATCACAGGAAAAAATCGCTTCTATCGCAAACATGGCTTAAATTCGCGAAAAGCTTCAAACTTTTAAACAAACCCAAAAATTTATTAGAAATCGCTAAATGCGTTAAAAAAACAAAATGTCGGAAAATAACAAAATCAAATTTGCAAAAATAGCGAAAATTCGCGAAAATTTTTAATATTTCAAACAAGCCATAAAATTGATTTAAAGTCGCTAAAACTATAAGGAACGGCAAAAATTCGGTAAAAATTTCTTATTCGCAGAAATTTGCTAACAGCGCGCTTGAAAGCAAAGTTTGTTATTTATAATAAATCGTTAAAGCTGTAAAGAATCAGAAAACTAACGGGAACAAATCCTTTTTATTGCAAACATGGCTAAAATTCGCGAAAAATCGCAAAATTTTAAACAAAGCCAAAAACTAAGATCGCTAAATTGAGTAAAAAAAAAACAAATTGTCGGAAAACAACATAAAAAGTGTTAAAAAAATGAGCTAAAATAAAATGAAAATCAATGAAAAAGTCGATTTTAAATTTTCAGTTAGTTAGGGCCTTTTGCGACTTAGGTAACGATACATTTTTGATTAAATTGGATCAAGAACATTTTTGATTAAATTGGATAAAGAACATTTTAACACTACGATTATATATTTTTTACTTTTTATTTAATTGCGTTTTTTAGCTGATCTAATTGTGGCCTGGCCAGACCAAGAGGAGAACTAAGTGGAAAAAAGTTACCAAGAATCCTAGGGTTAAACTAAAAACAAAATATTGGTTTTTGTTAAAAATGTTATCACATATAAGAAAAAAATTGATTCGTTTTACTTTCAACAACCCCTCACTACTCTAATTGAAACGATTAAAATCATGTAGATGTGAAATGCAGAATACCAAAAATGCTAAAGTTATCCACTTTCGAGTGGATTCGGATTCTAGAACATACCCGATAAACTCCTTTTGACTTACAACTGTAACATTCTCCTCTAAAATATTGCAATTTGTATACTAAAGATGTAGAGTTTCAAGTGGCAAAATTAATTTTTTGTTTGGAACAAGTTCAAAGAGAAAAGACGGAAAGTTGAAAAACTTATAGCAAAGTGTAATTTCGAAATTGTTTTATATAATTTTTTTACAATTAAAAGTTTCAAATGTTTGTAAATGGCGCTTATTTAATTTACTGGTAAGTATGAGTAACTTCTTGAAAGTGCAATATTACTCATACGCAGAATTTCGGCAACAAATTCAGTGTTTAAACAGATTCCCGGGGGATTATTTAAATGGAGGATAAAAAGTTCGTTTAAAACATGCAACAAAAGTTAATACTTTAAGTTTATTGCTAAAAACTTAAGAGTAGTCAAAGGAAGTCAATAAAAATTCTAAAATTATAATTGCAATTGAAATCTCAAATGAATTGTGACGAAAAGGGCGTATCCACAAAATTGATTTTTTTCACAACTTTTCAATTAACTAAACCTTATTTCTTTAAAAATATTGTAGAAGAATGATCTGTTTAATCTAGCAAGCTTATATCCTTTTCACACTTATCAACATTTAACATTTAACATCAATTTGCGAAGATGTTGGAATTTTCCCATAAGTAATACATAGGGCTAAAAATCAAAATTTTTCAGCATCTTTATGCTAGGAACACATCTGGGACGAACGACGAATTTCGCCCTACACGACGAATTTTTTAGTAAAAATTCGCTGAGGAAGTTCGTCGTATGAAACACAATAACGACGAATAACTAACAGCTTTATTAATTGAAAAAGTTCTTTGCTGTTTGTGCAAAGAGAGAGAAATAGTGCGACCATATAAAAAAAAGTTTACTTAAAAAACAAAAACATTAACAAAAACACAATTAAAAACTATTCTTATAGTTATCTTCTTTGTATATTTATTTTAAATGCGATTAAATAATAAAGAACAATTATTAAAGTAAAAAAGACACTTTATATACTAAAATACTTGAAAACTAAAATCAAACATGGTCACCCGGTACTGATTTGTTCGTCGTTCGCCGGCGTATGAAATATAAATAAATATATTGCAAAGTCGCCGCGTATGACGAATTTCGGCCGACGCCATGATTGTTTGTATTTTCATATACACAAATATGTTTTATTTTTGGCGACGAATATTCGCGGCCAAAAATTCGTCGTTCGTCCCAGTTGTGTTCCTAGCATTACAGAATGTTACTATCTCATTTTGTTCCCTTTTACATTTTTCGACTCTTTTAGTGTCATCACTAGAAAAGTGGCAATAAATTCTATTATTATTGTGGCACCACTGACAAAATGGAAGTTGCTTTGAAAGCAGTGTTACCATTTCTCAAGTTTTTTTTTTTTTGCAAGCCTTATTTTGCTTAATTAAACAAAATGAATTAGAAATACATTTTGGTGTTATCTTTTTAAATGTTGGCACTTTTGTAGAAAAAAAGTATTTAAAAAAAATAGAAGTTTTTTTTCAGAAATGGTGACATTTTTTATTGATGCTAGATAATAGATGTTTCAAGTGTGAACGCGTTCCTCCGAAATGTATGCAAGTGTACAGAGGGTATTAGGCAAAACCAAACAAATGTTTAATAAAATTAGTGGTTACGTGTGGATCGTACAGTGTTTGTTAACCCTCCGTCATGCACATGTATCTGGCCAGATCTTTTAAGAATTCAACAGTTATTTAAGTAAATTTGTAATTCAGCTATGTGTTTGAGTCTCCAGGTAAACTCTACAAATATTGTTAGCTATCGACCTATGAAAAAAAAACATTAAAAAACAACAAAAACAATTTATTTGTATTTTTTCATTTACACATCGCATACCTGGCCAGATACATGCGCCACGTATGTGACTACCGAAACATGTGCATGACGGAGGGTTAAGTGTGACCAAAGCTTTAGTGTTTGTTAGACATTGAGTTATTTTTTCTAATTAAGTATTCTTTGCAACACTAAACCCTTCAAGCTCAGGTGTTAGCGAAGTCAACAGCCGTCATGTGAGTTAAGCAGTTGGCATGCAAACAAATGTGCCATTAAACTAGAACATCAACAAAAACAACAAAAAAATATTAAATCAACACCTGCAATAGCAGCAGAAATAACAACAATTCTCAGCCGGCACAAAAAACAATTGTAAATTAAGAGTAACAACAAGACAGGATGAAATAAAAACTTTAGAAGAATATAAAAGAAAATAAAAGTGTTCTAGCAAGATACAGGAAAGAAAACAAAGATGGCAGAATACCAGAGTATTTTGAATCAGAATCTTTTGCACAGAAAAAATTCTCGACAAGTTTTTTAAAAATAAAACCAGTATAAATTTAAAATTTAATCAAGGGAATTAAACGTTTTCTCATATTTACAACATTACTAAAGAAAATGTTGTTAATATCAAAAAATATAAAATTGATACTATTAATTTGCTTACAGGTGCAAATTAAAATATTTTTTTTATTAATATCACAAGTATATTAAAATTTTTCTTTTTTTCTTTGTAGGTTCTAATTTAAATAAAAAAGAGCAATAAGGCTAAGACAGAGCATTGTGAATTTTACCTCTATAGCCTTCTTATTTTAAATGATATAAATGATAAGAAAGCGGTAAACACTTAAAAAGTGGGGACAATAGCTATGGTCTCATACGCTATGTCAAATAACAACAATACTATGTCACAAATTTTCAACAAAGTCGTAAGATATGTTAATATTAATGTATAATGTATGTAAAATTCCCCACTGTTTCCGAATATGAAGTCGGACTGGTCACAAGTAGAACAGTTTTAGAGATATTGCATTATTTTATTTTTATAACCGTTACTTGCGTTTTTAAAAAGATGATGTCACTTTAACAAAAGTATTTTCAAAAATATATAATAGAGTTTTTTCTTTTTTTTATTGAAAGATAAAAGAATTTCTAAAACAACCACTGGTCGTTTGTAAAAATTCTTTAGGAAATGATTGAGTTACAGTGGACCAAATTCGAAATTTCCAAAAACTTTAATGATATTTTGCAATTTATTTTTTTTAACTTAAACAATACAACTATTTCAAGTTTTATAACTAACGACGTTAGTTTTTTTAATACGAATCTAGATCGGTGCTAAAATGACAAAGTAACAGAAGATTAATTTAATTGGCCCACTTTTCGATTTTTATCAAATAAAAAAAAAAAAAAATAAATAAAAAACTAAATAAACAAAGCTAAATGTTAGTTTAATAAATATTAAAAATGGCTTAAAACTGTTGAATTGCTTTGGCTATTTTGATTATTTTCTGCCTCTCGCACAATGAACAATGGACCAACCGAACGTTCCACGTTCACCAAGCTCGTCACTTTCAATGGGTTATTTGGGAAGGAATTTAAGTGCAGAAGGCGTATTTTTAAAAACTTATTAACTCATTTTTTAAGAAATATATAAATATCAATGTAAATTTAAATAAATAAAAAAACAAAACCAAATCGTGTTAAAAACTGTACCAGTTTTCTCATAGTTTTTTCACAAATGTTGAATGATGTCTGCATCATTTGGGCTCCTGAAATTATGTAGAAAGCTTGACACAACCAAACCAAACCAAAATGGACTTCCATGCCTTTGACTCATCTCAGGTTTTCAAATGCGACACTGTTGCCTCTTTTTAGCAACGCTTTGAAGAAATTTTAGATTTTATTGTCAAAATAATGTTTTCCTTCCTTACCAGAGCTTTGTATATGACATTTTATTGGCCAAGCATAAAATTTTATCTATTCTGCCAATCTTTTTGGAAATTGTGTGCATGTCGCGATCGGCTGTCCCATTCGCACAAAAACAGCAATATTTTGTGTAGCGTGGTTGCAAACCAGTCACCATGGCAACAACTTTTTAAACGGCACAGATTTTCCAAACCAGTCACCATGGCAACAACTTTTAAAACGGCACAGATTTTCCAGTTATGCTTTTCGCGTTCTACCACACCCCGTAATTTAGAAATGGACTCATTCAATTCTTTAACCATAACTGCGTGCGTCACTATAATTGATCTTCTTCAGTAATATTTTCTAAACAAATTTAATGTTTTTAACATATACAGCGTTCGTTTTTCAGATTCGCCGTATTAACTTCCTTTGGGTTTTTAATTTAATAAGAGTTTGAAAATTGAGTTAATTCAGTAAAGCTTCTGTAGTAGGGTATTCATTTAATCGGGCTTTTGCTATAATCGGTTAATCGCTCGATTAATTAACCGAGTTTTTGGTTTAATCGGTTAATTTTGTTATTGATCGGTTAACCGATTAATAAAGTTTTGTTATAAATTAAGTAATTTCAATAAATAAAAATGCAAAAATTATTAATTATTGGAGTCTATTAGTAAAAAAAAAAACAATAACATAACGAACAAAACAATTCTTGAACTAAAGGCTCAGTTAGTTTTTACTTTCTGTTTCTGTTCTGTTCCGTGCCGTTCTGTTTCGAAATTGTAATAGTTACTTTTTCTGTAGAAACTTATCAGCAATTAATGACAAATTTATTAGTTTTGCACTGTCCATTGTTTTATTTCAATAACTTTAATGCACATAAATTTGAAGAAAAAAAATTTTATGAATTCTTAAAATCAAAAAATAGTTTATTTCAATATAAAAATGTATTTTTTAATATTTATTTTGCTGTCACTTACAATTACTTAACAAGTTTTTGATTTTAACAAACTGAACCGCAACAGAACAGAAAAACTAATCAATTTCACAGGTTTTTTAATAACAAAAACATATCAGCTGATTCGTAACAGAACAGAAAGTAAAGACTAACTGAGCCTTAAAACGAGCAAACAAAAAAGTAATAATATGAAAAACACATTTTATAATATATACATAATATTTGTATGTATTTATTAAAAAAAAAACTGTGAGATTTTTTTTATTAATTATTTCAATAGTTTGAGATTTTATTAAATAATCTTTTGGAAAAATAATTTGGTTAAAATGTTTAGAATTTAAGCTTGAGAAATCGGAAGCAACACATAATACAGATTTAAGATTACGCATTGCACATGTTTACAAAATTTAACTGTTTCATATTACGTCACTTTAGCATTTAATACACATGTTTGTTTGCTTGTGTTTCTATATTTTAGCTGTACTTAATCGCTGATGTGACGTAGATGCGCAGAAACATTTCATTTTTAAAAGCTGAATGCGATATCTTGGTTTCTTTGTCCTTTTCCAGGATTTCTCTCAACATATAAAATCTTCCATTATGCCATTATTTCAGCTAATTTTGTTTGCACCGAACATTCTGCAAAAAATGAAATACGAACCCGTAGTTTCTGTTTTTGTACTGTATTTTAAGAATGTATTTCTCGAAGGAAATATATTGTAGGAAACAATATTTTCCAAACATATACCTTTTTTATATGAGACGAAACAAATAATTAAAAACGCAAAAAAATATGTTATAATACTACAAAAAACTAAAAATATTTGTTACATCGGTTAATCGATTAGTCGACTGAAATTAATCGGTTAAATCGTTAATCGAAAATTGCCAATTTTAATTTAACCGATCAGTTAATCGGGTAGTAATTAATCGGTTAACCGTTTATCGGTGAATACCCTATTCTGTAGCTTTGTCATTTTTTCTCCAATCTGGGTCTTGTTGAGCTCAAAATGTTCGTATTGAAATAAGCTTCTATCCTATGTAATAAAACATTTTTTTTTAATTGTTTGCAAAAAAAAAAAAAAATAACTTAAACTTTTGGCCACTGTAACTATGTCATTTCTTGACTAATTTGTACAAGCCATCCATGGTTTTTTTTTCAATATTAATATCTTTCATTAAAAACAAGCTAGACTGCTATATTCGGCTGTGCGGAATCTTTGATACCCTCCACCGACAGTTCTAATATTTCAGGAGTGTTATCTACATATATGATGTCTATTTATTATTAATTAATCTTTAAAAAAACAGACATCTGCATTAAAATTGGTTGAGGCGTATCCCTATTTTATATTATTAAATGACAATCAGAAAGTTTTATGCTTTTTTTTTAGCAGTTTGAGATAGCTTGAGTAAAATATCATGATTCGTAACAGTTAAGGCCGAAATTAAATGATTTTCAGGAGGGGAATTTATATTAAGCTATGAACCAATCATCCCAAAATTCTGGAGAGCGGTGTAGTTTGTTTTAGCGTTGACAGTGAAGGCTTCTAAAATGGGATCTAATGTTTATTATGGACCGTATATCACAAAAGTGCATAACAATTTTTATGGCCATATGAAACTAAGTTGGAAGATTTTTAATTTTACAGCAATATCTATATCTGCTACTGTTTTGGGCGTATTTAATTATTTTACCAGAATGGGCTTAATATATGGCCTATGGCAAATTATAGACCGATCACCACGAAACTTCACAGTGTTGTTTCCAGTCCAAAAAACCTATGACGTACCAATTTCTATTATGATAGCACTGTTAATTACGGTTTTAGGCGTACTAAACTGTTTTCCAGGAGTAGGGTTTGTGTGGGCCTAGGGTAAATTATGGACCGATCTTTACAAAATTTCACAGTGTTATTTCTAGTCCTATTAAACTGTGACGAGTCAAAATTTGTTATGATAGCATTTTTAGTTATGATTTTTTAGTTGAACTATTAATTTTTATTTTTCATATTTTAAGTTAGGTTTGAGTTCATTAAATTTAATTTTCATTAAATTATTTTTACTGAAGGAAGAAATTTTACAACATGAAATTTTTATTAAAATTAATTGATAATTTTCTTGGCTGAGCTGCGGCTCGAACCTCTGTTGAATTTACATGTTTCAGGAATCACCACATTCTTTCATCAGAATTCTTATTATGCACCGAGCTTCACTGAATTTTACAGTCTTATTTTTAGTCCAATAAAACTGTGATGAACCAAATTTGGTTATGATAGTGTTATTTTTTATGGTTTAAGGCGTACTAAACTATTTTCCGGGAGTAGGGTTTATATGGGCCTAGGGTTAATTATGGACCGATCTTTACAAAATTTTACAGCGTGATTTCCAGTCGAATAAACCGAATTTTTGCAAATTCTTATATCATTTCGTGCATTGTTCCACCATTTATGTTAGTTTTTGTAACAAAATTGCCAATTTTTTAAAGTGGTTGTTCCACATTTTGATTCATAGCTCTGATCCTACAGAACCGATTTTGCTGGGCTTCCATCCCAAGCAGCTTAGGATAACTACAAGCAATTTGACACTAAGTTTGATTATTTCTTTTGAGTTTTTTTAAAGTGAGCGTGTTTCCAACAGACGGACAGACAGACGAACATGGCTAAATCGACTTAGAATTACTCAAGGACCCAGAATATATATACTTTATGGCGTCTGAGATGAATGATAAAAATGTTTCATACGGAATGACAAGCTTAGTATACCCTCTTCACAGCTAACTGTGGTGGAGGGTATAAAAAGAAAAACATAATCTGTGTAATATTTTTGAAGACTTTTGTATTTCAGTGACATCTTCATCACAAATAACGGTTATTTTGAAATACTGTTCCACTTTTGATCAATCTGACTTCATATTCGGATACAGCGGACAATTTTACATTAAGATTAAGTGTCAGATACTTTATGGATAGCAAATAAAATTTGTTGTGTTGCCAAAGAAAAAACATCAAAAAGAGGTAATTTATATCATTGTTTTTAAAATTTAAACAAATGGTGCAACAATAACGAGGTTTCAATTAGAACAAACAAAAAATGCTTTAGTTATTTGGCAGAGTGGATGTACGAGGAGAAATGTATGTTTTCCTATGGTTAGGAATAACGAAATAATTTGAAAAGAAATATTTTCATAAATTTACTTTAACCAAATTTTTATCTCTGCAGACTTTATAACTCAACCATAACCATATTAGGGCTGCCTACTTTTATGCCATGATCATTATATTTTTAACGTACATCTCGAAAAAGCTCTTGAGAAAAATAAATGAATGCCATATTCGCAGCCCCGATTTATCTTAGAAAACTTTTCATTTTTGAGGTTATGGCAAAAAGTTAAAAATTTGTGAGCCAGTGTAATGAGCAGACGAAATGTTAAAATTTAATAGGAGAGACCTTTTGAAGTATACTATAAGATATCACAAAATTGGGGAAAATAAAAAAACTTTGTTAAACAATACGATTTGGCGTGGAATGCCCCATAATTAGTGTGTCCACTGAAAAGAAAAATCAATCCTTCCGTACTTAATTCAATCGGAAGCGGTGTCGAAAGTACGGTAAGTACGGATTTTCTTGAATCAAGTACAGGCTACAGATCTGTGTATGGATTATTCAAGTAAGAAATACTTAACTTATCCATATTTTATCCCGAATTCGTAATTGAAATAATCTGTTAATAAGATCGATTTTAGAAAAATTAAAATTGAATCAATATCAAAATGCGCTTATGCATGTATAACAAAGTTGATTCCCAGAGACAAGAGGATAACATTATTATGATTAATTTACTAAACCGTTTTTCACCTGTTTGTTTCCCTTTTGTTTCATTGCCTCCTTCGTTTAGAAAAAGTTATAAAACACCAGCATCGTGCCCGACCTTTCTATTTTAAAAATTTTATGAATTTAACGAAATAATTTAAAAAATATAATGGGAATTTTTGCTTCTTATTTTACTTTCTAAACATAAAAAAATATATGCTTTTCTTTTTGTCCTTGTCTTTCTACACAAAACAAGCAAATCGTTTCTTAACTACATGTGTGATGTTGTGGCAGTTTCTACAACAAACTTTGACAAACACACGCGCATGCACGCATATAACATGCAATACTGAAAGTTAAGACAAATAAGTTATATGAGATAAAAACGCTTACTTTGTAATTTTACTCTAAGAGTGGCACTACACTGATTGAAAAATTCATCTTCATATTGATGATGCCCTAGCATTAAAATTCTGACATCAATGTTACTACAAATGGCATCAATGATGCAAAAAGTAACATCAATCCATTGACTAACGTCTTCGTACAATTTTGTCATTTTTTACGTGTCATCTATTTTATGACTATAGTGACATCAATTCGATGCCTCATTTTGTATATTATTTACATTAATTTCATGATTACAATGCATTATAAGAAGCAAAAATTCCTATATTCTATTTTTTTAAATTATTTAGTTAAATACATGAAATTTTTAAAGTAGAAGGATTACGAAAACCACATGAGGCATAGTGCTGGTGTCTTATTATTGAGAGTTCTGCTGTAAACAAAGGTCGTACTTCAACAAACGTGAAACAAACATATGCTACGGGTAAGTAAATAATAATATTCTCTAACTTTGACTTAAGTCAATTCCAATGACTTTGACTAAATGGCAAACTGTCATTAAATTGATGCTAATGTTTCCTTTCTCCGATGTTAATGCGTCATAATAGCCGTTAACTAATTACAGAAAGAAACTGTGAAGTTTATTTATGCTAACACACACATTAACATTCACGCACAACATTCATCTAACAATCCCAAACACATCATCCAGTCATTCAACCTACATCGTACACAAGACACCAGCATTCATCCATTGATAAAGCCTCCAGACACCATAATCTTATGTCATCCCTACACAACATATCCTCCAAACACCACCAACACCATCCATCAGTAAACGCACACTCACCACACATACACCAGTACACCAGACCGAGCTCGGACTAGAGTTTTTTGGGCGCTGAATTGGGCCTTGCGTTTGGCGACGGCATATATTTTTTTTCTTCTTCGACAGTTAAATAGCGCTAATTCTAGCGCCAAAGGCACTAAATTGGCAACTCTGAACAAAATTCTCCTTAGGTCGTGCCATAAGCTTCGTAGTTTCATATATTTTTAAGCGGCCCATACACTTGCAATATTATTGTATATGATATTCGCCATATTATTTCCATTTTTTTCATATATTATGCAATAAGTCGTTCAATGGTTTCATACATTCAATAAAAAGCTTAACATAACATATAGGAATAACATAAAAAACATTGTACAATGTTGCCGACACATTTCACTTTCTTTTTGTTGTGCAATAAAAATCAAAAGTCTTTTGATTGTTGCCAATATATTGTGCCACCTTCGAATATCACATACACATTAGCGATATAATTGTACAATACGTACAATAGTGTATGAGCCGCTTTATTTCAAATTGATCCTATTAGTGTATTTACACTTGTAATTTTCAAGCTAGTGTATGAACGTATGCTACTTTCATAATCTATACCGTTTACATCAGCATTTTAGACAGTTAAGTTGATTATCTTTAAAAATGCATAACATTTTAAGCCCCAATATTTAAATAAAAGGTTGATGCACGTACAAATGGACATAAAAACATACCTTTTATTTCTGTTGTCCATATTTAAAAAAAAAAAACTTTTTAAATAAACTCACATTTCTAAAAAATTTGAAATTTCTTTAAACATTTTTTTAAACAAGTAATTGTTTTTTACTTATTTTTTTAAGTTATGAGGAAATGTCGAGTACCTTAGCGTTGCCAGAACAAAATTTAAAAAAATCAGAGTTGCATTAACAAAAACTGGTTGTTTGTAACTAGTTTGTGATGGCGACGTTTGGGTTTATATCTTATTCTTAATTCACTGTTTTATTTTGGAATTAACTAACATTTTACTTTGGCCTTAAAATTTTCAATATAAATTTTCAATTTAATTAACTTTGATTTTTATTTTGGAATATTTTCAAAATTTTTCTTCATTTAAATTATTTTTTTTGAGTGATTCACATAGTTCGGGGAATTTTTTTTTTGAATTTTCCTTGTTTAAAGAAAAAAGAAGGAAGAAATTAAGGAATCTAACTATTTGTGGAAAACCCAATTTTTTAGAGAAAGGATTAAGGAAATTTTATTCTTTTGAAAGATACATACTTTGGGTAAGGATTTTTGTTTATGAAATTTAAGTATTTGAACAGAGAAGTTTTATTATCACGTGTATTTTTTTTAGGTTTTGGATTCTTAAAGAAAATTTGGCGCTTTTGGTTTAGGGCGATTAGAGATAATTTTCTCGGGGGGAAAAAATTATAACAAACCGGAAATTATTTCGAAAATAACAGGGAAGAATACGGAAGATAATCTATTTCATTTGGTGGTCGAAGTGGTGTTGGTGTAGGTAGTGAATGGATTTGCATTGGCAATCGATTAGATTCATCTGGACCCTACATCAACAACAAGCTTTTCTCAACGTATAAAAAAAAACCAAATAATTACCCTTTGATTGCCATTCTCTCAAATTGAGATGATCAGTTCATTAATATCGTTTAACTTATCAAACGTTATTCTTTTCGTTATCCTGGTATAAAAATAATTCATGTAAATTATTGTGAATTTCTCGTCATATAACAACATTACCTTACATTTTTATAATTGTTTCTTTTAGTTTAACCTGAACCATTATTTAATTTTTTTTTTAAATTTTCGTAAATAACGTAAATATTTGAATACAATTAACGCGTTTTAAGGCTTATTGTCTAAATTGTGTTAAAATCTAGTCTTACTTGGTCGTTATTGTAATTTTTTTTTTTTTTTTTTTTTTGGTAATTCTTAAAACATTCATTAAACACTTAACAGTCAGACAACAGACAAAGTAAATGTAAAATTAAAATCATACACGGTTAAACTTATACAGATACATTTAACCACACCAAGCACAATTAAATAAAAATACTCATTACATATAAACCATATATGTGTTGAGTGTTTTTGTTAATAACAGCAAGGAAAAGAATTCCGTCTGTATTAACAGATTTCTTGCAAATATTCATATTTATCCTTCCAACGCAATAAAGATTTTTTTTTTTAAACTGAATATATATATAAAATCGACGAAATTGTCATCCGGCGCCTGCTGACAACGTTGGACTAAGTAAAAGTAAGTTGATTTATCAGTATTTTTGCCATGTATAAAAATCTTCTCTACACATAATTTTTATTTTGATTTATGAATATTTGAACTTAATTTTTGTATATTATTGAGATTATAGAAATAACTCATACGCAACGTAGTGTTGCCATTTTGGTTAGTTATTTTTGTTTGTTTTTGTTTATTGCCAACAATATTCATATGTCAAATTAATTGACACCTTACACCCCTGCACACAATACCTTATTACCGTTAAAAAAAAAAAAGAATTTTTATTATTCGTGTAATCTAATTTCTAGTTTTTTTTTTTTATTTAACAAAATGCTAATCATTTAAATAGGGTATCTAATAAATTAGTTTTTTTTTATATATTTATCGTAAATGGTGACCTAAGTTTTTTTTTTAAAGAAGAGATACTTTGTATTAACCTTAAGCTTTTATTAATAAAATTGTTTCACTAATTTTGGATTTTGATAATGAAATTTTGAATTAAGGTATTCTTTTATTACGAAAGGTGAAGTAGGGTAAGAAGGTATGAGGTTAATTTAATTTTCGTTTGCTTTTATTTTTATTTTGGGCTGACAAGGAAATATTAACATACCGTCAGCATGGTGGGCGGGCTAGGTCATAGGGTAGTGTATTCCACCTCAAACTACCCTACAATCAGCAACCACTTCTATCTTCTCTTTTCTCCCTCTAACTCTGTAGGTCATATAATTTAAATATTCCATCTTCTCCTATTGGGAACATTCCACAACCCTCCCCATCCGACGAGCACGGCCGAATCTAATAGGTAGCCTCGTTCCCAAACTTAGTTAACCCAAACACAGAATCGTTACAAGTTTATCTCAAAAGCAAGTTCAAACTAGTTTATCATCATAAACATTTATGGCGTAGGTGTAAATGCACTATAAAAAATAAAATTTTATAGAAAATGTAAGTTTTTTGTTTTTGAGAATTCGTAAAAAAATAATAATACAAAAACAAGCCAGTTTTTTTTTTTTTGTTTTTGTTCAGTAGCATGTAGCTTAATATATTCCAATGAAATTTTGAGCTGTTTCATTGAAATAAGAGCATAACTTCTGATATTATTTACAATTTAGTGAGAGAACAAAACTCATAGGAATTAATTATTATTGGCTGCACTAAAGAAACTCTTATTCCTCTTACAAATACTTTTAACAACCTCAAAATTAAAAAAAAAAAAAAAAATCTGTTAAAAATCAAGCCGATCGGATCATTACTTTAGGAGTTTTTGAGGTTTTAGTGAGAATAGTACGCGGACGTGTGAATAGGTCCGTATGGACCTTGTACTGAATTTCACTAATAAATGCATGTTTTTGGGCATCATTATAATTTTTTTATTGTTTCAACACATAATTTACTTGTTCTGAACACAAAAACCAAAACTCAAAGACATTAGGGATGATGATAAAAACAAAAAATTCTAAGAAAAAATTCTAAGAACAAAAATACTAAGAACAAAAAATACTAAGAACAAAATACTAAGAACAAAATACTAAGAACAAAAAATTCTAAGAACTGGTTTATTGCTAGTAGTATAAAATTAGAATATTGTGCCTTTCCTTGAAAGCAATAAAGTTCATGTCTTCGAATTTTTCTAATAAACAATAAAAAAATAATATAATCAAAAAAAATTTTTTTATATGAAAAAAACATGATTTACAAAAAAGGTCCGTAGGGACCTTTTCACACGGCCGTGAAGTTCAGAACTGTCACTCATCGGAGGGTTAAAACAAGAATTTCATGCCATGCATTTTCTTTTGCTGGGATTATCTGTAGGTTGTGTGTTTGACACTTCATAAATTAAGACACCAATTTGAAGATTTTTGTCGAACACAAAAAGATCTTAAAAAATCATTAAAAATAGCACAGTAGATAGACAACGAACTGTAATTTTGCACATCGGAATTGCTACTTGAATTTAAATAACAGTCATTTAAAATGTTAATAAAGTAATTTTTGTCCCTAATGTTTTTAAATAATTTATGAAAACTTTGTTTAGGTACTATACAATAGTTTAATTTTTGCAACACCAAAAATTTTTTGAATGAAAACAAAAAGATGCCATTTTTCAGCGAAAATTGTGATTCGGATAAATAACTAATTCACTTAATATTTAAACCTTTGAGGAAACAATGCATTTGCATGAAAATGCATGCCCTATTTATAACTATTAAGGCCTTGATTTTTAGCGGTAGGTGCAAAACTAAAAGCCTTCAAATTGTCGATCCTCTATTTATCAGCAAGTTTCCTCAAATGTTTCCTCTACCCAATGGCAAATTAAAGGGTATATCAAGTTCGTTTTGGTCATAAACGGGCTCTTATTTATTAGACTAATTCGTTTGTTGGATTTTTCTTTTACATTTTAATTGTTGTAGTTTGTATTTTTAATTTGACCCAGAAAAACAGAAAATAAAAAAATAAAATCTAAAAGAAAATTCTTATTTGCAAACAAAAGAAATAAGAATTGAGTAAAAACGTAAAAAAAAAAATAATATTTTACATAGTTTCAGTTTGTTTATTTATTGTTGTTGTTGGATTTCATTGTTAACATTTGTGTAAATTAAAAATGTAAAAACCTTAAACTCCTACAACAATGTAGTAACACATGCGATACGATACATTGAAAAATTGCCTACAAATGTAATAAATACTTGGTTGTAAAAATGGAATATTCGGAAGTAAAAAAGAGTAAACATAAAATAAATATTAGCACTGTGCTTTAAGAAATTTTAATTTTTGTTTGTTTAAATAAATAAGTACAGTTTTATTTAGAGTAAAACTTTGTTTTGCACTTAAAGAATGCCAATACATTTAACCCTTGTGTTAATACCCAACTTTATCCACATTGTTTAGCACCCGGGGTACCCGGGTACCCATATACTATAATATACTATAATTAAATTTTTAAGCTTTTAAAAGCGTATTAAATTATATATTTATATTTTAAAATGTGATTTTTAAACTTTGTATTGAATAAGGGCTAAAATTTTTAAACAGGACAGTATTTTTTAGTATAAAAGTTGAATATTTTTGGTCGTACATGATATGTAAACGAGACTTCACCGTATTATAATAATAACGCTTTGGAAACTAAACTTAAGTAATTGTATGATACAGTATTTAGTTTATTGAATATTTTGAGCTGTTCAAAAAGTATATTGTATTGTTTTTGGTACCAAGGTACCCGGATGCGCATGTTGCGATGGTTAAAGTTTAAGCAACTTTTTTGAGTATTAAAGAAGCAAAAAAATAAATCTATAATCTGAATTCGCTTTCTTTTAAGTTAAACAACGACGATCCAGAAGCTTGTTTAAAAACTTGAATTCTTAATACATTTTTTTCGTGTTAATATACATACCATGGTACCCGGGTAATAACACAAGGGTTAAAAAAAATTTATTTTTAGATCCCACTTTGATTTCAGATCAGATCAAAAATATTTTAAATCTATTTTATTTTTTGAAATCCTTATTTTTTTGCAAAACATTTTGGATTTTTTTTTTAATTTGTCGGGCTATTTTTTCTTCCACATTGTTAATATTACTTTCAGCAATTAGTTTGACTTGAGTACTAATGCCCGTTTTTTCTACAAACAGATATCTAGTCGTGTTCGTACCTAACAGTTATCTTTACCTATCCGGTAACACTGTTGTGGTAATTTCAACGTTAATTTTGCCTACGTGAATTAACTATCAAAAATCGATGGTGTAAAATACATTACACTTTAACCCGTTGGTTAGAAATACGTTTTAAAATTATCAAAACCATAGATACCTATACATAGCTAGATATCTAATTGTAGAAATTACGGGCATAAGGAACAAAATTGATACGGGTAAACAATGAATTTAGTATCCAAACAAATTCTAAAAGTACATAAATGTGATTTTAAGTGAATTTATATTATTTGTTTTTGTTTATTTAGTTTGTAAAAAGGGCATAAATGATACTCTCATTGTAAGAAAATGGCACCCTACCATTAAAAAATATATAATAACGATCGTTTTTATACCTTATTATTTAACTTTAACTTCTTTAAAGTTATTTTTGTCCAATTTTCTTGGTTTTTTTCTTTCGTAAGATTGCTGTTATTGCAAAAGTCTTATTTGCTGAAAACATTTACATAGGAGCTAAGTGAAATAATGAACCGATTTCGTCTGCTTTTTTTCTGCTTTTTTGCACCAACATTTATCTTTCATTATTAGTATTGACACGGGTTTCTGTTTCAAATCTTCATCTCAATGTTGTTGTGTATTATTAGTGTTGAATTAAGGAAACGCAGTTTTGATAGTTTTTAAAGAAATATACTAAAACAAAACGATGAAATATTTTTCTGCTTTTTGCACAGCTGTGTTTAAGGAAAACTTTTGGAAACTTGGTTGGGCTTTAAAACATCTTGACAAAATATTTTGTTTCTTGATTCTCG
Organism: Pollenia griseotomentosa; assembly: GCA_963931875.1. NCBI lineage: Eukaryota > Metazoa > Arthropoda > Insecta > Diptera > Polleniidae > Pollenia > Pollenia griseotomentosa. The sequence continues at coordinate 94,418,116 of OZ007562.1, forward strand.
TCGTGCATTAAAAATTTTTTTAATACAAGAAAAATTTAAGCTACAATTTTTGCCTGCTTAAAATTCATAACCGTAATAAAATAAAAAAAAAAACCTTAAAAAAAACTTATGTTTTTATTATGACTAACTCTCTACAGAAACCTAAGACAAAACAGGAAAAATTTTCTAAGCAAACATCATCTCATATCCGTAATTTATGCAGGCAGACACTCTGCCATAAAAAAAAAACAATATTGAGATCAAATTGGAAAATAAAATGCCATATATTGCAGTTTTTTTATGACCCATTATATTAATTTATGATTTGACCTTGGTTTTATTCAGTCTACATATTTTTGTAACTGAAACAAAATCCCAGCTAACAGTCTGTTATGGGACCAGCATTTTGAGCCACAAGCAGGCTCTTTTTCACAAAAGTTTTTCCTTGCAAAACTTTTCAAATTGATTGGCAAGAGAAAGATAAAAAGGAATAGATTTTATGAATAATTGTTTTCCAATTTCAATCAACAGAAATGCAACATTTTAGTTTTACAAATATTTGTTTTATCTTGTTTGTAGTTTTTGCCAGATAGTTGGGAACATGATTTTTCACTGAAATAGTTACATATATAGATAAACCAAAATCAATTTTAAATATGAACCTTATAATGGAGTTTAGAATTTAAAGTACAACCCTATGATTAAGTTTGCTATTTGTTCATTATTTTGGGTTAAAATGAGTTCTTCAAGCGAAAAATTTTTTATTTACGGTTACCTAAAAAAATTTTTTGTATGCACTCCAACGCTACAAAAGTTAAACAAGAAAGACAACTACATCACAGTGTTTGCTGAAAAATTTTCGACAGTGCACACTTTCTTTGACCAATGGGCAATCATGAACCCGCCAAAGCAAATTACGTTATGAGGTCAAGTAAAGTGATTTAAGGGATGGTGTTTATATAGGAAATATGGTCAGCTTTGTGTCCACGAGCATAAAATAATAAAAAAGATGTTATAGAAGTCATAGAAGCCAAACAAAAACTAAAAAACTAGTTTTATGTGTTAGATACATTTGAAGAAGCGAATAATACACCACAGTGTGACCCTTTGTACTTTTAGGTGGCCAAAAGAAAAACAGAAAAAGTTGTTTTTTGATATTTGATAGACTGGAGTACAAAAATATGTTGATGCTGATAAGAAGGAATAGTAATGAGTTAAACGGCTATCAAATATTCAGTATCAAGAGAAGCTAAAAATCATGCGATTTACACCCCAATTTTGGTGTGACTTTTTGTAATTTTATTTTATTTTTGGTGGCCAAAATCTAAGCATTAACTCTATGTTAATTTCTGCACGTTTTATGAAACAAATAAAGCACTTTATGGCACATACATTTTTTATGCTCTCCAATACTACAACAGGGAAACAAAGAAGAAAATATAGTCGGTCAAGCCCGACCATATGAAACCGTACGCCAAAGTATTTGAAAAGAAATTTTCGAGATGGTAACTTTAGTTTTAGGCAACCATGGAAGCTTTCAAACAAGAATAATGTTTTTGAATTAGGATCCACATAAGAGTTTTCTAGGCCAGCTATTATATTAAAGACTACGTCTATACAATATTTTTGAATTTCAGAATGATTTCAGGGAGGAGGTTTATGTGGGATTTATGGTCTGTGCTAGACATACCAGCAAAAAATGACATCGTAGCTGTTATAGGATTCGTTGTTGCAAAATGTTATTTAATACCGATGTTCAGAAGGAAGTTATTATATGTGTAACAGAAAAGTAACGGCAAGCGTTTTTTTATTTTAAAACTAATTATTTTTATGCAGTTTTTACCAATCAAACCTTTCAATACCAGACGTCAGAAAATCTGATTTGACAAATCGGTTTGTGTTAAATAAAATTTATTGACAATAGAATTTTCATATCTAAAAAATGCTTGCCGCTCTTGTTTAGGTTGGTCTGTAAACAGGGCTGTCATATATATTTGTGCGAAAATCGTCAATTTCCTGAGAAAAAATAAAAAAATCGTCTTTTATGTTTCGAAAAATCGTCAAAAAAAATCGGACAACTTAAAATTTAGTTTTTTTAAACAATTTTTGTAAAAAAAATATAAATACTTCATACCCAGCTAGCATTTTTAATCGTGTAAGAGATACTGGGAGAGCGTCTTTAATCGTCCATGACCGCATTTTTTTCTTCAATCGTTTAAGACGTGGATAAAGATTGTCTAACGAGTCTTTCATGTCAAGAATCGTATGAGACTCATGTAGATATTATCTTACTACCCGTGAAATGTTCGCCGTATAATTGTTAAAAATATGATTTATACAGAGAGTCTTAAAAGGTTCACTCGATGGTGGTTTGGCGAAAGATAAACAAAGTGCAACATTGTTGTTTTTGTACTCTGAAAATAATCATTTAAAGATTTTCTTAAGACTTGCATATTACAGTCGTACCTAAACAAAAGCGGCACGCGTTTTCTAGTTTTTGAATAGAGCGGCCTCAATGCTTTGTAATTGGACAACCCGATTTTGACAACTCGTTTAATAGTGAAGTTTGCCGCTATTATTATGTAATAATGGTAATTTAGCTATTTTTTGGTCAATCTAGCGTTTTTATCTCTATTTTTATTTTTAATTTGTTGGTTTCATTAAACAAGAAAGCTACCACTACTATTCGCTAAGCGAAAAAAAGTTCCGCCTTTCGCTCTTGTTAAGGTACGGCCGTTAAACATTTCAAGATTAAAAAACGAGCGTGTCAGAAAATTTAATGTTTTATTCAGAATTTGGAGACTAAAAAAAATCGTCACTTCTAGGAAAAAAGTCATCAAATAGGCAATTTGCTAATTCCGGAACAAAAAATCGTCAAAATGACGATAAATCGGCAAATCTGGCAGCCCTGGTTCGGATCAAATGTTTACAATTATTCTAAATAAATACATATGAATCTACTCTCACTGTTATTTTACCTTCAAATCAAGTTGATTCTTTCGTAAATTCATGTTGTTTCAACTTAAAATAACTTTCATTCAACGTGATTCGTTGTGTTATTTCAGTATCAATGTCATTTTGTTTTAACTTAACTGGAATGTTAAATTAATATTAAGTAACTATGAAGCTAAATCAATACTGAAAAATGAAAAATCAACCTTTTTTCGACGATTTTCCAATGATTCTTTTTCAGTGTGTCAAAAAAAAAAAAAATTGCTTTTAGAATCAAAACTCTGATTAAGCGTATCGATATTTTTCAATTTCACTCAATATTATTTTGCTTGTATTTAGCTGCCTACCAGTGTTTTCAACAATTTTAATACAACAATTAAAACGTAAATACCAAGTTTCATACAATTTTTCAAAAACTGAACCCTTTTCGCATAAGGTTTACATGGACGGTCAGTAAGCCGCCGGACAGACTGACATCGTTAAATTGATTTAGAAAATGATTCAGAGTCATTAGCAAAAACACATAATAAATCTATATTAGGAATGTCAATCGGGACTGATTTTCGCAAATCCCGGAAAACGAGATTTCAGTGCTTTCGGGATTTTTTAAGATAAATGTTTTTTTAAAAAAACGTCTTTTAAAATGATTTAAAACATAGGATGTATAATTGATTTAGGCTGGGGTTTTGAGATCTCAGTTAAACTAGTTTTAGTTAATCTGAAAACAGATTTGTGCCGTCATTTCCAAGTTTGTATATAAAATTTTGACGAATCAGCTTAGGTTTGCTTAAAATAACTGTATTTAACGAATTAAGTTTTAAACTTAATCCACATCTAAAAAACCAGGCATAAATAGGTAAATTAAATTTAATAAATGTTTTTATTTTGCAATATAACAAAAACTATTAAGTTTATATTGATTACTAAAATTTTTAAAAATTTGAAAATAATGATATTTTACTGAAATAAGAAAAAATCTGTGCTGTTATAAACAATGTGTCATTAATTTAAAAAAAATTAACATAAATCTATGTATATTTTATTCAATTAAAAAAAAAAATTATTTATATATAAAATTTACTTGAAAACCTTACAAATAAATATATTACTAGTTTAATTGATTTATTTGTATGAATTGATTAAAATTTTAATTTAATGAATTCAGACGAACAATCGAAACTAGAATTGTAAATAAGTAAACAAAATCATTTTTCTTAGTTAACCCTGCGGCCACACGATCAAGTTGTTCTTGATAGTCTTTTACATATACTGCTTGTCAAAATTTACAAAAATTGAGAGGTGTGACGTAGGTGGCACTCAATTTTCTTTCAAGATGCCATAAAAAAAAACAATTTATAAAGACAAACATGTACTCAGCTGTTAAATTGAAAGTAAATTGTCAAACAAATGGAAAGGTGAAATTGAAAGCCATTTCGTGGTCAATATAAAAAGTGTGAGTGTGTTAGTAAAAAAATGAGAGAGTTGAGTAAATTGAATGGAATTGAAAGGCAAAACTTGATCGTGTGGCCACCAAGTAACTATAAAATCCTATTTAAATAAAAACACATCGCACCTACTCAACAATACTGTATTAACTCAAAATTCTTAGTTTTTCACTTTTTAGAAAAAGTCGACAGGTCTTATTCAAATCTACCCGCTGTAAAAATATCGAGATATTTTGTCTACCTTTTGGTAAAGAAAAGGTTGGCTTAAAAATACTTTTTCATATGCCTTTCATATTAAATTAAAAATTGTTTTGCTTTTACTGAAAATTTTAAAATTTTGAGTTAATACAGTATTGTTGTACAAGTGCGACATGGTGGTAGAAAATACGTATATATTAAGACTACTCGATTTCGTGAAATCGGTTCATAATTTATCATGCCTACTCTCGAAAAACAACTTAATAAGCTAAATCCGTATTTTTGTTTTCTGGTGACTGAATCCCGAAAATACCGGGATTAAAAAAACTTAAATCTCGGGATTCGAAATTCACTGAATCCAAAAAATTCCGGGATTGGCATCCCCAACCTCTACTAATGGCTGTGTGGGTGTAATACTTTTTAAACTCCGTAAATTGTATAGATTATGGGGTTTGGTTAAATTCAAGTTCAATTTAACAATGTGTGCCTGTTAGTCTATTCTTCTTTTTGAGAAAAACGAGTTTACGTTCAAATGATACAACAAATTTTTGGCGCATTTTATATGCCAAATATTGGCGGCATAAAATAAGTCCCAAAAAAATTAAATAAGTCCCAAATTTTTATTAATTTATTTGTTTCCGTTTATGGAAAACAAAATTCCTTGCAGACTATGCAACTATTCAATAACTTACATTTAAAAATATATTACAAAATTTAAAAAGTTAATAATTGGAATATATACATATCGTTAACTTAAATGCAAAAAGGCGTAACTAACAAAAAATTCAAAATCGTGTTTTTGACTGGTTATTATGAATGCCATTGAACTACATGTCTTGACAAAGATTTACACTTCTGCGATCAAAAATGACGCTTTTATTAGCAAAAAACAAAAATAAGGTGATTTATTTTTTAAATGCAAAATAACGTAGAAACCCATTTTTTTTTTTTAACAAAATATAATGAAATGGTTTCCTTTTAAAATTGTTTGAAGAATTCCATGGACGACTTATCAATGCATGTTTTCCGACATGTTTGTAGTTTTCATTTCATAAAGTTTTTTGCTTCTCCTGTAAGTTTATATTTTTGTTAGTTATGCCTTTTTGCATTTTAGCTAACGATATATACAATTTATAAAATACTCAAAAGAAATAACTTAAAATTATCTTTTGATGTGCAAAATTCAATATGTGATTTAGATTTTTTATGAAGGCATATCTTTAATTTTATAATATTATTAAATGCTCTCGCTGAAGTGTCATTTAGAGCATAATAAGTATGATGAACTGGAACTTTAAATGTGTCAATTATCCTCAAGTTTCTAGCTGTTATATTGAATGGTATTAAAGAAAACAATTCTGGACAGTCAACCCTCGAATTAATTTTAACATAAATTAGTAAGATAGACTGTAACTTTCTACGGTATTCTAAAGATCTCAAACAAATAAGGAGACATTGAGACTCATAAGGAGCAAACTGGAATTGACTATGAGAGCGTAAGGCATATTTAATAAATACACGTTGTTCTCTCTCAACACGAAAAATGGAAATATATGGAGCATATTCTAACTTTGATCTAACAAAAGATGTTTCAGTGTGTATGAGTCATGTAATTCGGAACAATTCCTTTTTAAAAAAGCTAACGTTAATAAACTTTAGGAATAATAATTTTTGGGGTCTTATTTTATAAAAAATAGATCCGCAATTTAAAAAATTAAATGCACCCCAACAGAATTAAATAACGCCCCAAGCAGAAATTAAAAAATACCCCAATTTTAAGGTGCTTATTTCATATGATATAAAACCTCAATTTCCAAAATTAGTTTTGGTTTTAAAAATTCCGTGATAGCTTGGATGGGCCTTGGGTAGGGCACAAGGATTTTCTTCTATATGCAGCTTTACAGACTTTTTTTGCATATGCGGCCTTACACACTTCTCATATTAAATAAGTCTCCAAAACCCAAACTGAAACAACTCCACAAAAGCTACACTTTCTTGGGGACTTATTTGATTTTGTTTTTTGGGGGACTTATGTCCTGGGTACTTATTAAATGACGCCCAAATATTAGAAGTTTTAAACGTTTCCAAACAAAGTCCACTAGCAAAAAATTCTTTAAAATCTACAAAAATTACAACATTGTCATAGAGTTTGACATAATTTTGTTTTTATTACTACAAATAATATCAGATTTTACGACCATAAATTTAACTTTTAGTATTTTACTCGGAAGTATTTTTTCTGATTCCCTGTCGGAATGCTTACTGTGGCAGTCTTGTTTGTATTGCCTATATTGGCTTTTGCTTACAGTGGAAGTTAATATTTTTCTAGTTATTTGATAAACAATTTGATAAACTTTACAAGTCTTCCGAAAAAAAGGAATTATAAAAAACTTTTTAATTACCAGAAGTCGTAAGTACATTACAGGTGGGCTGTCTCTAATTCACCGCATTTGTTGATAATTTTGTTGCCTGTTGTCAACGAAGCATCTAAACGTTTGTCTTTTCTTTTGATGGTTAGAGAAATTTAGACTAGAGTAGACTAGAATTATTAAAATACAGTAGTAAATCTCTGGTTTCAATGGCAATATCTAATACCATAAGAAGCACCTCGTCAATAGTTCTAGGGTCTGTAGTGGATTCTGAATGACAAGCACATGTTTAATTTTAACATATAGCACAAACAATTATCTAGTCTTTAGTAAGTCTAGTTTAGGTAGTGCTGGTGACGAATTCAATAGAGAATCAGTTCATTATAGCATTTAAATTCCAATAGGGTACTTTAGACACACATGTGTGTATGTACTTTTGTATGTATGTATTTATGTACTTCAAAAGGTCTTCGATAATTTTTTCCATGTGCTGCAAGCTGATTAAGTATAACTACTTTAATAAATGTCTTCCATGTAGTATTTTGCGTTTCATTTTCTGACCATTTTTCTTAAACTTAACTGTACTGTTTGTTAATGTGTAACGTAGAAGTCATAAAATATTTAGCAACGATTACTTATTGTAATTTGTTCATGCAGCAATAGCACGGCTATACTACATTTCCTTTTTTTAGAAATTAGCAGCTTTTGTATTACAGTAGAATCCCGATAATTCGTAATCGAAAGGGACCGGCCATTTCTTACGCATTATAGGGGTTTTCGATTTAGCTGGATTTCGATTTAACGGGGTTAAAATAAAATAAATACGAATTAACGGGGTTTTTCAATTTATTTACTAAAACGATAAAAAAACATAAAAGACAATTGTTAAAAATAAAATATATAAAAATTATTCATGTAACAAACTAATCTTAAGAGGCAAAGAAAATTTTATTTGAAAAAAAATTAAAAATTAGCGAGGGGACAAAAATGTATGGAAATTTTACGAATTAACGAGATTTTTCAAGGGACCGACAGTTTATTACGAATTATCGTGAATTACGGTTTATCGGGGAACGAATTATCGGGATTTGACTGTAACTAGTTATAATTTGTGTGTTTGTTGTTCGAGGACTAGCCTAAAAGTCCACTACTTTTTATATAAACGTAGTTTCTATTGAGTTTTATACACATTTTTCGATATTTCTCATATAGTTTTATCTCTTCCAAAAAGTAAGATTTGTCAGATTATTAAAAGATTATCAAGATTTAATTGTTGGAGCAGAATCGCTTTAGGTCGAGTCATTTCTTCAGTTCGGGAAATAAGTAATAGTCAGTCGGGATAATATGCGGAGAATAGGGTGGTTGGAAGCAATTCTTAGACTTATTCGTGTATTTTTGACAGTAAAAGCTTCATGAGCACACGAAATGAACTTTTTTCCATTTCTCGTCAAGTCACGAGAAAGTCTGCCAATAATAGCGAGTGATGACTGTTGACAGGAGCAGTATTGCACTTTCAGTTAAGAGGTGGGAAATTTAAATAGTCGAGACTCTTCTTCACCACCCTCGTAGATTCCCAAATGAAAGTTATGTGTTAATTTGGAATTTAGGTATAAGTAAAGAGCAACTATTTATTTAACTATGAGTGGGAGTTAATGCGGAAGTAGCACAATTTAAACGAAATATAAGCGAAATATTATTAGATTTGAAATATGAAGATGATCTCTAACATTTGCTAGGAGAGAAAGTAATTTTTTGAAATGAGTACATATTATTTATTTCGATAGAAGCCTGTCGTACTTAATATATTATTAAATAAGGCTAACTACAGTTAAAATTTTTTTTAAATCAAGCATTTAAAGATATTTGTAAGTTTTTTAAGTTGCCTCTATCTTTTTTCTGTACAAAAATGAAATCTTTTGAAAGACACTTGTAGTTAAATTTCATTTAATCTGTTCTTTCTCTTTGTAATATTAAAAAAAAAATATATATTTTGAATTAAAGTTAAAATCAACATCCTGCAACTTAGCAAAGGATAATTAAAGAAAAACAGTAAAATATTTTAAATAAAAGAGTTAAAAAAGCAAAATGTTGGAATAAATTACGGTGAAATTTGTAGTATACATTTATCTATTCATGGCTAATGGGCCATTTAATAACGAAAAAAATAGTTGCAATAAAAAATTATAGCGAAGTCCAGATAAGACATAATTACTGCAATTTTCTGTTTATATTAAAGGTAGAGTTTGATTAATCGGAAAAAAATAAAAACAAACATATTTTTTTTTTGCATTTAATTTACATAAATGAAAAATGCAGTTTTTTTATATCAGAAAATGCTCGGAAAAAGCGTTAATGCGAAAAAGGGAAAACGCTAAATAGTTGTAGATAGCTTTAACGTTGCCTTAGAATTAAAAAAAAATAAAAACGGTTTGTCAGTCCTGGCAGACACACGTAGTATAATAAAAATGAGTGAATAAATACCCAACGGTCCATAATGAGTTAAATATGCGTATTTTTCTATACATTGCAAGTTTATATTTTTAAAAATTATGAAAAGAGAATTAAAAGTTTTGAGCCTTTGACATTTTAGAATCATCGGGGCCAATACAATTATGGTAGTCCTGTAGCTCGTTTCTGTATTTCTCGCATCATAAAATATCTCACATGAAGTGTGAAACAAAAATTGCATCATTTCTCGATTTGTGAGAAAAAAATTTGAATGCGAAAACAGACAACAAAAATTTTGTTTCAACTAGAAAATTTCCAGTAATTAAGCGTCAAATGAAAGCGAAACGTCAACGAAAGAATTAAATATAATGTAATGGGGGCTGCCAGATTTGAAGATTTATCAGCATTTTGACGATATTTTGTTTCGAAATTGTCACGATCGTGGTATATGTAGTTGTATTTTTGCTTTAGGAACGTGGCTACCTGTAATTCAGCTTTGCTCGTCGTTGGGGGGGGGGGGGGGGTGTGTAAATATTGTTCCTTAAAAGGGTATATATTTTATCAGTTACAATAGATTTATTCTTAGGTAGCATAAACTCACATAACTCGCAATGATCTAAATAAAACAAAATAAATACATGACGTCCGTAGTGTTGAAGTATAGCTTAAGGTGGAATATGCTACACTTTTCCTCGCCCACCCACCATGCTGACCATAGGTTCGATATCATAGGCCATCCCGAAAAAAAATAAACACTTCAACTATCCCATACCAATATCTTCACCTTTCATAACAATAATAAGTCAAAGATTTAAAATTTCATGTCAACACAGGTATAAATATATATAAATGAGTTAAATTTAACAAAAAAAAATGTAGGCTACTGAATTAGAATTATTATTATTAAAACAAAATTAAAATAACAAAAAATGAACATTTAAATTAAAATTAGGCACCATTAAATTAGATATTCTTGTAGGGAAATAAATGAAAGATATTTAAAAAGAAATTAAGAATATCTGGTGACGTTGAGCTAATATTAAAACTGGTTTTAAGTGTATTAAGTTTAGGGTATTTATAAGTAACGCAACATAAATGATTTTAGACTAACAAAATATGATCAAACATTTATCTATAGTGAATTTTTTTAAGTAAAATTAATAAACTTAAATTTTCATGTTACGTTAAATAAAAATAAAAATATGTGTTGGTTTTTAAAAACTGGCTATTTTAGTGATAATATTACATTGTTATATTATAAGTACGCCAGGCAGATGCATATTTTCTATTTTTTTTTTTTTTTTTTTTTTTTTTTGTTTTTTTCTTAGTACATGCTAAACCACCTACCCAGAAAAAAAATTAATGAGAAATAAAATTTTTTAATTTCAAACAAATAATGGTTTTATAGTTTATTTCGATTAATTTCAATTCAAAAATTAATAGTTATAAAATTATAAAGTAAATTTCAAAAAGTCTTACAGAGCTTCAGGCAAGCAACTTAAACAAAAAATGCAAATAAATTACATTGTTCTTCATACAAAATACAAGTGTATCTGGCCAGATACATGTGCTACGTATGTGATGTGTAGATAAAAAAATCCACAAAGATTTTTTTTGTTGTTTTTTTTTATGTTTTTTTTCTCATAAAAGGATAGCTAACAATATTTGTAGAGGGTACCTGGAGACTCAAACACCTAGCTGAATTAAAAATTTATTTAAATAACTGTTAAATTCTTAAAAGATCTGGCCAGATACCTGTGCATGACGGAGGGTTAAGGTCCAACGATAACAGCAGGTGCCCGATGACGGTGGTTTCATGCGTTTGTATATTAATTTTAATTCAGCATTCGAAACATTCAGAAACAAAAAAAAAAAAAAATAGTTGAATGAGCGTGTGGATTAATGCTAAAATTAGTCAATAGAGGAGGATACCTTTCTGTCATTGGTGAGCTTCAACGCACTCCTTTGCACCCGCTACATAAGCTTCAAGATAGACCGTGAATAAATTGTGTTTCATTTTTAGTCAGCTTAGGTGGTATTAATATTGAGGAGATCAGACGGAATGAAGTCATTCTTGCACCGTTTGAGGAAACCAAGACAATTGAATTCATCTTTCTACACTTGAAAAGCATGTCGGTTGCAACGAACACATTGAAATTTCATCGCGTCATAGCTTCAACCTCAGTAACGCTTGGTCTATAATTAAAGACAAAAGCTTCTATCATCTGCGAAGCAAAAGATAAGATTGGAAGTTAGACCAGGAGGTCGTAAAGACAAATAAGAAAAAGTGAAGGAGAAAGAACAGAGAAAACTCATCTCATGAGAACCCATCTATAACAACACGTATGAGCTTCTCATATGAACAAAACTAAATAATAAGCCGGTGCATAAGTTAGCAAAAATTTTAATTTACTGGTGAGTGCCCATTGTATCTTTGAAGATACAACCATTGGACAAAGCTTTATGTCGGGTTCACGAACCCAATTTTTTTAGGTTATTGTTAAAAGCGTCATATATTCGAACCACCTTATATTTTTTTCTGCACCTCAATTTCCGCTCAGATCTGAGATTTAAAGTTGTAAATATATTTTTGGACTTCGTCTTTCAAAAATTTAATTTTTAAAGTTTACGGCTTTTTAAACATAAAAATCTAAAATGTTTTTAATAAAAATATTATTCTTTATTAATAATTAAGCTTAAGGTCACTTTTATTTCAAATAGTTCTTTTATTTGTTTTATCAATATTTCGATTTCTTTTTGAAATCTTCTTCAGGATATTATATTTATAAAATTTAATCAAAAAATTTACAAAAATTGTGTTTGACAATTAATAAAAATTAAAATCAAATTCATGGTGAAATTACTACAAGGTGGCATCACTACGGCATCTGGTAATTTTTTGCTTAACTGTGGTGAAAACCCCAAGATGTCATTTTTTTTTTTGTTTATGTTTACATTCTTGAAAAACAATTTTAAAAAAATCATTTTTGTGCGGTTTTTAAATGAAAATTGTGCATAACAATTAAAATATTTGCAAAAAATAAATCGTATGTGGTTTTTATATGTGCGTCTTTAGTTGTGCTAACAGTTTTTTTTTTTAATAATAAATAAAAACAGAAATAATTGTGTATGTGACCACGTCGTGTGTACGTTTGAAAAATGCGTATATTTTTAATATGCGCTTGTGCGCCACTTTCTTTAAACCTTCAAAGGACTTGTAGTGGAAAAAAAGTGGAAAAACAATTGTTTTTAATTCAAAAAACATTAAAATTTTAAGTATGAATCTTTTAGTAATTTTTTCATAATATATTTCGTTTATTTGTTTCAGATCAGCGTCTGAAATCCTTTGGACTCGACCAGTTTTCTATCTTTGATACATTTAAGCAAGTTCAGTTATAATTAACTACCAGTTATAGCTGTTAGTTTAAAACTTATTTTTTATATACCTTTAATATAAAATTAAAATTTGTTTTGCTTCTACTGAAAATTTTTAAATTTTGAGTTATCATGGAGCCGTAGGTAAATTATGGACAGACCTTCACCATATTTGGTGTCATAAAAAGGTTTTTGTTGAAATTTAATGACAATCAGTGCATTCCGCTACAAATTTATGTTAGATTTTAGGGGGGTAGTTTCACATTTGGGAGCTTAACTCTTTTTCTAATAAAAACATCTTTGAAGAACTAGAAACAATTTGTAACCCAAACGGTTAAATCGACTTAGAAGACCCAGAATATATATACTTTATGGAATCTTCGATGAATATTAAAAAAAAAAAAATTCAAATAGAATGATAAACATAGTAATATGATAAATTAAATTTCTCCTTAATGCACAATTTGTTTAATAACGAAATTGTTTCAGAATTCCTACTTCGTAATGTTTAGCTTTCTGCTTCTATTCGCCCTTTCAGAAATTGCATTCCACTTAGACTTCAATATTTTCATTCTCATTATGCAATGTTTATACGTATATTGATTTCTATGATCTTTAAGCATTTAAAATGACCAGTTTAATATCTTAAAAAAGCTTTAATCTTAAGTTTTTTCGATTTTGTTATATATGTATTTATTAAACGTGTAACATTGCCCTAAGGTTTAGCCTACCATCCTACCAAGCGAAAATTATCCAACCAAATGTTGTCGGAAAAGACAAACAATGGCAACATTGTTGCCCATAATTTTTGACAGCACGGAGTTTATTACACAAACAAATTTGCCTTTTTTTGTTGTATTGTTGTACAACAACACCTAGTGCTGCCACCTTGTAGTAATCTCACCATGATTAAATTTAAAAATTTTTTTTTCCAACATTCAACAATAAGATTTCATAAAATAAAAAAAAAAAAAAAAAATAAAAAAAAAATTAAAAAGAGGAAACAAAAAACAATTTTAAAATATTTCCCTTTTTCGTCAAAAAATTCATAACTTAAGCCATCTAAACTTTATTTTAGAAAACAACCAAAGATCTAAGCCTATTTCCCTTTTCGTCAACCTATTTATTCTTATTTTATAAATATCTTTAAATCTGAGCTAAGCCCTCAGTATCTTTTTTAAAATTAATCCTTTCTTCAAATGGAACATTATTTATTTGTAACATTTCTAACTTATATCTTCTTTTCTTAAAACGTTCCACGTTCAAAACGGTTGTGTTCTCAAAATCTGGATAATGATTTAAATCCCTGCAATGAGTTGATAAACCTCTACCATGTGCTGAATAATAATTTCTATATTTTTGGTCATGTTTATGTCCTACTATTCTAGTTTTCAGTTTCGTCCCAGTTGTTCCTACATATATTTTTGCACATTGTTCATTATTATTGCCACCACAAGTTATTTTATAAACTAAATTTGACATATCTAACTTGTGTAATCTATCCTTCATTCTTGTGAATAATCTTCCAACATTATTATTTACATTATGTGCCATTCTATATTTCCCTTTGTCATAAATATTTGAGTTTTCTAACCTTTCTGAAAATTCAGGTACATAAGTTAATGATTTATAAATTTTTGGTGCTAAGATCACACTAAGATTTCGAGATTTTCTTACATTATCTTGTCTTATCAATTTGTGAATTAGTTTGTTAGGAAAACTATTATCTTTTAAAATATTTCCAATAATTCTTTTATTTTTCTCATGAAATCTATTGTCACTAATTGTCAATATTCTATCTATTAGATTTTGTTAATTTTTTATTAAATTTAATAAATATAATATCCTGAAGAAGATTTCCAAAGGAAATTGAATGAAATAAAAGTGACCTTTAGCTCAATTATTAAATAAAGAAGAATAATATTTAAAAAATGTCGAAGAAAATAGAATAAAATTATTTAAAAAAATAAACTTTAAATAATTTTCCAGTGATTTCTTAAAACACTTTTATGTTCATAAAGTTTTTTGTTCCCTTTCTTTTGCAATAAATCAATCATGAAAATAATTTATGTACTAAAAAGACTAAATCGAAAAGAAATACATCAAATTTAGTATCAAAATTTGCCATTTTTCCTTTCTTTGCTATAAAATATTTCAAAAATTGTACCCTGTTCGAAGCATAAAATAAATGAAGTCATGCTTACTTGAACATAAAAAGTCCCAGCATTAGGAACGAACAAACATAAAATCAAAACTATATATCCTAGCATTTGATAAGGATTTGTATTGGGTTTGAATTGGAAACCCTGTGGTAAACGGCAAAAAAATCTATGACACAAAGACTTTCTTTAGCAAACAAGAAGATAAAGAGAAAAATGTGGTCTAATATAAAGATGTCTATTTTACACTCCTTTTATGCAATTTTCTTGCTTAAGAATTTAAAGTTTTTAAAGTCCATTAGCAAAACATAAACTAATATAAATAATTTTTACATATTTTTGCACAACCAAAAAAATAAAAGAATTTCTTTCTGATGACTGTTTTATATTAAAAAAGAAGAAGAAGGATTGGTAATTAATTTAAAACATTATGATGATATTTTTTTTTGTTAATGTGACATCCATTTAAAATTAAAAAAAAAAAATGGTATAAAATTGTAAAAGTGTGAATAGTTGAAAAGCAAAAAGAACTAATTGATTTCTGTCTATGAATAGTGAATAAATTTGACTTGTTAAGCCTAAATTATTAAATAATTTACAGATATTCCTCTCTTAGGGGTTAAGAGAAGGAGAAATCTGTAAATGCAACGAATCTTGTTATATACTCAATGGAGTAGTTCAAGTAGTTGCAGGAATAGTGAAATAAAAGATATACCACAGGTAAGTATTGGGTATTGGGAAACGAGAAACTATTCTTACCTTGGAGGGATTGTTGCCTTTGGTGTGAGGGAAACACTAATTCTGTTTCAGTAGAATTTTACAAAAGGTTTTTGTTTTATTTAAAATTAATAAGCAGTTAGGTTTTATGACAATATTATTAAATTTAGGTTTAATTTCACAATTAGGTTTTAAGAAAATTTAAGGTTTTATAAAATTTAAGTTTGAACAAAAGTAAAAAATGTCAGAATGATGTGAACCTCTCTGGTTGGAAGTTAAATAGCAAGTGCCGGTTTTCATTTTACGCGGCTTACAATTCGCCCATCTTGTTTCTTACTCTCCAAAGCCAGGCTTGACAGTCTGGTCTTGGAGAGTACTAAAGAGCGCACATGACCTTCAACCACAGTAGTCATTTCAATCATTTCAATTCATAAATTTATTTAATTCACAATGACTTATGCGAAATGATTCAAATGACCGTTACATTTGATTTTAAATACAATTTTCAACTTGTTTATCACAATAGCGCAATAATTCATAATTAATTAAACAAATATGTAAATACAATAATAAATTCAATAAAAATATACAAAAAAAAAACAATATTCATACATGCTCCCGGGACTCGACCCTGCCTCCACTCCCCTACTCGGTGCACAGTACCTCCGCTATGGATTTGATGGCAGCAATTAGTTTCCTCTGATCAGGTGCAGCTACTGTTGTTGGCTACAACTCGCTACCTGCCGATGGTGCTTGTTGCGGACGATTACGCGCCTGCTGCCGGTGCTGTTGTTGTTGCCGACTCCAGCGTTGTTGCTGTTGCCGAGTCCCTCGTCGCTGTGCCCTGCGCTGGTGTGAAGGGTGCGTCATGCTTGGCTGCTGGCGAATCCCGCTTTGCTGCTGGCGAGTCCTGCGCTGCTGTGCTGGGCTATTTCTGCGATGCTGTGTACGCTGCGGCTGCTGGCGTTGCCGTACGGGTTGTTGCCGCTGGGGTGGTGCCGAACGACGCCTACGGGCCTGCTGCTGCCTTCGACTAGATGTAGCTCTGACTACCGCTAGCTCCTCTAGCTGCTGCCTACGAGACGGAATGTGTAGTAGGGTGTGATGCATCTGGTCGCATCGTCTGCAGACTTCTTCAGAAGTACAATAATTTTGCGAGTGGCTTCTCGCTAGGCAATTAAAACAATACCCTAGCCCTGACACCACCTCGCGTCTTTTTTCTACCGGCATCCGTTTGAATCGCCGGCAGAACCTTAAGCCGTGGTAGCCGCGACACAGCACGCAGTACAGGACTTCCAAATCCCTCAACTGGCCTTGGCTTCCAGCCGGCCCATGGCTTGGACTACGGCTTGGACTGTGGCTTGGGCTTGAACCACGTCTTGAATCCTGACCGGAACCCCGGCTTGGGCTGCTGCTGCTTGTGCGCACTACCCTGGTAGCAGTGAGCCTTCGGTTCGACCTGTGGCTAAAGAAAGAACTAAAAACGACAAGAATAGAATACTGAGATTAGTACTGGTCTACATGGTTATGGGAAGTGGCAGATGCTACTTGTTAGATTTGCCTACGGATTTAGAGGTTGATTAGAGGGGGGTGAGAGGTTGTTAATATATATGTTAATATTAGAAGGGGGTGTTAATATACTGTATGAGTCTAATGACATGAGATGCATGTAAATATATGATAAGTATAGATATTGATATGAGTAAAAAAAAATGTGTATGTCAATAAATCATGTAAGTGTGCAATGGGTAATTCCACAGGATTCTAACTCGCATCCTCCTTATTCAGCAAAGGAAGGTAACATAATTTTACAATTGGTCGTGTAATGACCCCTGTGGCAATACGCACGTCAACCGTTCGTACGTTTTCATCAGCACCGCTGTATACATTCTCTACCCTTCCCAGCCGCCATTCAGCGGGTGGTAGTAAATTGTCCATTTCCACCACCAGATCTCCGACTTGGACATTAGGACCCGAGTCTTTCCACTTGTATCGTTTTTGTAGTGTTTTTAAATACTCCTCCTTCCATCTTAGGGCGAATTGGTGGTGCATGGCCTTTAATTTTTCCCATCTATTTGTAACTGCCATGCTCTGAAAGTCTTGCTCTGGTAGAGCCATTAGAGGAGCTCCACGCAAAAAATGACCCGGTGTCAGCGCCGTTAGGTCAGCAGGATCTTCCGAAAGCGCGGAGATAGGCCGAGAATTAGGTACCCCTTCAATTCGGGTGAGAATGGTGGCAAACTCTTCAAAATCGAACCTCCTTGCCCCTGCCACTCGCTTCAAATGAAATTTGAAGCTCTTTACAGCGGCTTCCCATAAACCGCGCATTTGCGGCGCGTACGGTGGAATGAATCTCCATTCAAACCCCTGGGCGATGTACTTCTGGGCTATATCCTTGGCTATCGTCTTCACAAATATACCAAAGTCATTCTCTAATTTTCTGCTTGCACCCAGAAAGTTTTTTCCGTTATCGGTTACTACCCGTTGGGGTAGTCCTCGCCTCCCAACGAACCGAGCAAAGGCAGCACGGAAGGCGGCTGTTGTCAAGTCCGAGCATGGCTCCAAATGGACTGCCTTCGTGCTGAAGCAGACAAAAACTGACACATACCCTTTTGTTGATGCCGCAGTGCGTAATGCCGATGACTTGAGGTCAAACGGCCCAGCAAAATCTATACCGGTAACCTGAAAGGGTAAAGAAAAATTGCACCTTTCTGGAGTTAAAGGTGCCATTAGTTGCATACATGCCTGCTGTTTATAAATAATGCAAGTTTTACACTGTCGTATTACCTTTCTTACTCGGGGTTTGAGGCGAGAAAGGTGATACTCAGTCTGTACCGTTCGGCACATTTGACTTATTTCCGCATGACATAGAAATTCATGCAGATGCTTTAAATAAAGCTGGCAAAATCGGGAGTTGCCTGGTAATATCATGGGATATTTCTCGTTATAAGGTAGTGACGAGTTAGCCAATCTACCGTTAACTCTCGTCACGGAATTAGTATCGAGGAAAGGATTTAGAGGTTTTAACGAACTTTTGTTAGACACCTCCTTAGAGTTAAGTAAACTTTCATACTCAGCATAATAAAACGCCTTCTGCGCCAATGTCAGTAGTCTTACCTTGACCTGCTTTAACTCCTGCAGAGTTATTTCGCTCTGAGTATTTGCCATAATCTCCGGCCTGAGTTTGGCCGGGATTTTATTAAAAAATCTAAAAACATAAACCAGCACGCGAAGTGCTTTTGTGTATGATGAAAATCTATTTACACATCCTCTTCTGGCTGAACCTCGGCAACTAACGTGTGCACCTCCTCAGGTTCATCCCCTAATTTTAACGGGTTTCTTTTCGGCCATTCGGACCTGGGCTTATGTAACCACGGAGGCCCATACCACCATTGCGAGTTTTGCGCCAACTCGTGAGCCTTACTGCCACGCGTTCCTAGGTCCGCCGGGTTATGGTGCGTTGGCACATGCCTCCATGTGACACTAGGTACCAGCCTGTGAATTTGAGCAATTCTATTTGCCACATACGTTTCCCACGAAGATGGGGGTTTTGCCAGCCAGCCCAGTACTATGGCTGAGTCTGTCCATAAATGTATTTCATCGATATTTACCTTCAACGTAGTATTAATATAATTTACAAGCTTTGCCAATAAAACTGCCCCATTCAGCTCCAGACGAGGTAGGCATACCGTTTGTATGGGGGCGACCTTGGACTTTGCCACTAACAAATTTGTAAAAACGGTATTCTTCTGCGTCTGACACCTTATATAAACAGCGGCACAATAGGCGGATTTAGAGGCATCTGCGAATCCATGCAACTGTACATAGTCCGCTGGGTTATACTGAATCCACCGTGGTATGGATATGGTTTCCACTTTTGCGAAGTCTTCTACCAGCTTGGTCCAACTTTGCAGGGTATCTAGCGATATTTCTTCATCCCATTGTACTCCCTCCAACCACAAGTGTTGCATGAGAATTTTAGCCCTGATGATTACAGGGGCCAGCCAGCCCGCGGGGTCAAACAGTTTTGCAACTGATGACAAAATTTTACGTTTCGTAATTTTCGAGTCCTGTTCGATTGGGGCAAATGTGTAGCTGAAAGTATCATTAAGCGCGTTCCATTTTATCCCAAGAGTTTTGGTAGCGCTGGTTTCATGAAATCTTAGAAAGTCTAAGTCATAAAGATCTTCCCTTGGCAGGTGGGCAAGTAATACAGGATCGTTTGCGGTCATTTTTTTAAGGGAAAACCTGCCGCAGCCAATACCTTCCTAAGCTGAGCCTGGGCCAATAATGTTTCTTCAACTGTAAATCCTCCTGATAAAATATCGTCCACATATGTTTCATCGCGTAGTATTGAAGCTGCTAAGGGTGCCTCCGACTGAGTATCCGCCGCCAGCTGCAACAATGTTCTGATCGCTAAATATGGCGTACAATTCACCCCAAAAGTTTCAGTCTTTAACTCATAGTCCCTGATGGGTGAATTAGGTTGGGGTTGGTACAAAATCCTTTGATACGGTCTATCAGCTGGATGCACCAGAATTTGCCGGTACATTTTTTGTATATCGCCACTAAATACAAATTGATACCTCCTCCAATTCAGCACTGTGGTAACTGAATCATTTTGAAGGGTTGGCCCGGCATAAAGAACATCATTAAGCGCATATTGAGATTTTGACTTTCTTGAGGCATTGAAAACAACTCTAACTTTTGTTGTTTTGTGCTCTGGGCACACAACTGCGTGATGTGGTAAATAGAATGAGTTATATTTACCTTTGTTCACAATTTCGTGTGCAGATGTTTCCTCCATATGGTCCAAGGACAAGTACTCTTCAAGCACTTGCTTGTATTGAGTTTGCAATTCGGGATTTTGAGCCAGCGTTTTTCCCATTCTCGTATATTGAGCTAAAGCCACAAATCGTGACGATCCCAGAAATACTTCGTCTGGAAATTCTTTTTTAAAAGGTAACCTTACCACATATCTACCATCGTCTTGACGAGTTGTGGTTTGTACATAAAATTCTTCGCAAAAGTCATCTTCTACTGTACTAGATCTGGTCGCTGGTACATTTTCATCTTCCCAAAATATTCTCAAGAGATCTGTTAACTCCTCAGTCTCACATTTATTTACAGACGTTGTGAAGGTCCGAATGGTTTCTGCCCTCATGGGACCACCTAACACCCAACCAAAAATGGTATTATACGCAGACGTTTTGCCGCAAATATTTTTCTTGATTCCGCTTAGATTTATGCACTGCTCATAATCATTGCCTAAAACCAGATCAATTTGAGAAGTTTGATTAAATGTTGGATCGGCTAAGTCCAAATTTTTAAGCTCAGGGGAGTTAGGCATTTTAAACGAGATAGATGGGAGTTGTTTTGTTACTTTAGGCAAGACAATAGCCTTTATGGGTATCCTAGTATCGGTCCTTTTGGCATACAGAACTAGTTTACATTCCTTACTTGCTGATTGTGATTGACCACCAATCCCCACGATCTCATAATGGGATTTTTGATATGGCAGCTGAAGACGATTTCTAATTCGTTCAGATAGAAATGTTCTTTGAGACCCTGGGTCGATTAATGCCCGAACTGTAAAATGCTCACCTCGATGTTCTATCTGCATTAAGGCAGTCCTTAGCAAAATATTTTCATCGCCAGCTGAACAATTAGCTTGGACTTGTGTCGAAGTGCTTGGCTTTTCTGAGGAGGTCCCACTGTGACCTACACTCTTTTGGGTTTCTATTAAACTTTGGTATACTGTATTTCCGTTGGCACTATTATTACTTCCTGGGTTTTCTTTTCGTTGGTTCTCTTGTGGTTTCCTTGCCATATGCAGAAGTGTGTGGTGCTGTTTTTTGCAATATAAATAAGTGTATTTGCTTTTACAATTGTTTTTAAGGTGAGATGTCCCCAAGCAATTATTGCAAGTCTTATTTTGGTACACATAGTCCACCCTTTGTTGTACCGTGAATGTACGGAATTTTTTACAATTCTTCAGCGCATGATCTTCTTGACACAACTTACAATTTGTATTTATATTTTCCTGAGCCACATATGTTTGTACGCTGGGTACAGACGCACGTTTCAAAGTAAATGATTCCTTTGAAGTTTTAATACTTTTAAACCGCTCTACCGCTTCGTATCTGTCTACCAAAAATTTCGACATTTGGGACCATTTTGGGAGTTCCCGAGGCACGGTCAGCGATTGTTCCCACAAAGCTAAAGTGGTATCAGGGAGTTTGGTGGACACTAAGCGTATTAGGATTGGATCCCAGCTATCTACGTCAATTCCTAAAGTTTTCAAGGTTGCTAGGGAATCATTGACAGAAGATTGAATTCTTATTATAGCCTCACTATCCTCCTGAGTAGCAGAGGGGATATCAAACAGTAATTTTATTTGATTATTCACTAGCACACGCTTATTTTCATATCGGGTTTTCAGTGCGTCCCACGCAAGCGCGAAATTCTCATGGGACAACGTATACCTTTTCACTATTGCTCCCGCTTCACCCCGTGTTTTATTCCTAAGGTGATACAATTTCACAACCGGGGATAGTTTTGAATGATTAATGTACACCGCAATGAACATGTCTCGAAACTAGGGCCACTGTTCATAACTGCCCTTGAAAACTTCCGTGTCGCATGGAGGCAGTTTTATAAAATTATCTGCACCATTGTGCATGGGGTAAGGTTCCGGGTGTGCATACCTAGACGTTGACTGAAATGGCGCATTTTGAGACGCCTCTAATCTGCTAATTTTCAAAACTTCATTGATTTGAGCATAACACTGTTCATAGATTTCTGAACAGGTGGCATATTCGTCACTGGCTTGTGTTTTAAACTCAACTCCAACCACGTTATCTTGAGTTACCATGACCTTTCTGTAGGAGTCGTTCAAGTCCGCCAAGTCCGCGTCCAGCTTTCTTAACCTTATCTCCAGTGTCGACTCGTTAAGCTCCTGTATAGTGCTAATATCAAAACTCTCACCGAACTGGCGCAGCTTCCCACAGTCGAACAGGAACTGCTCCTTGTACAGGGTATTAAAATTCGAATCTGGGCTTTCGTTTGCGTTTGCCATGATTTAGATTGATACTAAATTTATATAACGTTAAGACGTAGGGGTCTTAAAACCGTTCCGATAAAGCTATCTCCAATTCTTAACGTTTTAACAAGACAAGAAGAATAGATGCAATGTAAATAAAAATAATGGCAACTTTGGGCGTAGGGCTTAGTTTGTCACACTAATCTAGTGTACAGATTATAAGTTAGGGATTACTAGTGGACAAACTAAGAAGAAAAAAAAAAAAAATTTTAAACAAAAAAAAAAATCCACGTTTACGAAACGCGAGAGTATTACTTTTTTACTTCGTTTGAATTTCAATCCTCGCTAACGTAAACTTTATTTAACTTCGTACTAATTCGATTTCATTCAGGGAATCTTAATTTCATTTAAAAGTTTACAAAAGTAAAGTAAATTTTATTTAAATTCTTCTGCTAAGTAAATTCTGTTTCAAATTCTTAGACTCTTGCCAATTTTAAGTATAATAATTCTATTTATGAAACCAATTTAGATTTCCTTCGAAATTTCGGAAAGTGAATTTTCCAAAAATTTTCGGAATTTTATTCAATTTTTAACTTTTATTCTATTTAGGTGGACATTTAAATCCCTACGAATTGTATGCAATTCGCGACTATGAAAAAAAAATTTTTTCCTTTTTAATTATGTGTGAAATTAAATTTGAATTTTATTCTCCCGAATTAAGACAATTTTATTGATACCGGGTTAATCTAAAGTTACTTCCTAATACCCTATCAATTTCGAATATTGTTTCCCTACAAAAGTAAAGTAAATTTTATTTTTGATCTTACAAATAATTTTATTTTTATTAATTCTCGCTATAATACATACATATGTAATTTTAACAAAAGTGAAATCTTTAAGTATAACGTGGAAATAATGGAATTTTGTAACCAATCTATCTTTCCACTTAATTGCTACCTTATAATTTTACTTTTAAAAACTTAAATTCTACTTATTCAATTATTTTTATTGCTCCGATATTCGCCAGTTACAGATTAACTTTTAATTAATTTTACCAAAGTTTGAATAACTCCGGTAACTTTTAACACACTTGTAATTTTACGAACATGGCAATTGGAGAAATTGCATTATTTTCATAAATCTGATAATCTTTTGCTTTTTTTTCCAATACACTTTTCAATTTAAACAATGGCAATTGGAGAAATTGCTCGTAATTAAATTGATTAAAATTTTCTCAATTATCCGAAATCGCACTTTAAAATTTACTAAATTTGCAATTTGGGAAATTGCTTATAGTAAATTTACTGAATTTTTTCCCGATAGACGCACTTGAATTTTTACTTAATCGCAGTTTGGGAACTGCTTTTAGTAACTTTACTAGATTTCTTATCAATCCGGTTAACGCAATCGAAAGTTTTACTAAAACTTGCAATTTGAGAAATTGCTTTTAGTAAATTTTTGAAATTTTTTACTTTTAATTCAAATCCGACCGTTTTTCCGCACTTATTCAGGATTATTTTAAATCCTGGGAAAATTTGTTCTATTTAACATCACAGAAAAATTACTTGTAGTTTTTTATCACTCCAAAAAAAATTATTTAAAAAGTATTTAAATTTAATTAACTTTTAGCCGGTTTTCTATCAATTTTGACTTAATTTAAAATTTTATTTCGTTTTACCCAAAATAATTCAAACTTGTGAAATTGCTGTTGGAAATTGTCACTCAATCAACACATTGTTTAAAACGGCAAAGGTTTTCTTTTAAACACATTATTTATTGAGAAAAAATATTCAAATATTAAATTTTTTTTTTTTTTTAAATTTTTAGCAATCAATTTATGTAATTATTTTGGTAATAGGCAATTCAACAAATGTGTTGCTTGATTATATGAATTTTGGAACAAATATGATGATTAAACACAATTTCAAATTTTTTCTGTGATTACAAATTTCCCCATTAAATTTCAAATATTTCATAAAAATTTCACCAAGGGTTTTTACCCCCTCTAATCAACTCTAATTATGTGTATATGTATGTGAGATATCAATATAATAATATAATAAATGTAATATGATATAATAAATATAAATGAAATTATGAATATTCAGTTTTCAATTTTTTATTTTACGTGTTCGTAAATTTTCGTAATGGACTGTATTTTTCCCTTTAGTTCAGTGATGTTAACTTTTATTTTTTCATTACCGTACAGCCCTTTAAAAATTACCGTTTTTGAGAACAAATTACCGTACGCATAGATTTTTAATCAAAACATTAATGTGCTGTTTCCAAATGACAGGCGATTGATTGTGTAGTAAAATTTATATGAAACGCACTCAGTCCATCGCCTGTCATTTGTTAACAGCACATAAGAGCATTATTTATAAAATACATTTTTAACCCAAATTATTGTATTTTTTATGAATAAGGTAGTAATATAAATTTGAATTTGATCCATACTTAAAATAATCCGAAAATTATAGTTAAATTTATAACATTGCGGATATTTTAAATGTTTAAGAATTGTTGATTTTAAGCAAATTTTTAATTTTTAAACAAAACAAACAAAAGTTAAATATAAAATAATAATATACAAGAGTAATTCAATTTTTCTTATTTTGCACTCATCAGTGTTAC
This sequence comes from Pollenia griseotomentosa, assembly GCA_963931875.1. Taxonomy (NCBI): domain Eukaryota; kingdom Metazoa; phylum Arthropoda; class Insecta; order Diptera; family Polleniidae; genus Pollenia; species Pollenia griseotomentosa. Next base: position 94,443,434 of record OZ007562.1, read on the forward strand.
GAAAACATTTATAAAAGCATAATGTTCTTAATTTTTTTGTGATAATATTTATCTATGTATTTTTAAATTGAAAACATCTCTCAAAAGTTAAAACTTTAAACCCTACATATGTAAAGAAATATATTTATACCAAAAATCCAAATTTCTTAAAATTACCATATTTTAAATAAAACTACCTTGCTACCTTTTGAGACCCAAAATTACCTTAAAAAAGGGTAATTACCGTACGGTTAACATCACTGCTTTAGTTATAGCACAGTATTTCGGCTATAGCTAAAGTTAGCAAACAAATTAAGAATTTCTCAATTTGTTGCTTTTTTGAGAGCGCAATAAATTATTTTGAGTTATAAGAGTTTAACTTTAACTCAGGTACGTGCAGCGCTGCCAGAAGTAAGATTTTACCTTATTTTTTAAGATTTTTTAACCGAAAAGAGATTTTAAGATTTTTTCCCCAAAAACAAGATTTTTTGTTTTGTCTAGACGAAGGCTTGGTTCAATTAAAAAAAACCTTCTTTGTTCCAATTTGAAAATTTTTAAACTTAATAATGCAACCTTGCGGTTTACTGGACAAAAAAAATACTTAAGGCCCAACCATAACGTGCTTAAGTTGGCTTAAGCAAATATGCGAATACATGTTAATCATATGAGGCTAGCCATATTGAACTTAAGGAAACTTTTTGTATTTAGCGGTTTCTAGCGGTCCTGAAGTCCGATTTGGCGGGAAATCTTCAAAAAAAAGTTGGCAACAGTGGAAATACATATTGATATGTTTTAAAGTTAATTTTAATAAAAAAAACTTATTTTTTCCAAAAAAAAAGATTTTTTTTCCAAAATAAGATTTTTTTTTGGAGAAATTAAGATTTTTTGCTGAAAATTTCTGGCAGCCCTGGGTACGTGTGTGTATGTTAACATGAACCTAATTTAAGAGTAATTTTCACCCGTCTTCTTAGTTCAAGAGAATGCTGTTAACATTAATTAATTGTTACCATTTTACATGTGTGTGTGCATGTGTGTGTATGTTAAACGAGTATAGTGCCATATAAGAAAGTGTTATGAGTTTTGTTGGTTTTATGTTAAAATAAATTTACTGATGTTGTGTACATAAATGTTTGTGTAATAAACGAGTATGGTGTCAAATAAAGAAATGTTATGAGGTTTTGCTTCTATGTTAACATGAATTTCATGCTGTTGTGTATTAAAATATCATAAATGTTAATGACGTGCCACTGAGAAGCAAATAACAGAGATCGTAAACAGAAACTCCGGTATTTCAACCATGAATTTTCTCTTATTTTATGAGTATGCATGTATTATGCCTTTCAATTAGGGATGCAACATCGCTGTGAAAAACATCGATATTTGAAGACATCGATGTTTTCACGATAAACATCGATGTTAAAAAACATCGGTAAAAAACACGATACATCGATGTTTAACATCGATGTTGAAAACTACTTTGCAATTATAGTTACGGGCTGTTTTAATTCTTCTTTGCTACTGAAAATCTTAATGCCCAACTATAATATACATATGCTTGCATAAGCTTTTGTCAAAAATTAACAAAAAGCCTGTCAAATGCATTCAAAAACACCAAAACAAAGTGCAATCAGATTCATAAAATTAATCAAAAAGTTTCCATAAGTGCAATATGGTTTGACAAATATGATTTTTATGTATTCGCACAGTTGCTCGAGCCAACTTAAGCAACTTAATACATACATATAGTTATGCAATGCACAGTATGCATGCATGTACATACATACATACGTACTTTGTATGGCTATCAGGGGTGTGCTGGAAAACGGAAACGTAAAACGCAAGAATTTGGGAGGTCGTTTTTAATACACTTTTAATAAAATATTTTTAATTTTTGTGTTAAAATTCTGTTTAATAGAGAAATATTTATATAATATTTGTCATAAAATTTTTATATTACAGACATTTTATTAAAAACCGACATTTCAAATTCTTGCGTTTAACGTATGCTTTGAAAAACACTTTTTTATATTTTTAAATAAAAGGTTTAATTGAAAAATAGAAATTAAAATTGCTAAAAATATTATAAAAAATATTAAATTAATGAAAATATTAAATGGACGATTTCGAAGTTTTTTAGTTTTGACGACGATGTATCGCCGATGTATCGCAAATCAAAACATCGATATTAACATCGATGTTTATGAACAATATATCGATGTTTTCTAAACATCGATGTATCGTTTGCATCCCTACTTTCAATTCAAATTCAAAAAAAATTTTAATTTTAAATACTTTTTTTCCTTTTTTGTATTTTTGATGACGTACGTACTTCCTTTAACAAGTGGATGCTGTTAAGGGGTAAATTTTCCGCTTCTTCTTTACTTTCTCGTTCTTTTTTCTCTCCTTTGTTGTACAAATTTTTCAATTTTATGGCAACACAACACCTATGTATGTATCAAATTATATAACAATATGGCGTTTTTTCGCCGTATGTACTTTTCTCTTTCTTTATACACTTTTTAAATTTTTTATATACTTTTGAATTTTCCCGCACTTTTTACTCGTTGCTTCTTTTTTTTTTTTTTAATTTCTTTTAAATATGGCGATTTTATCACCTTTTTATTTTATTCTTCTTTTTTCCATAAAATTTCTAATTCTTTCTTTTTTTTCAAAATGGCGATTTTATCACCTTTTTATTTTATTCTTATTTTTTCCATAAAATTTCCTTATACTTTTATGATTTTTTGTATAATTTTCCTTTCGTTTTTACACACACACAACACCTTTTATTACCTTGTCTTAAAATTTTTATTTTTGGTAACAATTTTTTTGTTTTTTATTCTTTTCACAAAAAAATTTTATTTTTCAATTAATTCGGTACTCACTTGACTGTTTTATTAATACTGAGCCTTTACCTCATGTTTTTCTCTTCTTCTTTCCCCTCGGGTAACCAGCTACTTATACACGTTACTTTTTCTGGCTTACTTTTCCGTGTTCGCAAGGACCATGAATAAATTTGACTTGTTAAGCCTAAATTATTAAATAATTTACAGATTTTCCTCTCTTAGGGGTTAAGAGAAGGAGAAATCTGTAAATGCAACGAATCTTGTTATATACTCAATGAAGTAGTTCAAGTAGTTGCAGGTATAGTGAAATAAAAGATATACCACAGGTAAGAATTGGGTATTGAGGAACGAGAAACTATTCTTACCTTGGAGGGATTGTTGCCTTTGGTGTGAGGTAAACACTAATTCTGTTTCAGTAGAATTTTACAAAAGGTTTTTGTTTTATTTAAAATTAATAAGCAGTTAGGTTTTATGACAATAATATTAAATTTAGGTTTAATTTCACAATTAGGTTTTAAAAAAAATTTAAGGTTTTATAAAATTTAAGTTTGAACAAAAGTAAAAAATGTAAGAATGATGTGAACCTCTCTGGTTGGAAGTTAAATGCCAAGTGCCGGTTTTCATTTTACGCGGCTTACAATTCGCCCATCTTGTTTCTTACTCTCCAAAGCCAGGCTTGACAGTCTGGTCTTGGAGAGTACTAAAGAGCGCACATGACCTTCATTTAATTCACAATGACTTATGCGAAATGATTCAAATGACCGTTACATTTGATTTTAAATACAATTTTCAACTTGTTTATCACAATAGCGCAATAATTCATAATTAATTCAACAAATATGTAAATACAATAATAAATTCAATAAAAATATACAAAAAAAAACAATATTCTCCCATAAGTGTACAATGTAGATTGTACAAATAGGAAAAAAGCTGGAACGTTGCCTTAATTACTTCTCATATAAAAATGGACTAGTATAACGCATTTTTTCACTCGTATTTTTTAAGAGGTCAGTACACAAAATTAATTTTCAAATTTATATGAAACAAGTTAACGTGTTATATTGCCGAATCTTATAAATATTTTCTTAACCACGGTAATATACGCTTTGCTGCACCTGTTGAAATAAAATAAGTAAATTTTTTTTAAACAGATGTCGTCTATTGATTTCAATGCAATTTATACTAAATTAGTATTGTGGTTATTTTGTTGAACTTTTTATGGTTTTTAATCCAAATTTTTAATATTTTAATTAGGCTTAAGTTAAGTTAAAAATAATTTAATGAAAATTAAATTTAATGAACTTAAGCCTAATTAAAATATTAAAAATTTGGATTAAAACCCATAAATAGTTCAACAAAATAACCACAATACTAATTATTGTTAAAAGCTAAGGCATGAGCTCTATGTGTTCATTTGTCCTTCAAGTTGTGCTGAAAAAGGTCAACAAGAAAAAGAAAGACAAGAATGAAAAAACAAAAAATGTACTTTGGACTTCAAGAAAAATTCTTGACAAAAGTACGAAAAAACAGAAGTAAGGAAGAACATGTAAAATCAATTAAAATGGATAATCATTCAAAAAAGCAAACTTCGATCTACCAAAGGTTAAAATACAATTTGGTTTAAGGATTGATGTTTGACTATTGACGTCAGCAGTCGTCGATGGTTGCGAGTGTAAAACGGCAAATCCATTTGAGAAGATCGAGTGGTTGCGATCGAAACATGTCATGGTAACCTGCCAGCCGTGGTTCGAATCCCGGCCACGGTCAAGAATGAAAAGATTATCAATAATAATTTTAATAAATTTTCATGTTGTAAAATTCCTTTCTTCATAAAAATTATTTAATGAAAATTAAATTTAATGAACTTTAGCCTAATGAAAATATTATTTATACTAAATTTCAATTCTTTTAGTATGTTTGTTTGTATCAACTTTGGCTCTTGGCGTTCTCCAGATATACAGAAATCTATATTGCCTTTGTGTGGGAGGTGCCCCTCCAACATTCATTTCAAAAATAAAGCAACTTCCTAATCATCGGCAATATACTGTTAAAGTTTAAAATGTCAACACATTAAAATAAAAAAAAAGAATTCCTTTTGTAGACCAATGTGACTTAATTTCAATCGCAAACTTTAACGGTGTATATCTCTGCGGGAAATTTGTGTCAATTGGTCCAACAGACTAGTCCTGGGATTTGTGAAAATAGAACAAGTACAAAAAGAAAGGACTCATGACCAGTGAAAAAGTCTTAACCGGTGCTGTGACACATTTTTTGGTACTTTTTAAAATTTGGTTCTTGAACTTAATTCTAGGACTTGTTTTATTGAAATAATACTACATTGTATTGAAATAATACTACATTTTAGTAACTGACACTAATTACGTTCATGGAGAATAGACCTGTGACTGGTCAAATGGTGTCAATTGACCCCCTCCAATGACAACCCCATGTAAAAGTGATAGGTCTTATTCATATAAAGTGTTAGAACTAGAACCGGTCTCTACCACCAAAGACCTATCACAGGACTACTTTGGTGTCAGTTCGCTTGCCTCTAGGGATGTGACATAAATGTATAACAACTTGGTCCCCTTAATTTCTGGGCTCTTCGAAAACCCCATTTAAACATGCATCTGGTCAGACGGACACCGTTAAATCAACTTCGCTTCTCATGAGGATTCAGAATATTTAAACAATTATTAACTTTGGAATTTGTTAAAAATGCAGTCGGTAAAACCAAAAATTAAGGGGCTGTGAAAAAGAATTGACATTGTTGGGAACTTAAAATTATAAGAGTAAGCTTTATTTCTAGAAGAAGGAGATGTTTAATATGAAGGGTTGCAATCAAATCAAGTGAAATCTCACTTCACACGACGTTTAGCATACAGAGTAAAGTTTCTTATTAATAAACATTCTATTTACTTTTATAACCAATTTTTCCTTTGTTTTTATGTTGCGAACATCAAGAGCATTCGTTTAAATTTGAAGTCGATGCTACACATACTGGACAAATTTCATACAAATTGCATATGTTCTCAAAATTAGAAACCTTTTTTTAGATTGCGAGTTTGTGCAGATTGTGTAATGGTTTTTAGCACTTTGGGGTGTCTTCTCTACTCTTTTGTTTTGTTTTGTTTTGTTTTTTGTCATGACATTTTTCGTTTTTTTTTTTTTTTTATTTAAAAAACGGTTTAAGCATTCCTTTTCTTTGTCAATTTGTGATCACTTTTTTAAAATTTTGGGTTAAATAAAATATAAGAGATATAAAACAAAACAAAATAAATTTGTCTGTTGTACAAAAAATGTATTGAAGGTTCTATTCTCAAAAGAAAAATCAATCCGTACTCAAATCAATCCGAAGCGGTATTAACAGTACGGTGAGTACGGACTTTCTTGAATCAAGTACAGAAAGATTGATTTAAGTACGGATTTGCAATCGCAAAATACTTAAATTATCCTTATTCAATCTCGGCAACAAGATCAAATATAATTAGCTCACAGGGAAGGCGCTTACCTGATGACGCGCAGTGTTTCAAAATTTTTTGCATATAAAGCCAAAAACTCGAGCTTTTTGGATATTTAAAACATTGAAGTATATATATAAACCATACATTTAAATTTTTTTATTTAGTATATTAAAAACTTTTTTTATTTTTTAACTGAAAACCTTATTTTAACACTTACTTCGGGAAAGATTTTACCAATTTACTTAAATAGCAATTTAGGGTAAAAATTAGTCTTTTATGCCAAATAAGCTTAAGGATGGTTTATCCTAACTGGTAGCTTAAAGAAAGTTGAAATAATGGAACACTCTTTATACGAGTGAAAAAATCATAGCTTTAGCTATCGGTTAGTTGTGAAAATGGGCCATAAAATACTTTTTAAATTATCTGTCTGTGCTTATTAAACAGATAAGTAAAATACTTATATAAGAAAAAGTTTAAAATTTTTCTCTTTGATTACAATTTTGAGTTTTTAGTTCCTGAAAACAACAATAGTCCTACGCTTTCGCCTATCCCTAATCCAGATGCACCATAAAGGTCCCGCGCTGTGAAAAATACACCAAACAATTAGGCAGATGAGCTTGTGTGTCTTACAACAGATCTTAAGCATGACAATATTCGACACTGAAAAAAAATATCAATTTAAATTATACAAATTCTGCTTAGACTATCACGAAAGTACAACACCGATAACAGTGGACCGTTTAACGAGAGAAATCAACGAAAAACTTTCAGAGCATGCTGCTTGCACAAAGACATAAAATTCCTCTATAACAATGCTTATGATCAGGAATCAGCAAATAGTATTTGGAAATCTGTTGCTAGGGGGTTTTACCTTACCCGCTTTGTAAGGTAAGCCATGTCAATACTGATTCCTTTTTTGGACCGTTGCATTATAACCTAGACTAAGCAAAGCTTTTTTTAAAAAAAACTTTTAAGCTTCAAAATATAAGAATTCTTTTGAAAAGGTGTTCATCTGGCAAAAATAAAAGAATTAGTTATACCCAAGATTATATTTTAAATTATTAAAGCCGTATTATTTTCAGAATAAAAAACATTGACAGCTTGTTTTTACTATTAATATGCCAAAGAAATTATTGCATTTCGAAAAAATTTACAATAATTGAAATATTAAAATGGTAAAAACATAATTCAAGCGAAATTACTTTGCATATGTGGGACGTATGATTAATATTGATATGGCTAATTATTACTCATACACTTCGGACATGTACACTAGGCCAGCCAACCGGTATGTTTTAGGATATCGGGGTTTTTCGGAATTTGGGGTTATTGAAAATTTTAATCTAAATGCTTTTTATTAATATTAATTGGCACAAAAGTCTATTAAAGTTATTTACAAACAACAGTATTTTAATTCATTTAATATTTCAAAGTTAAAATACAGAGGACACAGAGAAAATTTTAAATTGATTTTAAACACCCAACTAGTAGAATCAAGCAAACAATTTTTTTGCACCTTTCACTAAAATTATTATATTGATTACGAAAATTTTTAAAAATTTACATCCCAATTATGAATAAAAATTCCCCGGGAGTTTATTCCCTTTTCCCATTTTTACAATTGAATTTACATGGGAAAAATGGGAGAAGGGAGAAAACTCCCGGGGAATTTTTATTCATAATTGCCATGTTAATGTTTTAATTTGTTCTTAATAAATGATTTATTAATTAAAAATATTATAAAAAACTGTGCGATTTCACACAGTGTATTAAGTGATTTAATAAAAAATAAATAAACATAAAATCTATATTTTAATCAATTACCTCATTTGTTTTAATATAAGTTAAAAAATAGTTAATAAAGTAATTGACTTGAACAAACTAGAAATCGATTTATTTGTAAGATTCAATTAAGATTTTTATTTAATGAATTGAGATGAATTCTTAAATTTTTAATTCAAAATATATTGTTACAATACGTCCTTTTAAATACGTTTTGGTTTAAATCCTTTTTAATAAGCCTGTTTTTATTTCAACTTAAAAAAAACTTAATAAAAATAAACTTACTGCCTGTGTTTTGATGATGATCACAAAACTCACTCGTTTATCTAACATTTAAAACAAAATAATACTTAAAAATTTGTTTTTGTTTTGAAGGTAAGTTAAATGACCAGAATATGCATAACCAAGCTTAAGCTACAGTCAAAAATAAAAAAAAACTGCTCTCAATTGCATTTAAAAACCAAAATAAACAAGTAAGAAAGTATAGTCGGTTAAGCCCGACCATATGATACCCTACACCACAGTATTTAAAAACACATAATGCTAATGTGTCCATATGCATATGGATTTATATATTTTTATAAGCTTCATTAAAATCGGTTTGAAAGTTTTGAGAGGCAGAATTTGCCCCCTACCTCCCCTTGTGGTCCTATTTTTGAAAAACTGGATAGCTTATGTGTCCATATAGATATGGATCTATCTAAGTTTCAAATTTCATTAAAATCGGTTTGATAGTTTTTGAGAGGAAGAAATTTCCCCCTATCTTCTATCGTGGTCCTACGATTAGGCCCATTTTCAATAGGCTTGGTCCTTGTGCCAATAAGAACCTATGTCCCAAATCAAATTATCTCTTAAATTGCGACCTGTACTTTGCGCGTTCGACACAGAAAGTGATTCTGAGTCGATCGGTATACTTTAAGGTGGGTCTAGGACCAATATTTTAAGGCGTTACACACATCAGCACAAATGCATAATACCCCCTCCACTATTGTGTGCGAATTCAACTACAGGTGGTGTCGGAACTACAACAATCCAACAACAATAGAAACAGCTTAGGGTTTTTAGCATTGCATTGTTAGTGCTTAAAGCTCGAAATGTCAACCATTCTTAGCAAAACACTATCAAATCAAAACCAATAAGCCCAAACTATCAAAATCAGATGCCGTTTCGACACCACCTGTATTTAATTCACCTTGGGAATATGCGATCAGTTTCTTATTTTGCCTAAGCAAATGACAGTGTCATAAATTTAAACAAAAGAGTTCCTTAAGTTCAATATGGTTGACACATGTGATTTAGATGTATTCGCACATTTGCTTTAGCCACGTTATGCATAATCTAGTTGGGCCTTAAGTTTTTCGCTCGTCATCAAAAAGCAGGTCGTAAGTCAATTTCGCAAGCTTTATTCACATTTTTTTAAAACAAGTCACAGCTTAATATTGTCATCTACACTCTAATTCGGTCTGATTATGTCAGATAATATGAGGTTTTTATACATAATTTCCTGCAACTTCCCGAAACATCATGAATATTCGCATCTTTAATTCTGCTATACTTTTAAAATGTAACGTCTACTACATTTGTTATGTAATTTAACGTTATGAATTACCACTTCGGCATTGCCAACATTAACATTTCGGCTATACCAATACTAAAGCTGTTATTGAAAACTAAGGACTACTTTTTAAAATAACGAGTAATTTAACATTAAATTTTACTACAATTATGTCTATGTAGTCCAAAATTTAACGTTTGTCCCATGCCCACTCTCGGAAAACTCTTTAATACCCCTAAATCCATAACGAACAAAGTTTGCATTTGGTGCACTATTGGAATCAAATAGAAAATAAAACCTAACAGAATTTTTGTTGTGTACATTTTAGAAGAAAATTTTTGCTTTTATTAATTTTATTCTTTGATTTAGAAGTTAAAATACCTGATCCTTAAAAATCGGGATTTTTGGGATCGGCTTCCTTTGTTTACACATATCGCACTAGTTCTTCTAAAGGGGGTTTACCCAAAATTTATAAATTTTCAGTAGAGACAAGAAACTGTTTTCTTTTAATATGTACTCTTACACTACAAAGCGGGATACAATTGTATTTCTTTTTTTTTTGCAAAATACTAGAGAAACTGATCTAAGACTTTTACAGTGCGTAGATATGTATGACAACAGCACGCAGAGAAAAAATATGGTTGGGCATGGTAATGGCAACTACACTATGTTTATTGTTACAATTTATTTTTGTCAAACACAAAAAAATTTTATTTTTATTAAATATCAGCAATATTATAGTTACTACAAACATATCAATGTTTATCGCAATTAAAAATTTGAGTATTGTTGACTGAAAAATAATAATTTTTCTAACAACTAAATAATGATAGCTTTGAAAACATATTAAATTTTGTACAACCATGACATGATAACTTTCTATACGTATAGTCATAGAATGCTTAAGAAGCAAACAAAATATGTTTACTCTAATAATATTATGTTAGCACCATTTGTAAAATAATTTTGAATCAGTTGTGCCGTTTTTTTTTTTAATATCGAATTATTTGTTAGTGAGTTGTTGAACCACAATAAAAAAAACAAAATCCCATTAAAAAAACAAGTGAAATTAAAAAATTAAAACAATAAAGAAATTGTATATATGTATAGCGAAAATGGCAAAAATTCGGAAAATGTGCAAAAATTTTCATTATTTCCAACAAGCCATAAAATTGATTAAAAGTCGCTAAAACTATAAGGAATTGCAAAAACTCGGTAAAAATTGTTAAATTAGCAATGGTAAACAGCGGCTACATAATAAAAATCGTTAAAGCTCTAAAGAACCACAGGAAAAAATCGCTTATATAGCGAACATGGCTAAAATTCGCGAAAAATTACACTCTTGGAAAAACCGTAAAATTTATTTGAAATCGCTAAATCGATTAAGAAACAAGTTATCGGAATATATATTAAAATATTTTGCAAAAATAGCGAAAATTCGCGAAATTTTTAATATTTCGAACAAACCAAAAAACTGATTTGAAGTCACTAAAACTATAAGGAATGGCAAAAATTCGGTAAAAATTGCTAAATTAGGGGAAATTCGCAAAAATTTGTTAACAGGGGCATGATGGCAAAGTCTACTATTTATTCAAAAACCTTTGAAGCTGTAAGGAATCAGAAAACTTACAGGAATAAATAGCTTCTAACGCGAACGTGGCAATAATTAGCGAAAAATTGCAAACTTGGAGAAAAGCACTTAAATTTATTTGAAATCGCTAAATCGGTTAAAAAAAACAAATGCCGGAAAATAACAAAAAAAATATGCAAATATAGCGAAAAGTCGCGAAATTTTTTAATACTTCAAGCAAACCATAAAATTGATTTGAAGTCACTAAAACTATAAAGAATTACTAACTTAGCGGAAATTCGCAAACATTTGCTAACAGCGGCATGATTGGAAAGTCTACCACATATTTTTTGTGTAAAAAAAAACAAAACACTATTAATGATTTCCATAAGCTGCATCTAAAATGTAATATTTTTAATGATTGTTGTTGTTTTTGTTTGGCTTAAGGTCATATACAAATTAAAATAAAAAATTCCACAAATTTTTGTATTTTTAATTTTGTTTTTTATTTTTCATCCGATATTTCGACCATACATCGATGGTCATCTTCAGGGGATTTAAAACACTGTCAAATTAAAAATTACAAAAAAGTTGATACGTCCTCACTGTTTGTCATATTTTCATCAACGTTGATGAAAATATGACAAACAGTGAGGACGTATCAACTTTTTTGTAATTTTTAATTTGACAGTGTTTTAAATCCCCTGAAGATGACCATCGATGTATGGTCGAAATATCGGATGAAAAATAAAAAACAAAATTAAAAATACAAAAATTTGTGGAATTTTTTATTTTAATTTGTATATGACCTTAAGCCAAACAAAAACAACAACATAGATTATCGACAGGTCAACAATAAATATTGAACATTTTTAATGATTTTTATAAATAGCAAAATAAATTCCCAAAAAAAATTTTTTTTAATATTATTTTTGCAAAATGTATGTAAATTACGTGAATTTTAAAAATGTTAATGTGGCTTTTATTTGCCAACATTTTTGTTTTTTTTTTTGAAAAATAACTAAGAATTTAAAAATAAACAATGAAAAATATTTTGCCGTTAATTAAATAGAGAATCGCACTACAGGTGTAGGATATCATAAAGACTAGACTGATTGACTTACTGACTAGCTGCACTTTAATTTATTTCTAATCTCTTTTCTAATAAAATAAAACTGAGTAAATTTTTTCAGTAATAAATAGGATTTCTTTGTACAGTCTTTGGGAACAGAAACTTTATGCTTTAAATTTCTCTATTAAAAATAATATAAGCCGAATAAATAGTACATACACACATATATACACGCACACCGACAAAAATTTTGTTTAATTAAAACTTTTTCTCTCCATTTGTTGATGTTTGCTTTATAAACAAAGTATTTCAATTGTGTTTTAATGAATTAAATAAACTCAGCATAAGTTTATAAAATTATGAAATACCCTAAAATAATATGGCATTTGCAGATGAATAAAATTTTAGAATTAAATTTGATAAATATTTCTAATTGTATTAAATTCCAAATATTAACAATATTTGTTTTAATAAAATAGTTTAAATTTAATAACGATTCAATTTTTCATGCAAATTAATGCTCGCCTATAATTCTGTTATTCCATGCATATGTAAATGCAAAGTATGTAATAAATTCGGAAATATTTTGCAAATTTTTGTCATTACTACTAATGTAAATGGCGAGGTGAAAGAGAAATTTCTATTTATAATTGATAATGGATAATTTAACACTAAAAATAAATTCATATATATATTTAAAAAATTTTTGGACAGCCTTTTATTTGCTAATTAAAAAAAAAAATTAGGTACATTTATGTGTGTGCATTAGGGTGGAGGGTAATAATATGCAGCATATGGGCATTTGCTGGGGGCAACGAACGTACGTTCGTACGCTTTTGATGTACAAATAATAAAAAAACAACACTTTTCCAAGCATTTTTTTTCGATTCGATAGCATTCATCGAGTTTAAGTTTCCATAATAGTTTTCATAATGATAGTCATAAACATGTGGTCACGAACGAACGCAAAATAGAAGCCAACTTTGGCTGACAGTAGTGAAATCTGCGTAATCGAACGGAATATTCAAACGTGAGTAATGTATTTTAAAAGTGTATTACTGAAGGTCTCCATCCAGTATTTACAAAATAAAATATCTCTCTTGGTTTTTATTTAATTGGCGTATGTACCGGTCGCGAACGTACGATTTTTCCTTAAGTTTTTTTTATTATTATCACCATGCATTTTCCCATAAATATCTTTAAATTTCCTTAACAAAAAAACTAAATACTCCTTTTGCAATTGATTGTAATAAAGAGATTATGAAGAAAGAGTGCAAACATAACTTATTTTTTGCATGTAAAATAAGTTTATAAAAATGTCTTTAGAAGTAATATAAAATTTTCAAGTTTCCAGTTTCCAGCCCAATTTCCTCATGTAAAACAGCTGAGATATGCTATGAAACCATTCTTTTCTAAAAACATACACTTTTTTATAATAATAAACAATAAAAGACGATGATTATCAACATTTTATTTTTTCATCCTAGTAGACCATTCTGGGGAAATGCTCATATTGGTTTTAAATTTATCCATGCTTCACCACCCAATTCGGTGGGTATTGATAAAAAAAACGACGCGAAAAAAATTTTTAGGACAATCGTCTCTTACGCCTGCCAAAGCTTGAGAAAATCGTAAAGTCCGACTTTTATGCCTCATAACTCGGAAAACATTTATTTTATATAACAATCGTTTGCTAAGAAGTTGTTATTAGTGAAGTTTTTTTTGCTTTTGACGAATGGTGAGTCCGGTGGCCGGAGTGAAAAATAATTGAGCAGAGTGGTTTTTTTGAAAGTATAAATTTTATTGAAATATCTAAAACTAGATTGAAAAGCTAAATTTTTGAAAATTGTAAAACTTAAAAGTAAAATCAAAATCAAAGTAATATAAATAAATTACATAACAAGGAGTTATATCAACATACCACTGCCACTTGCTACCCCCCGCAGCCCAACTCATACACCGCTGGAGCAGCTGCATCAGCACCACCACGCCAGGGGTGCATGGTAAAAAGGTTTTTAGACATAAGAAAGTGTAAACCTGGACGACTTGACGGACAGGACAGAAATCTAAAAAAAAAAATAAAAATTTAGTAAAAATTATAAGGGGTAAAAATAAAAAAAGTTGTTAATTTGGAAGAAAAACCAAATTGTTAAGGAAATTTTATTTGAAGTTTTTTATTACGGGTAGCCAGTCCGTTTGGGGAGGATTTTGAGCCAAACGTGCGCGAAGAGTAGGGTTGAGCTCAGGCCTAGGAATCGTCGGGTAGCGAAAAGAAACCAAGATTATCGGTTGAATTTAATCATTAATAAAATTCCCTAAAATTTAATATATTAAAAAGAAGAAAAAAAAACCTGAAAAAGAGGGAAAAAACCCGGAAAATAAACCTGAAAAAAGCAGATTAATAAAAAAAAAGAATTTAATACTTACCGGAAAACGCCTGGACTTCTGACAACTAAGGACGACCAAAACCTTCCAAGCTCAGTTTGCAGTCAACCATAGCAGCCATATCCCGAAGAAGTGCAAGTAATTAGCAGCTATCCGTAGAGGAAATAGAAACTTGTGCGAATGAGTACTGCTCACCTGAAATAGAAAAGGCTAAGAAGAGCATGATTTTTTTTAATCTTTCATTTTTAAAAAAAAAATTTTTTTTTATTTGTTTTATTAAGAGTAGAATTTATTCCTGTGCTTAATAAAACTTGTTGTCAAGTTTTTATTTTTATAATAATTGTAATTGGAATTCGAATAATGCAAAATTTTTGCAAATCGTGAAAAATAATAATAAAACGAATGTTTATAATGACAAATTTAAAATTTTAAAACGGATTAGATTTCAAAATGTTGGCTTGAATGGTAATAAAAAGAGGTGAGTAAAGGGGTGGGAAAGGAAAAAATATGTGAATATGGTAAGCTGTAGTCTGTTTAGGTACATCCAGATAGACCTAAGAGTAGGATGTACGGGGGGTCTAAAGCAGAGGTCTGCAAAACACCGCACATGTGCGAATGCTCTCACACAAATAAAAAGAGCATGAGAAAATAATTTATATTTTTACTAGATAACACTGAACAAACAAAAACAATTACGCTCAAAAATAAACAACCGAGAGAAACAAGAAATTTGAATGTATGTGTATGGCAGACTCTGGTCTAAAGATCCCAAAGGGAGGGTAAATATAAGGTATTATAGTGTCATAACGTCTTGACTGCTTCGGGTCCTAAATAAATTCTTTGTTTTATTCCTTATTAATGATTCCTTCATTTTAGCTGGTATGATTTCTTTTTTTACTCGGGATTACTGTCATCAGGTCGGCAAGAACCACCCCATCCGGCGAGTTTAAGCCGCGCAATAAGCCAGCATACCAGCACCGCCTACACTCTGGCCACATCCTCTGGTTGTGGTGTGAACATCAACCAGCTGGTATATGGTATATTATCCCCGTCCCGTGCAGTACAATCTGCCCAGACCACAATTAGAAAAGCTTAAAAACCAATTGAATAAAAGTAAATTAAGGTATTCTTTATTACATCCATGTTCATTTTTATAAATTATACGAATTTATTACATAATTTTATTTTTTCATTATATTATTCTACATGATAATAATCGAAATTGTAGTTGATAATTTACGCATTTACCGCAACTTAAGCAAGTTTTGCGTTTTGCTTTTGTAGTTAAATTGCACTAAGCGTATTATAGGCGGTTATGTTATCGATTCGATTCCAAACCTGATTCTTTCGATTCAGAACATGTCATTGATAAAATTCATGTCTGTGTTTTTTTGGATTTTTAGTTCCATTTGAGAGATATTGCAAACAGCAGAAAAGTAATTTCATAGACTTTTACTAAAAATCAGATTGAACACTACAAATTTGCTCCAATCGATTCCAAATTAGTTTCATTCGATTCAGCACATATCATTTATAGAGCTTACGCACTTTATTTTTGATTTTTGGTTGTATTTAAAAAATATTGAAAGCAAGCAACAAATTTGGTTTGGCCAGACCAAGAGGGTAATCCAAGGGTTAAAGTAGCTGTCGGACAATTATGTGTTCTAAGGTTAAGGTTTTTTTGCTCGAACTAAGCTAGAACTGAGCATTGCAAAAAAAAAACGCCCATCATAGGCTACCAGAAAATACTCCTTAACCCTAGAAATATAATCTGCGTAAAATTTACGCATGCTTTTTGGTGCACTAAATGACCCGAGGAAATATGCACAAAGATTACCACTTATTTTATGACAATCTTTGCCACTAAAAATGTATTCATTTTATTATTTATTGTTAATTTTCTATATTTGTGTTGTATTTTAAATCTAATGTTAATTAATTTACTTATTGAACAATTAATTTTGCTTGCTTTTAGCGTATTTGCTATCAAAAAACTTGAAACTTTTATGAGCAAAAAGTGTTCTGTGTAGTTTTTCTTAAAAATCACGCACCGCTCTGTAACAGATATCCGAAGTTTTTTAACGCAGTATTTTACAAAATGTGCCCGTGAATTATTTTGGCATATGATATCAACAAAATATCATAGGATAATATAAATCCGTTGTTTCGCTCTCCTGAAAATCTGTTGAAAAACACATATCACTACTTGCAGGCTTGACGACGATATGGAATGAGGCTTCGAAAACTCTTTTGAAAAAACATTGCTTATTATTTTTTTGTCGATACTAAACTGTAGCAATGATAGCCGTCTATTTTCAGGTGGATACAGTTCAATTATTTTTTGTCTGTGGCACTATTTAGTGTAATGTTATTATATGGGCATTTCCCCAGAATGGTCTACCAGGATGAAAAAATAAAATGTTGATAATCATCGTCTTTTATTGTTTATTATTATAAAAAAATCTATGTTGTTATAAAAGAATGGTTTCATAGCATATCTCAGCTGTTTTACTTGAGGAAATTGCGCTGGAAACTGGAAAATTTTATATTTTCTTATATTTTCTACTTCTAAAGACATTTTTATGTACTTATTTTACTTGCAAAAAATATGTTATGTTTACACTCTTTCTTCATTATCTCTCCATTACAATCAATTGCAAATTGAGTATTAAGTTGCTTGCTAAGCAAATTTGAAGATATTTATGGGAATCTGCATGATGATAATAATAAAAAAAACATATATGTGAAAAGTGTCACGTGCGTAATGTCACGTGCGTAATTTACAATTTATTTTTTTCTTCGCCAACCCATGCATAGTTGCTTTTGAACAAAACATGATTATAAAGGCCCATTACTAACCTTTATAAAAACATTTTTTCCGATATAAAAACCTCCTACAATTCACTTACTTTCGCACTTTTTCTTACGGTCCTAAAAGGCACTTCTATTTTTGTCACGTGAGTAAGTCAACTTTGATCGCATGGCATTTGGGTACCCAGTGCTCAATTCACCATTATATATACTTTTTAGAAAGAACTCATCACAAACAATGTAACGATTCTAGAATTCATTCTAAAATTCCAATCCACTTCTATTTTTTTAATATTCAAACACAATAAAACGCGTACAAATGTCGCGTGCATAACCAGAGAAACACCCATATGCATTATGAAATTGATTAAAGTTGGATTAAATAGTATTACACATAAAAAATAAATGAAAGTCCATCACCATAAAGGTTTAATTTTGAAAACTAAAAAAAGCTAAAGTAATTTTAAAAGATATTGTTATTTTTTCCCCTTAAAACACCAAAAAACCGCTTGAGAGACAATAAACGATTCTAATATCTCTTGATTTTTACCTAATCTCTAAAAACGGAGTATACCACTGTATTCTACGGCCCAGAATTAAGTTTGGTTGTCTCGGTGTTTTTCTGTGTCATTTCGAAAGTAAAAATTTTACTTACAGTGTAGTCGAGGCCAAAGTTGCAAGACTCATAGAGTATGTTCTTTCATTATAAATCTACTAAAATTTCTTCTTATACTACATTTACATTAGGCCGGAATCTTGTAGATTTCATTTAAAATCTTCTTCGAAATCAAGTGCGTTTACATTTTAGTTTTTTGACATTAGCGAGATTTCGTTTTAATAACAAAACAACTGACTCGTTATACATACAAACACAAAAAAATATACATTAAAAAATTTGCATTACCTTTTATTAATAATCAACGATATTTATTTTATCAATATTATTCATTTTTTTTTTATTGTTTTACAATTTTTATAAAACTTTTTAATTTTTTCTAACAATTTTTGTTTTTTTTTTAAATGTCATTTTTTCTTGTGCACGGAAATATTTTTTAGTGCTATATTGATAAACCATAGTTGCATCATTAAGAACTACTAGATTTTGAGTAGATTTCGGTGAAATCTAGTCACGAAGTTGATTTTGTTTTGTATGAGAAATCAAGTCAAAAACAACTAGATTTGGCTTGAAATCTCGTAAGTACTAGATTTTGCGTAGGTGTAAATGTAGTATTATTAATTTTACGCTAATGGGAGTTATTTTTTTTCTTTTTCTCCAACCCAATAACGTGTTAAGCAAATTTATTCCATATTTACAATGCATAAATTTTATGAATATTGACAATGGAAATATTAATGATTTTTGATTTTAATTTATAGCAGCTAATTTTGTTTGGCATGTTAGATTATAGAATTTACTGCATTTGTTTTACAAAATATTGTTTAGAGAGAAAAATGCAAAACATTTTCAGTACTAAAAATTTGTGTATCTTTCTTTGAAAATGAACAAATAATTACAAGCATAATGAATGGAAAAATGTGAAAGCTTGGGAATTCGTATTCTACGAAATAAAGATAATACTGTGAAAACAAATGTCTTTTGAAATATCCTTAACCGTAGAATGCATAACCAAAAAAAAAAAACACACAAACGCATAACCGGGGTAACCCATTACAATTGTTAGTGATTTAGTCTTACAGAAAAACTTATCAAACTTAAAGACTGTTTACTAAAAATATTTATATATTAATTAAATTATTTAATTTATTTAATTAAAAAATCTTAAAATAGCTCTTTACTCGCTAATTTCTTTCATATAAAAACTATGGGGTACACGGGTACCCCGGTTATGCGTTTGCGTAATTGTCACCTTTGGATGCTAATAGTTATGAAACCGCTTCACCGAATTTTATAAATGGTCAATAAAACTACTCAAAAAGATCCGAAGTTTCAATTCTCTATTGGTATTGGTTTTGCAGCTAGTAACGTTTAAAGTTTCTAGTGGACACCCGGTTTTGCATTCTACGGTTAAATTATATTTGTGTTTTTATACACCCAAAGGAAAAACAACTATTGAAGCAATAAGAAACATTAAAGAAAGTCAAATAATTTTTTATTACTATGGAACAATATTAATTAAAAGTTGCCCTATTTTGATCATATTAGTATGAAAAAAAATTTGGAAATAATATAAAAGAACAATATTGTCGTAATTTTGAAACAATGTTTAGATTTAAAATAGAAACCATATTGAATAAAGTATGAGACAATTTAAAAATAAGGTTAATCACCTCTGAAACTTCATGCAATTTAAAATGCACTATTTATACCAGTGCCCATGTTCTGTAACTCTCGCGTCTTGAAACTTTTCGATTGAAATGTGTGAAATAAAACAAAAATGCCATATATTGAAACAAGCAGCTGTTTTTCTCACTAAACTGTGTCTGTAACTTTTTTTCGCGAGTACAAGCTGTCACGTAAGAAAATTACTCGGCAATTTACAGAAAAAGTGTGTCCGTAACATTTTTGTGAGAAAACTTCACTCTTTGAACTGTCAAAAAAACTCACGAATAATAATGGGGCGAGAAAAAATTTTAACACTAAAAGACAATTTAAAATGCAAAATGGAAAGAATAATAATAATAATATTTTGTTCTTGGCACATTTTTTTATAGTTTAATTATTTTGCTTTTAACATTTTTATGAAATATATGAATGTTTTCAAAGCTCGTTTGAAAATAACAAATATTAAAGTCGCAACTAACATTATTTTGTATAGCCGACGGTTGTATTTTCGCCGCCGTAGTTGTAAATTTTAGTAAATTTTGGTCGCTGCCAACGATCTGTGTTACTGGCGTTCTCAACGTCTGCAATATCACATCGGCTTCGAGTGCAATGTTATGACATTTATAACGTAAGGACGTAATCTCGTTTGATAGTTTTCAAACAATAAATGGCCTTTGCCATCCATCTGGCTAAATGCATAGCTCCAGGTTTCGTTAATTTAATGCCTCTAGGCGGACTTCCTCCAAAGAATATTATTACCATCTAAAATTTGATTGAATATTGAATATGAGAATCCATTAAAAAAACCATCCTGTTGTATTTTTGGCCAATGGTTTTTAGATCTGGAGCAGTTGCAAGGCCTTCTTCAGTTTTTCCTGTGAGACTGGATAAAAGCTTTGTCGCCCAGTGAATTGTCAATTGTGAAGGGTTTTCTGTTAATTTTTATTTAATATTTTCGCTTTTAGCTTTTCTCAAAATATCTCTTTGCTTACGTATAGCATTCCGATTAATAAATAAACCGCATCTCTTGAACTCACTTTTAGTTTGCCTAAAACAGTACCAAGACTCGGGGTACGAATTTCCTTTGTCGGCCTTACTCCACTTTGTTTCGGACTTCTTTGAGAAGCATCATTGTGAACAACATAAGCATCATCCTCTGTTTGGCTAGATTCATATTCATAATTCATAATGGGCCGGCCCTGTGAAAAAATGTTATTTTCAGATTGATGCAAATAGGTCAATTTGCACCTTCTAAGCTCAGAAGCGCTAATTTTTCCAAAATATATTCACAAAATATTCTAACCACCCTTCGTAAAATTAATGAACAATTTTCGTGTCAATCCAAGAACAACCAAGAAAATTCCTAATAAAAATATAGAACTTACTTAAATTGGACCTTTGACCTCTTTGGGGCAGCACTTAAAGTTGTTTTCGAGAGGCGTATTTATAGTGGACCCAGTGGACTCTGTACACTGATTTCTGGTATTAATGAACCTAAATTAGAACAAATTTTGATATAGAAGTGATCTTTGTTAGCGTTTTATAGTTTTAAAATTGTTTTTAACCTTCAACTGTTGAGGTGGTGGTAAATTTGACCCTCACCTAACATTTTTTTAAAATACTCTCTTACATTGCGCTCACTAAATTTAATTCTCTTAGTATCATCTCATATCGTGATCGTTATTATTCACTTGTCTTTTGGCTGAGCTCGACTTGGCACGAGCGGAGCTACGAACATGCTGGTGTAAAAATTACCACTCGTCATCATTTACGTAATTTTTTCTTTGAAAATATTTTACCACCACGTCAGCGTTAGCGTAGTACTTAGTAGAAAAAAAAATTTACCCCACATCAAAATTAACGTAATATTTTCATGAAATTAAATTAAATGAAAATTCCATTGCAGTTGCTTTTTTATTTACGGTTTTAGTCGTACTAGATTCTCTTCCGAGAGTGTAATGGTTTAATACAAACAAAAATATCATAGGTAGTATACCGAGGTGGAATGATAAGATTTGGCTCTCTTTTTCTAGGAAAACAACGCGAAAGGCTTTATGCCATTCGACAATAAAAGTGATTGTTAATTATTCAAAATCTATGAGAAACATATCTTATCCTTATTAAACTGAGTGACGTAGGCTCGGTTAGCCGATAGCTTCAGTAGTTTGGGAGGTTCTTGACCCACGTCAAACAAACTAACCATTACTATCCTTATTATTACAGAGTCCCGGTTAAAAAGGTGATGCTCACAATAATGGAAAGAAACTATTAGCTATGGATTCCCCAAACATAAGAAAAAAAAAAATAGAGTTAACCGTGTCTATTGCAAAATGAATTTTAATTAACAATAATTCAATGATGTTGCTGCCAAGTGATCTTTACGCTCCCTAATCATTTGAATTTAACCATTCTATTTTAATATTATTTTAATGCAACGAACTAAAAAAATTTGTTTTTTTTTTTTAATTATCTGCTTTTTGCAAAATTAAATTTTTTTCAGGAATTGTCTAAGAGAACAAACACTTTTTGACAACTTTCTTTTACTTCACAAAAATAACTGGCTTTTTAACACATTAGTTGTTGCGTCCGAGACTTAGCACAATTCTTCTTTGTGGCGATTTACCTTAAACTGGAGACTAGCTGAGAATCCCTCTCCCAAAAAAAAAAACAAAATTATGTGTATCTATCGCAGTGTTGCCAATTTAGCAATTTATTGGCTAGATTTAGCCATTTTTCACCCTGTTTAGCCATTAAAAAATGTGTTTAGCCATTAGCCATTTTTTTAGCCATTTTTCAAATTGTTTAGCCATAAAATTTTTTTACCGTTTTTCTTTTAAAGGAATAATTTTTATTTTATTATAAAAATTTATAAAAGTAAAACAAACATTTTTAACAATTAAAACGCCTTTAATTTAAATCACAACTTTTACAAATGTTGAAAATCGCTATAAACGATGATGATGAAACATCTTTCAAAATAAAGGAACAGTATTTCAATACTAAATTAATAAAATGGATCACCACAAACATTGGTGTTTCTTTCTGGTTGCAAGTATTTCAGTAAAGAGATGCAGGCAGCAACAGAATTTTTTTAGAAATCTCAGAATTGACTATAAAGTTGCTCTCACTTCCATGGTCTAATGCTGAAGTGGAGAGGGTATTTTGCCAAGCAGACATCGTTAAAAGTAATTTGAGAAATAGGTTACATTAAGCAACCGTTAATTTGATTTTTTTAATTAGGTAAAGAATTTTACTGTAACAATAAAATATTTTTACCAACACCACAACAGTGGAGAGGGTACTATGCGTTTGTGCTGATGTTTGAAACACCTTAAAATATTGATACTTAAGGTATGTTCAGACCTAACAAATATTTGGCAATAAAATCCAAAAAAGCGTTGCCTGTAAATTGATCAAACTTAAGCTTTATTTTTAACAATTTCTATTTATTTACAAAACTTTAATTTTAAAATGATCATTGTATAATGTAATTTAGAAAATGTTAAATAATGTCTGCCCTAGCCAAACGTTTTGCAAAAGCAAACAATTCTTTAAGAAAACTAGTGGTCACGTGTAGGACGTCAAATATTTAATAGGTGTGAACATAGCTTTAGCCAACCTTTACGTATAGCGATTGACTCTTAATCACTTTCTGAGTCGAATTAACGATGCTTGTCCGGCTGGCTGGCTTGTACTTGTGCGCAAAGTACAGGTCGCAAATTTAAAGATAATTTAATAATATTTGGTACATAGTTTATAATGTGGTGTACGGTATCATCTAGTCAGGGTTGACCGACTATACTTTTTTACTTGTTTTTTATTGTAGATCTGGACTCATAATGTTGGGTAAATGTTGTCGTGATTATGATTTCCTTCAAATTATTTAAAACTAATAGGCACGAGTGATTCCTATGAGATAAGCAATAACGACGAATTTTTCGATGATTTAATTTTTTAAATATCTATCAAAATATTAATTTACGTTTATTCTTATTTAAGAAATTGATCTTAACTTACAATTTCATTGTAAACAACTTTAAATGAATTTTTTCTGTTTTGTTATAGAATTTTAATGTGTTTTTACTTTAAAAAAAAGTTTAGCCATTTTTTAGCCCATTTTTAGCCATTTTTTTCCGTAAATTTAGCCATTTTTCGTCACCAAGTTTTGGCAACACTGATCTATCGAAACAAAATTATAGTCTTTGTAATTCCAATGCCTGTTTGTTGTAATTAATAACTCTAAATATGATTTTTACGTGATTTTTAATTTTGAAGTGTTGTAAAAACGAAAGTTAACACTTTTTTACTGCAAGGTTTTATAACCTGCAGAAATTATTGATTCATATATTTCCTTAAATTAAATAAAGAACCATGTTTTCTTCTTTTAGAGTAATTGTCCTTTTAATTAAAAAGTTGATAATTTTTTCAGTTTTACCAAAAATTTATTATGGTGTTATGATCTTTTCGTTTCTTACAAAATCTTGTAAGTTGGTTCTTTTGAAGGTAAACCAAAAGATTTTTTGTAATCTAAAGATTATTTAAATAAAAATTCGCAAGGACTTACTGGATATAATTGCAATAATAACCTCAAAATTTTATTAGCTTCAATATAGCCTTTTACTGGTTACAAAATCGCAGCGTCATCCTTGAAAACTCTTTAGCCTTGTAAGTTGTAAGGTTGGTGGTAAAAAATGAAAAAAATGATTGCGTCTAATTTTGCCCCTAACTTACTTCTTTGAAAATCAATATGGTACGTTTTTTAGCTAAATTTATTGGAAATGCTTAAAAGTTCTAAATATTGTTAGAAGTTGATAGCACCTGCATAAAACGTCAAGTGGTAAGTTTTATAAATAATTTGCAACAGATCTCGCTGAACATACTCTTTATACCAGTTGGTGAACCGTTAACAAATAATAATTTTTAAAATTATCTTTAAAATTCAATTATCGCTTCCAGTTAATTTAATAAGATATTAACTCAAGTATGGTTTTAGCCAGGGCTGTGGAGTCGGAGTCGAAGTTAAGGAGTCGAAGTTTAGGTTTTTGTGCCGGAGTCGGAGTCGTAGTACCCATAAAAACTCGCGACTCCGACTCCAAAGTTTTTCGGGATAAAAAATTAGAAAAATTTTCCAAAATTGTTTTATGCTATATTTAACCATTAAAAGCTAATGCATTAAAAAAGTTAGAGTGCTATGTTCGGATGTTCCGAATCTCTGACACCCTCCACCGAAAGTCAGAATATATGAGAGTTATAAATTACATTTATATTATCCCATGGCAGCCATGTCATTTCTTAAGTTTTCCCTTTTTTTTTGCAAGTTTTTTGAGATGCAAAAAAGTGGCAAATCTAGTCTATTTGAGTGATATTGAAGAAGTTAATAATGAATAACTTTAATTTTAGTAACATAATTAATAGTAAGAGCAAAATATTGAAAATTTTCGCGAGGGCGTATTCAAAATAAAAACATTTTTAGATTCAATTTTTATATATTTTTAAATAAAATGAATTCTATATACTTTTTTTCATTTAATTATTTAACAGTAATATAAAAAGCCTTACAACATGTTTTTGTTTTTTTTTTTAAATGTTGGCACTTTTGTAAAAAAAAGGTTTTTTTCAGAAATAAGAGGTTTTTTTAAAAAAATAAATTATGGACGGATCATCACGAAAGCCTGTATAGTGATTTCCGTTATTAAATATCTAAATGAAACAAATTTCAATACAGTAGTGAAATTTGTTTTAGCGCTTAAAGTGCTTTTCAGTTAGCTGCTTAATATGGGATCTAAGGTTAATATGGACCGATAATCAGAAAATTGCATGGTATTATTTCTAGCCATATGAACCAAAATTGGACCAAATTTTACAAAATCTATAGCTGCTACGGTTTTAGGTGTATTTAAATAATTTCCTAGAGTGAGCATTATATGGGGCATTATATAGCAAATTATGGACCGATCTTCACGAAATTTTGCAGTGTCTTATAATATTGTGACGTACCAAATTTTATTATGGTAGCGATATTTATTACGTTTTTATGCGTTCTAAATTGTTTTCCGGGAGTAGGCTTTATATAGGGCCTATGGTAAAATATGGACCAATCTTTACGAAAGCACATTTAAATATGATAGCAATATCTATTACGGTTCTAGAAGTACATTATGGCACCTTTTACTTAATTTTTTGTAACAAAATTGTTAATTTTTAAGGGTAGAGTTTCTACATTTTGATTGATAACTATGATCCTACTGATCGGATTTTGCTGGATGTCACTCCCAAACTGCTTATTATAACTAGAAGTAATTTGACACCAAGATTGAACTTTTGTTTTAAGTTTTTCGAAAGTGAGCGTATTTTGAACAGACGGACATGGCTAAATCGACTTAGAATTACTCAAGAAACCAGGTTTATTAGATGAATAATAAAAAAGTTTCACATGGAATGACAAACTTAGTATACCCTTATTCCGTACGGTAATTACCCTTTTTTCGGGTAATTTTGGGCCGCAAAAGGTAGCAAGGTAATTTTATTTAAAAAATGGTAATTTAAAGATATTTGGATTTTTAGTATACATCGTATGCACGTATGCTTACATATGTATGAATGTTTAATAATTTTAACGTTTGAAAGGTGATTTTAAATTTAAAAATAGATCAATTTTAGAACAAAAAATTAAGAACGTAATGTTTTTGCAAATGTTTTCGTAACAGCGATAAGTCCAATTAAGATAACTGAAATTATGCTTGTATAGTTATTATTATCAACAATATTTAAACATACTTACATATCAAATAGCCCTGAGCTAATAAATTTTACTATAGTTTTCGGATTATTTTAAGTCCGGATGAAGGATTAAATGGGGCTAGAGTTAAGTGTTTGGCACTTGAATAATCCGTATTTAAATCAAGCATGCTGTACTTGATTTAAAAAATCTGTACTTACCGTTTGTCATATAGAACGAAATTGATAAATAATCTTTTGAAAAAATAATTTGGTTTAAATGTTTAGGATTAAACATAGTTTTGACAAAACTTGACTTGAAAAAAATTCTTTCACTTATCGTGGAGGTGGAGGATGTTGGAGGAATCGAAAGCAACCCATAATTCAGAATATCTTATTTCTCTGTCCTTTTCCTGGATTTCTTTAAACATATAAAATCTTCCGTTATGCCATAAGATTTTTACATATGGTATGAAAACATATTTTCTAAACACATACCAGTTGTATATGAGACGAAACAAATAATTAAAAACACAAAAATATGTTATAATACTACAAAAAATTTAAAATTAAGTAACATCGGTTAATCGAATGAAACTAACCGGTTTAATCGTTAATTGAAAATAGACAATTTTAAATTAAACGTCAGTTATAAAAGTGTATCTTATGAGAAAGTTTTAAACTAAACATATGGTAAGTTATGGTAAATTTGGTGGAGTATATTCCGGTCCTATTAAACTAAATTGAAACAGATTTTAAGATCCCAAAAAATATATAACGTATAGGGTCTGAGATGATTATTTCTTGATGCTGCAAACAAAAAGGCAAAACCTACTCTTAATCGCCACTCTTGGTCGTGGAGGGTACAACATAAAGATATTTGATTCCTATTTTTTAGAGCAAGTAAATTCCCATCGCAGTAACAATTTACTGGCGAAGGATAATTTATAAAAACAATTATATAATGTACATGGCTAAGTGCTTAAATGTCTTATTTCCTATATCCTTTTCTGAATTCATAAAAAGACATTAAGTAGCTGTCTTTTACATACATTTATGTGTATCAATCTAATTAGAAAATGCTGACATTTTTACCATAATTTATTATGGTTTATTTTCATTTTCCATTTTATCTAAGATAATAATAATTTTAGTCAAATTATGACAACAACATCAGTAAATATTTGAATTTGTTGCCTTTTCTTTTAGTTTTCTGATGATAACAAACACAAAATATTTGCTAAGTAAATGTTTATCTCTCTAAAACACTTCACTGCGAACATCTATTATGTTCAACAAATTACACAAATGTACCCAGAAAACACTTCGATTACTTTTTCAAAATGAATAGCTTCTTTTACTTATAATTAAGCAGCTTTCTTTGCTACTGTTTGTGTAACATAGCAGCTATTACAGAACTACGTTTTATAACATATCATAATGAAGAAAATAAGCAATTATAACGTAATAATTTGCAAAAGTTATTCCAAAATAAAAATTTATTTTTGCTAG
This sequence comes from Pollenia griseotomentosa, assembly GCA_963931875.1. Taxonomy (NCBI): domain Eukaryota; kingdom Metazoa; phylum Arthropoda; class Insecta; order Diptera; family Polleniidae; genus Pollenia; species Pollenia griseotomentosa. The sequence continues at coordinate 94,471,414 of OZ007562.1, forward strand.
ATTACAACATTTTTCTATTAACTTTTTCTTTTTTAAAGCTATATTTATTTGGTTATAAGCGCTTTTGTAACTGAGTAGTTACACTTAAAAGACTTTATAGGTAAATTGGAACTATGTAGTAAGATTTTGCCTTTTTGAAAGGTTATGTTTGTGTTTGATTTTTTTTTTTATGTGGAAGAAATATTCTTAGTATGTAGTGGTTACACACTTATTTTTCGGACTTTTTACAACTGCTTGCTTTTCGGATGTATTTATTTAAATGTAAATGTTCTCATTTTGCGACATCCCTTGTAAAATTAATTGGGGTTTTCAGTAGAATTGTAAATAAAAAAGTGACCATTTCGTTCGGCAAAAAAAGAAATTCTTTTCGAAACCGCCTTTTCAAAATTCTTTGCTTGGAAGGTGGTACGCTCTAATGTAATGTAATGTAATGTAATGTAATGTAATGTAATGTAATGTAATGTAATGTAATGTAATGTAATGTAATGTAATGTAATGTAAACAGTAAATCAATCAGTTATTAGCAGATTTCAATAAACATTATATACTGCACTTTAGTATTATGAGCGGTAGAAATATGGAAAACACAAACGCTAATAGCGCTTCTGTAGTAAGTATATTAAAAACGTTTATCTCTTTATGATCTTTGTACACAACAAAAATATGGTTTCACTAAAAAACTCAAAAACTTTTACGAAAACAAAATTCAAGTGTGAGTTTAACGAAAAAAAAGCAGCCAACAAAAAACACACACGTTTTTCATGCTAATTTTGTGCAAATTGCCAAGCACCAACAATAATGATAGTGAGGAGCGTTGCAAAATGGTGTTGTTTGATCCTTCCTTTATAAATATGAAAAAAACACTACAGAACATAAAAATATAATGTACGTATTGTCTCAAAACCACTGCAATTGAACTGTTTTGTAACGAAAAACCGAACACTACCTAATGTTTGCTACTATCAAGAAAATACCCTTCTAGCATTTTCGATCGTGTAAGAGTCTACTGGGAATATCATGGAGAGCATTTTTGACCGCCGACGAGCGCATTTTTTAATCGTAGAAGATTCCTCGCACGAGAGAAACTGTTACACAAGCTGATGCCTCTGGCCGATACTTCTGCAATACAGCGAAAGACGCTTATATTAACGTAGAGGGAATCGTTTAAGATGTATGTACACAGAAAGAAAAACACTCGGGATAAATCAAGTTTTTTATGATTACTTTAAAAATTCCAGTACGAATAACACTAAAAAGTACTTAAAACAAATCTAAGCGGAATTATTTTAAATTAAATCAATCCCGGAATTTCTTGAAATAAGTATAAAAATCTTAAATCAAGTAAAAAAAAACTTTTCGTTGTGTTAAACCCTGCGGCTTACGCATGTTTTGATTTTCTCTACACATTGAAAAAGGTCTGGCTAGACTTATTTCTACCACGAAATGTTAAAAAGTAAATTTAAAATCTTGCTTCTCAATTAGTTTATATTTTTGGTTAAATATGTATATAAGATTTCTAAAGCAAAAACCATCGGACATGATGTTGGTGTTTTATTATTCTGTGAGGTGTAATAAGGGAAGTAAATCAATCGTAAAAACTTTTTTTTCTGCTTTCTTTTTTCAAGCACAAATTCAGGATATAATCACCTTTTTAATACTTGAATCAAGCGCATTTTGAGATTGATTCAATCTTAGTTTTACTTAAATCAATCTCGTTTTCGGATTATTTCAAGTACGAAGTCGGGATTGAATATGGATTATTTAAGTATTTTAAAAATCCGTACTTGAATAAATCTTTCTGTACTTGATTCAAGAAAACCCATACTTACCGTACCATTAATACCGCTTCGGATTGATTTGAGTTCGGATGGATTGATTTTTCTTTTGTGTGTAAAGAATATCTAATAAGCCTTTCATAAAACATGCCAAGAATCGTTTGAGACTCTCGAGGGATTATCTTATCTTTTTCATTTCAAAACTTGTAATTTTTATACAATTTATACGAAACAAACCTTAAGATCGCGAATTGTTGTAAAATTTAATATATGGCAAATTCTTAGGTAGTTTCGTTTTATTGAAAGTGTATTGGCAAAATAATTTTCATATTTCAAAAACGCTCTTTTTTAGGTAGCTATATGAATCATATAGAGAGTCGCAAAAGGTTCATTCCAAGATTGAAAGACGAGTGTGTCAGAAAATGTATAAAAAAGTATTAAATAAACAAAAATACAGCCTGTGCTAGGGTATGATGAACGGTAATAAGTGTTGTGTACTAATGCAAAATCATTAAACAAATTGATATCGTTTCTGGTTGTGTGTCCCGTACGCTAAATAATGTTCAGGTTATATTCGAACATTGGTTTGTATAGCCTCCACTACCAAGAATAGTGAAACAGGGCGTTATAACCATAACATGTTTTGAGAAAACCATAATATGGTTGTAGCTTCTTGATAGAGGGGAACTAATTAAACCATAATATGGTTGCAGGTGACAATATTATGATTAAAGTTACCTTATCAAAAGTAATTTTTGGGAATACAAAATTTTAATGTAAAAGATTTTGTTATTCGTGCTTAATTCCCAGTTTTTATTCTTAATAAAAACACTAGAAATTTATTGTTGATGGGATAAGCTATTCCTATGCGCATTTCACTGGTTGCTTAGGCCAGATCATCAGGAAACTTTAGATTTTAGAAAACTAAAGATATTAACTGTGGAGGTGAAATTTTTTGGCATACCTTAGGACGTGGTGGTAAATTTTACCCCTCTAAATTTTACTAAAAAAAAATTAGTAAAAAATATTTTTTGATAATTTTTTGTTTTTTAAAAATAAACTACTACATTTTTAATTACAAAAAATAAAGAAACCAAAAATTATTTTTATTTGTTTAAACAAAACAGGTACTTTGCTTCACACACCTTTTTGTAATATAAAAAAAAACGATACATCAAAAACTTATCAAAAAAAAATGAATAATAAAAAAAACAAAAACTTAAAGGGCATTTTTTGCACAACCAAACATATACATTTAAAGATATAAAAGAGATCATGAAAAAAAATAATTATGTGTATAAATTACAGGTCTACCATTTTGGAGGTTTCTTACTCATCAAAATCTGCATCCCATACACAAGAACTAAAGTTTCCAACTTTGGCCGATATATTTTGGTTATCAATACACAACATCTGGGCGGGACTGGAGAAATTGGTTTAATATCTTTAGTTTTTCTAAAATCTTTATGGATTAAGTTTCCCGATGATCTGGCCTAAGCAACCAGTAAAATGCGCATAGGAATAGCTTATCCCATCAACAATAAATTTCAAGTGTTTTTATCAAGAATAAAAACTGGGAATTAAGCACGAATAACAAAATCTTTTAGATTAAAGTTACCATATGATTAATAACTTTTTGTAAAAAATAGTTTTGCTTGAGGTTACCGTATCAAAAATAGTTCTTTCTTTGAGTGTAATATATAAAAGGTCCTATAAAACATCCAATTGTGAACAAATGTAGTTCTTAGTGAAAGGTTTTAAAGGTTCGGCATAGCCGAAAAAAGCATCATTTCTTATTTTGGCTCATAAGTCATTTTTTAAAACTAATAAACATTTTTTTAAGACTAATGGGCTAACAATATAAATAAGTTAGAATGACGTAATCTTTACTGAAAGTAACGTAAGTATATTTTATCCAAATTTCAATCATTCCTGTGTTCGTACACTTACATATATATTTATGTATATAATATATACATACATAAGAACATATTATGTATTTTTGTTTTTCTTTCTTTTCAATGTTTATTTTGAATGTATGGTTTTAGTTTTGCACATTATTATACCGAATCTAACCCAAATATATGATAATAAATAGAAAATATAATTCACACAATCTTTGACATTCTTCTCTAAGAGCAATAAATAATGCAAACAATCACTTTAAAAAACTAAACAAAAGATAAAGCAAACAAAAGCAAAACTAGGGTTGAGGGGTTTCATTATAAAATGATATACATGTTTAGCAGTCCAAATTGAATTTTTTGTAAATCAAATTAAACCATTTTCAATGCAGGTTAAACTTTTTGCAAATCAATTTGAATATTCCCAATGTTTTAAACCCTTACAAATAAACATTACAGTATATTTACAATAGTTTTTTAAAGAACATTTTGTACTACCTTATATATAACATTGTAAGCATAACATATCGCACTTGTTCAACAATACTGTATTAACTAAAAATTTTAAAATTTTCAGTAGAAGCAAAACAATTTTTAATTTAATATGAAAGGCAAATGAAAAAGTATTTTTAAACCAACCGTTTCCTTACCACAAGGTAGACAAAATAGCTCGATATTTTTACAGCGGATAGATATGAATAATATCTGTCGACTTTTTTCAAAAGTTAAAAACTAAAAATTTTAAGTTAATATTGTATTGTTGAATAGGTGCGATATTGTATTAATACACTCAGGTCTCATTTTATGCGATAGATGCGTTCCAAAAAATATCGCATAAATTAAATTCGCATAAAATGATACTCTAGCTTCATATAAAAACTAATAATTCGTTCCAAAATTCTGAAGAACCGCATGAATTAAAATGTTGATTAAAAAATCAAAACAAAATCGCATAAAAAAAATCAACAAAAATATATTTGGGGCATTATTTAAGAAGCGGACAACCGGAAAAAAATTGTTGGAATTCTTTTATATTTGGAATAACTATAGTTCTAATAGATATGAATAAATGTGCGAAATATTCTTTTTATATGATGTTTATTTGTCGAGTTACGGGGTAGTAAAGTATTAAGGCCCAACCAGAATGTGCATAACCAAACTTAAGCTACTGTCAAAAAGAAAACAAAAAGCCTCTCAAATTCATTTAAAATAACAAAAAGGAAATAAAAAAAACAATGATTCCGTACGGAATGAGCGATTAGTTTCGCTCCTTGCTTAAGCAAATGACAGTTTTATAAAACTTAACATAAAGTTTCCTTAAGTTCAATATGGTTTTACACATACGATTTACATGTATTTGCTCAGTTGCTTAAGACACGTTATTCACATTCTGGTTGGGCCTTTACCGTTTTCAAAAAAATGCTTTTTTAAATTATTTTTCAAACTCAAAACTGATCAAACAAAAAAAAATTTACATGATTCTTATAGATAATAGATTCTTCTTTAAAAAAAATTAATTTGAAAAAAAAATTTCATTTGCAAAACTGGAAATGAACAATTTAAATCAAAATTTTTCTAACTTAGTCCTAATTTTTTTAACCTAAATATGCCTATAGTGTCCTTACTATATTGTAAAAGTTTTATTATGCGACCTCTATTAGTTAAAAAGTTATGCAAATTTCTTTACACTCGTACATGTGGTTATTGCAATGTTGTACCGTAAAAGACGGTAAAATTTAAATTTTTCTAACTCCGACCTAATTTTTTTATTTTATTTTTACCAAAATAAGCCTTCGGCGTACTTATTATATTGTAAAAATTAATCCATGTGCTCTTCATTAGTTTGAAAACACTCGTACATACGTATCGCATATGGATTCTATCCAACTAAACTCAAAATAAAACAAACTAAAACGATAATATTTATCTCTGCTGCAAATTTAGTTTAATTTAAAAATTAAAAAAAATCTTTAAAAACATCTAAGATTTCAAAATCTGTTAAAATTCTAAAAAAATATCGTTAATTTAAAAATCGCATAAATTTGAATCCGCATAAAACGAGACGTGAGTGTATAGAGATTAGGGTATTCATTCGGTTAACCGTTAATCGGTTAACCGATTAATTACTACCCGATTAACTGATCGGTTAATTTAAAATTTTTTATTTTCGATTAACGATCAAACCGGTTAATTTCAGTCGATTAACCGATTAACCGATGTTACATTATTGTTAATTTTTTTTTAATATTATAACAAATTTTGTGTGTTTTTTAATTTTTTGTTTCGTCTCATATACATGTTTAGAAAATATTTTTTTATACAATATCACCCCAATTATGAATACAAATTCCCCGGCAGTTTGCTCCCTTTTCTATTTTTCCTATGTTCATTCAATTGTAAAATTGGGAAAAGGTAAAAAACTACCGCGGAGTTTTTAATCATAATTGTGATGTATATTTCCTTTTAGCAGAATTACCCGAAACAATTAGAAGTGTTAAAAATTTTTAAAAATCAAATCAAGACTCTAATGGAAGATTTTATATGTTAAGAGAAATCCAGGAAAAGGACTGAGAAATTAGATATTCTTTATTATGGCTGCTTCTGATTCCTCCAGCACCCACAATAAGAGAAATTTTCCAAGTCAAGTGTTGTCATAACTAAAGAAAATTATCGCTTTAATCCTAAACATTAAAAAAAAAAATTTTTTTCAAAATTTATTTAATCAGATCTCTTTAAACTATTGAAATAACTAATAAATAATAATAATCTAATTTTTTAATTTAGTTATAAAATTCTGTTTAATAGGGAAATATTTGTCAATAAAATTAATTAACTACAGAGATCTTATTAAAAAACGACGTTTAAAATTCTTGCGTTTTGCGTTTTTGATTTCCAGAACACCCCTGATGATGTATTACTTTAAAAATACATATCACATATTAATGAATTATTTTTTTTTTTTGTTTGCTCGTTATTTTTGTTTTTTTAATAATAAACGCCAAAAAATAAATAATTTATGCATTTTTAATTATTGAAATTACCTTATTTATTAAAAAAACTTTATTAATCGGTAACCGATCAAAAACCAAACTAACCGATTATTAACCGATTAACCCAAAACCTCGGTTAATTAATTGAGCGATTAACCGATTAAAGCAAAAGCCCGATTAAATGAATACCCTAATAGAGATGCTGTGAAAATATTAGCACCAATTAAACGTTTTGATTAAGTCTTCTTACATCTGCCAAGAGTTGGGTGTGATTCTAGTCCAAACAGAATTGTAAGTCCTAGAATATATCTACCCTAGATGAAAGCGAACTAACACCACAGTAGTCCCGTGATAGGTCTTTGGTGGTAGAGACCGGTTCTAGTTCTACCACTTTATATGAATAACACCTATCACTTTTACATGGGGTTCTCATTGTAGGTGGTCAATTGACACCATTTGGCCAGTCACAGGTCTATTCTCCATGAACGTAATTAGTGTCAGTTACTAAAATGTAGTATTATTTCAATACAATGCAGTATTCTTTCAATAAAACAAGTCCTAGAGTTAAATTCAAGAACCAAATTTTTGAAAGTACCAAAAAATGTGTCACAGCACCGGTGAAGACTGTACTCTAATTCATTACTTTTTCTACCTTTTTGTTCTGGATAAGCCAGTTAAGGGATTGGTTCTTCTTTCACTGGTCATGAGTCCTTTCTTTTTGTAATTGTTCTATTTTCACAAATCCCAGGACTAGTCTGTTGGACCAATTGACACAAATTTCCCGCAGAGTAGCTTATTATAATAACAAAAAATATCACTTAATTTCAATAGTTTAAAAAGCGACAACAGTTAATAGAGAAATATAAATCAACTTAAAAACCTATTGACACAAAAAGTTTGTTGGCAAAAAAAATAGTCGCTAAACTAAAGCATTTTACTTCGTTATTTCGTTATTTATATAAAGATATTTTTAAAACTTATTGCAGGACCTTTGATTGTAATTATAGCCGCACAACGCGTTTCCATCGCATTTACGAGGTTCTGACATCTTTTCACCCGGATTGAGTTCTATATGTTTTGGTTACAGGTTTTAAAAGCCCTACGTCACTTATTGGTTTAATCGTATCTGCGATTTAACTTCTGCCTAGAGATTTTTGTTGAGGTCTAAATTTGGCGACGGTGCTGGCCGCACCATCATATTAATTGAATACATAGCAGACGATTTCTATGCCATTTAACTGGTGTGTTTAGGGTCACTGTCCTGTTGAAAGACCCACAACAGCGGCATTTCATCAAAGGCATACGGCACTTGTTCAGCAACAGTGTGCTAACTCAAAAATTTTATTTTTTTACTTTTTTGAAATGAAACAATTGGTTAAACAATTTTTTTTCACATGTCTTTAATGAAAAATTTAAAATTGTTTTACTTCCACTGAAGATTTTTAAATTTTGTTTAACAAGTTTGATATATGTTACCTGTGCCCATGTTTTGTAACTTTTGTGAGAACTTCTCGCAACGCAAAGATGTGAAGGGAAATATTCCATCGTTTCTCGAAAAGTTAGAAGAGAAATGTGTCTATACTATAACTCATGTCGAAAACTTACAAAATTCTCTACGTCGCACATATTTTGCCAATCTAGGAGGACTTAATTCAATTGAAGCCAAAGTTTAAGAGATATAAACTTGAAATTTGGAAGATAAGTTTTAATTTTTAATTTGGAGGCTCAGATCTTAAATTACGTCCACTCGAAGGCGATGTAAAATCGCAGACGTTGAGAACGCCAATCACACATGTTGGTGACGGCGTCGAAATTTTTTGAATTTAAACATCTTCAACGACGGCGGCGAAAATAAAACAGTCGGCTATACCAAAGAATGTTAAGTGCGTATATAATGTTTGTTGCTTACAAAATAGCTTTAGAGACAAAAGTTTTTCTTGGGAGTCAAAAATTAATTAACAAGGTTTCGTTTAAAGACAATTTATTTGAATTTTTAATTTACCTTTTAGTGTTGAAATTTTTTCCCATCCCGTTTTTATTTGTGAGTATATTTGACAATTCAAAGCGGGAACTTTCTCACAAATCTCTTACAGACACACATTTTCTGTAAAATACTAGTAATTTCCTTACGTAACGGCTAATACCCGCCAATTTTACCGACACAGTTAAGTGAGAAAAGCAGTTGTTTGTTTCAAAAGTTTATCGACGCGGGAATTAGAGAACATGGACACTGGCTGCATCCATGATACAAAGAAACCAAGATTGCGCATTCAGCTTTTAAAAATTAAATGTTTCTGCGCATCGACATCACATCAGCGTATAAGTACAGCTATAATATAAAAACACAAGCAAACAAACATGTAAAAAATATGCTGATGTGACGTCATATTAAACCGTGAAATTTTGTAAACATACGCAATGCGTTATATTGTTTATTTCATTATATATTATATAATTTCGTAAACATACGCAATGCGTAATATTGTTTATATCATTCTTGGCCTGCATCCATGGTTATTTTGATCCAATGTATGGGGCCCACATCATGAAAAAACCCTATACCATTATACTACAACCACAATTTTGTACGATTTTTGTTGTATACCGCGGTTTGAATTTATTGTTATGTGGTCTTCGGACAAAATATCTAGAACCTTTTCCACCAAAAAGTACAATTTTTGATTCATCTGCCCATAGCACGTTTTATTTTTATTTAAATTTTATTTATTCTTATCCAAATTTTGATATTTTTTATTAGGCTAAAGTTCATCAAATTTAATTTTCATTGAATTATTTTTATAAAGAAAGGAATTTTACAACATAAAATTTATTAAAATTTATTGATATTTTTTCCTTCTTGACTGCCGCTGGGCTTGAACCCAGGCTTTCGCGGACAGGTTACCCTTACATGTTTTAATATCAACCACTCAATCTCTTCAGAGGGTTTTGCCGTTTAACACTTACAGCCATTGACGACTGCTGGCAGACAATAGTCAAACATCAATCTTTAAACCAAATTGTATTTAACCTTTGGTAGATCGAAATTTGCTTTTCATTGTTTATCTATTTTAATTGATTTAAATATTCTTCCTTTCTTCTGTTTTTTCGTACTTTTTGTCAAGAATTCTATTCGATGTCCAAAGTACATTTTTTGGTTTTCATTTTTGTCTTTCTTTTTCTTGTTGACCTTTTGCAGCACAACTTGAAGGACAAAAACCAAAAAAGCCTTAGCTTTTAACAGTAATTAGTATTATGGTTATTTTTGTTTAACTGTTTATGGTTCTATTCTATTTGTATTGTTGATGCAATGGAATATTTATAAATTCTCTTGAAATTTTATTTCTATCCTTACCATAAAATATTTTCATGATACAACATTCTAATAGTTTAATCCAATTTTACTTTAAGGCTAGATTACACTTTTATACTTTGTATTAATACATGTCAAAAACTCAAGTAATATGACAAAGTGTGTTACTGTGGATGCAATGTGTCACAAAAATGACAAGTATTATGAAAAAAGTTTGACATCCCATACGACTTCATCGTTTTTTTGAAAAATTTCTAAACAATAATACTTTTCATTGGATCAGGGTTGCATTTTATTTCATGTGTGAGTGTTTATACTTTGTGTGATGGTGTGAACAGAAACTGTCATGTTAAATTAGATTTTTTGACAGTCGCAACAAAACTCATTAGATTTCTATCTCACAATGTATTATGGAATACGTAAGACTTGTGAGAAAGTGAAAACTAGTATTCAATAAAGTTTAGAAAATATATTCTTTTTAACAAGATTTATTTTTTATTCTTCAAACAACAGAATAAAAGTATGATTCAGGGAAAAATATTATGATGTAATATAAGGAATATTTTTGGTCATAATATGATTCAAGAATAATCACTAAAGTATAGAAAAAAAATATTTATTTGTTGAATAACTTTTGACAAATAAACGTAACTTTTTACAAAAAAAAGCGCAACTTTTTTAATTCCTCCCCTGGCAACACTGGTATTTATCAATTCTGCAAGAGCGATTTTTTTGCTACATTATTTGTCTTCCACACATAAATTTATTCTGATATGATAAACTGTTTTATTTATTTTTAAATATAAATTAATTACACGAAATTGAAAATTAAGAAAAGAGTGAAAAAAGCTAAATGCATTGTTGAAAAAAGCTAAAGGCTGAATGAAATATTTCAAGCTTTACATGAAAAATAAAGCTAAATTTAGCTCGAAAAAAGCTTATGTGGCCACACTGATTGTTGTCAAATATTTGTTGAAAAGCAAGCATTAATTTAAGCTAAAATAAATAGAAAGGTAATCAATTATTTTTTTAATGTAAATTATAAAATTGTATGTTCCACAAACATTTGAAAATCGAATACGGAAGTAAAGAAGAAGAATATTCAAAATTATACAAAGCTTCCATACCGGAACCATTGCCTACAACTACTGATATAAATTCATACTTGTGTTCTTATTTAACTCTCAAAAGCTTTATTTTTTATTTGGGTTTATTGTTTGTGAAAAATATATGCTAGGAATGGGCAAAAAATATCGATATATCAAAATATCGATATATAAATAAAAAATAATCGATATATATCGCCGATGTTTAAAATACGATATATCGATATTGAAATACGACTATCGAATTCGATATTTTTTAAAGTCAGTCTTCGCTAAAAACTCTAAACTTTAGCCGTTTTTCAAACAATATGTTTTTGTAAGAATTGGCATCACTGTATGCATCATATGTTTATAAAACTAATAGGAAGATCTAAAATGATTGGCATTTATAAGAAGCAGTGCTGGATACAAGAAGCAGATTGACAGGAGAACACATAAAACAGAGAGTGCTCCTGATGTCCATATCTGGTGATTACTGGTTAAACTAAAACAATCAAAAACACTTCTAATTAAATTTTAAGGAAATTTGGTACTTCTATGACTTATTTACTTCAATTTGAAAATTTCGTAATATACTTTTTTTAGATTTCATGTGGTTTATTGTATTCTTCCCTTTTGTTTTTGTTATAATTGAATATTTTGATTCGATTGGATTTTTTGTTCTTATTAATTTTTTGAAATAAAAAGTAACAATGTAATTTCATACATATATTATGTCTGTTCATAAATATGTATGTAGATATACTAAATTTTTATTTGGTAATAGTTTCATAAATATCAATACTCTTAAAAAATATCGATTCGATATAAATCGATATAATTTTTCAATTTGCCCATCCCTAATATAAGCGAATAACACAAAGTGTTTCAAAAATCGCAAAAATAAATCGCTTGTTCTAAGGATTTTGCACAAAACAATGAATTTTTCAACAATAAATTTCAGTGTTTTTATAAAATATGAAAAATTGGGAATTAAGCACGTCATACGGAATTTTTATAAATAATAAATTTTGTATTCCCAGAAATAACTTTGATAATGAATTTTTTGTTTTAACAAATTAAAAAAAAAAAACAAATTAGTATATCAAAATTTTAAATGAAGTTGTTGATTGCAAACTCTTATATAGTAGTCTTAGGCCCGTTTTCACAACTTACCGATAGCTAAAGGTATCATTTTATCGGCCGTATAAAAAGTGTTCCTTTGTTACAACTTTATTTTAACCTACCAGGTAGGATGAACCTTAATTTACCTTATCGCTTACTATATGTTAAAGTAAAGTTTTAATAATGGAACACTTTTTATAAGGCCGCTTAAAGTCCATTTTTAGCTATCGGTAAGTTGTAAGTTAATAGTTTTTTATAAAATGTTTTTTTTTCACAATTTTTGAAATGTATTTTTTTTAACAAGCAAAATAAGTTTATGATCTTTAATTAATTTAATTAATTTTTTTTAATTGCCATTAAAAATAAAAACTGACTTTAAACTGACGTGGGAATCATTAAATTTTCATGCGGTCCTTTAAGATATATTTTATGCCGTAAAAAACCTATAACAAATAATAGATCTGTTAAAAAAAAAATTTAAAATATTTTTGTGTTTTCAAACATTTTCCAATAGTTTTAAGCTCACATCACAATAATGAAGAGTGCATTATGCGTTTTTGCTGATGTGTTTAACAATTTAAAATTTTCTTTTTCAAATTTTTATACTCCCGAGTATAAGACGTAATATTCTGCTGTAGCGATGTCGATACAAGAAAACTTTAATATTATTCGTGTGAATGACGATGATGAGAACGCGGCTTTTGTTTGGTTTATATTTCAACAAAGAGAATAAAAAGAACCAAATCAGTTGCCAGTCAGATATCGTTAAAGTATCGTTAAAGATCACGCTACGAAACTTTCTTAAATTACTCAAAATTTAACTTCGGGCTTTGCTGCTCCGGCCATCACTGTCCTAAACCTATTTTATTACATTAATAAACCTCCGTCCTGGCTGGATATCCGGGTAAACCTTGCGCGGAAAGAACAGGTCACAATTTTAAAGATAAGTTAAAGAAATTTGGCACATACGTTCTAATTGTAGCAGTTACCAAACCCACTGCAAATGGTGAGAGTCGGTACATAATTGTACACAGCACCCAATTTTTTATTTTGGTATTTCTATTAAATTTGATTCAGACTTATTTTTTTGCTTTCATAATTTGGTAATTATATAGGAATCGTTCTTTATTTGACCTTAGCTCTCTTACAAAGACTTCTTCCGAAAATATCTTTTTTCCATAACTTACACTGGTTCACAAATTTCCAACAAAGTCGTGACCAAATGAATCTGACAGCTAATCATTATGTAAAATTGTCCTCTGAATCCGAATATGAAGTCAGAAGTGTCAAGATGATGTATCTTTAATGCAAATATCTTCAAAAATTTTAAACAGATTATGAATTTCTTTTTTTTTTAAGTGAAATATAATAAAACTACTAAAATAAACATGGGTTGTTTGTGAAGATTAGTCAATGAAATGACAGAGTAACAGTGGACAAAAGGTTAAACTCATAAACATTTTGATGACTTTGTTCAATTTTGCCCTTTTCAAGTTATTTTTTTTTTTTTTTTTGGATCAATAAGGGCCTTCCATGTTCGATTTTGTTTGGCGGCGACATAAATCTTTATAGGAAAATTAATATTTAATAGTTTTATTCTCACAAATCAATTCGGTGTTATAAATTCAAATAAAAATATCATCATTTAATGTAATCTTTGAGTATGAATATGATTTATATATATTTTTTTATTTTTTGCATGTAGAGTCCTGATTCCTTAACTTAACCAGATGACCATAAATCTTTAAGGACATATAAAGAATATGAAAATGAAAAAGATATAAAACGTTTAAATTAAAATATGGGTGCTTATTGAATAAAACAATAAGGAAATATTAAAAGATAGCTATAAATTTTGCATATAAGGATCTACTAGGAACTAAGTATGTATGTAGGTATGAATGTATATTAGGGTGCGCCTTATTTTTCATATTTGCCTTAGCTCCCCCTAGAACTGTTCTTCTCAGCAACTTTACCAAACTATATTTTGCATAAAATCCTATTTCGGGAAGACGTGGCGCATCGCCTCTCAAGTTTGAAGGTGCATTTACAAAGAGAATCAATTTTTTAAGTTTTTTTTTTTAATTTTGTCATTAAATAGTAACTTTTGCAATAAAATGTAAATGAATCGAAATGTGTACGAAATTATCGTTCTAATAATATATATACACAAAATTTGATTAAAAGTTTTAAGGTTTTTGTAGTTCTGTGTTTAAGGGTTCACACAGAACTCTAAAGAATTGTCTGTTTTGTGGTACAGAACTGTAGGGCACTTTGAAAATATGTATGTTATAATCTTTTATTGATAATTGTGATTATAATCGCTAATATGATTGATTATAATTGTAGGGAATTGGGTTAAATGAAACGAAATAAAAAGAGATAAACTTATTTATTTATTTGCCAATTGAGAGCTAATTTTAAACTATTGGGTTGTAGTAACCTTTAAGTTTGGGTTTTGGTTTCCACCGTAGGCAAATGAAAGGAACACTAGGTTAAGTATTTGATGGTTTCGGATAGGTATTATTTTTAGTATTTATAATATTTATGTTACATTTTAGGTTTAACTTTATTTCTAATATTCTAAGTTAGATTAAGAGTTATAATTTAGTTTTAGTAGGTAAAGGTTTAAGTGTAGTTTACGTTCAACTATTCGCTTCTGTTATTATGAGCAAAGTGAAAGATTTTACAAAATTCAAATTGTTCCCCAAATCGTCTTCGGTTTACAAAAGCCGAATAGCTTTGGAATAAATCCACACAAGCGTTACCAATTCAATAAACTTACTCACTTTCTAACGCCATCTACACTTTAATATTGGCATAATCATAATACATTTTACAATATGTGTAAATTATAATGTAATATACATTTGTATTACTTTTTTTTAATTCAAAATTTAAATATGTTACATTTTATGTTATAAAATTTGTTTTCCCATTTTTTTTAATTAAATTTCAATTCATAAATATACGTATGTTTATTAGGGGTATAACTTATTCCCATTTTTTGCAAATATCAAAATAGTTGAAAAGTCCATTGAAAACTGGTGACAAGATGATAATAACTGTTAGCTGTTTTCAAAAAAGGTCACCCACAAAACGCGGTAAAGTTGGAAAATAATTTTTTTTTATTTTTATTTGTACTTAACCCTCCGATGAGTGATAAGGTCCCTAGGAACCTTTTTGCCTTTTCAAACTGAAATTACTCCTACTTCGGCCACTACAACCCCCCCCCCCCAAAGTTACTCTGTTTTCCAAGAGTATTTTGTTGCGCATCTTTTGGAAAAAAATCAAGCCTATCGGATCATTACTTTAGGAGTTATTGAGGTTTTAGTGAGAATAGTACGCGGACGTGTGAATAGGTCCGTATGGACCTTGTACTGAATTTCACTAATAAATGCATGTTTTTGGGCATCATTATAATTTTTTTATTGTTTCAACACATAATTTACTTGTTCTGAACACAAAGACCTAAACTCAAAGACATTAGGGAGGATGATAAAAACAAAAAATTCTAAGAAAAAATTCTAAGAACAAAAATACTAAGAACAAAAAATACTAAGAACAAAATACTAAGAACAAAAAATTCTAAGAACTGGTTTATTGCTAGTAGTATAAAATTAGAATATTGTGCCTTTCCTTGCCTTTAAAAAAATTGAAAAAATTATTTTTGTATGTAGAATTTAGTTATAAACAATAAAAAATAAAAAATCAAAAAAAAATTTTTTATATGAATAAAACATGATTTACAAAAAAAGGTC
Organism: Pollenia griseotomentosa; assembly: GCA_963931875.1. Classification (NCBI taxonomy): domain Eukaryota; kingdom Metazoa; phylum Arthropoda; class Insecta; order Diptera; family Polleniidae; genus Pollenia; species Pollenia griseotomentosa. The sequence continues at coordinate 94,487,364 of OZ007562.1, forward strand.
CGTAAGGACCTTTCCACACGGCCGTGAAGTTCAGAACTGTCACTCATCGGAGGGTTAAACATTTAGCATAACAAAAGCAAATTAAATTTAAAATTCGTGTCCTTTTATAATTAAAAAAGTTTTCAACTTTTTTTTTCATTTATTAATAAAATATTTAAAATTTTTTTCATTACGAATTTTAGAAAATCGCTTTTGCAGGTGAGGTTTTTATTTTTAAATGACCCAAACAATTTGTTTTCGTAAATAACACAATATTCGATATTGCGAAGTGCTAGGGCCAAAATTTACCCCTACTCTACATAGGTACATATGTGGGATAAAAATAGCAATATAATCCAATTGATATTGTCTAGACGCAAGTTTAGACAGTTTTTAAAAAATTTCTCCAGGATATTAACGTGTCTCAGGCCACTTAAACAAGAAATGTAGGAATAAAATTAAATATTTAATGATATATTTGAATAAGAATTAATTTTCACATAAAATATACCCCTATTTACTCGTATATGATTTTTTTAACCCATTCGCGGGTATGACCAAAAAAAAAACTTTTTTTAATGACAGCTTTTAAGTCCCATGTTCAAATTTTTTAAAAACTTTGTTAAACAATTCGAATTTATTTAGAATGAAAAAACGATGTCAATACCTCTCATAGTTTTTCCGTACCTGCGATTTAAATTCATTTTTTTGGCCATATTTTGGCGAATGAGCCCAATTTCCTTACGGTTATGAATTTTATGTTAAACTTATTCAGAAGATTATAGTCCAGATAATTTTGGTATACAAAAAAGGGTTAACTAAAATCGGCAAACATTAAACATAAAAGCATACAGATCAAAATTAAAATTTTGACATACATAATTGGAGTTTCTAAGGGAAAAATAGCGAAATAGTGTATATTTTTAAGCCGATTTATAAAAAACTGCTAAAAAAAAATACCCTACAGTCGAAGACAAGACATTGCAAAATGAAGATTTAGCCTTAAATGCACTTTGGGTAAAAATGACTCCAAACTTTTAAAACTTTGAAAAATTTGTTAACGCAACTCATTTCATGTTTGTTGATATCGGTGACATCAGATTTTCACACAAGACCACAAATATTTAAAAAAATCACGAATTATTTTTTTTTTTTATTTGATCGATTAAGCGACATTTTCAGAAGTTTGTTATTTTTAAAAATTCAAATCTATCAAAGTTATTTTGTATTATTAAATTCTCCATTGCAACATAAGCTTGTAATGTAAACAAAATCAGCAGTCTTAAACGAATATTATTTTTAGTATAAATTGAAAAAAAACTATATAATCAGGGGTGTCATGGAAATCGAAAACGTAAAACGAAAGAATTTGGCAGTTCTTTTTATAAAACTTTTAATCAAATTTTTAAAATTTTTGTTAAAAAATTCTGTTTAATAGAGCATTATTTGTATAATAATTGTCATAAAATTTTTTTATTACAGAAATCTTATTGAAGAACGACTCTTCAAATTCTTTCGTTTTACGTTTTCGATTTCCATGACACCCCTGAATATACAAATTATAATAAAGTGACAGATTTTTCAAAGCTTAAAAAGTTTGGAGTCATTTCGAAACCAAGTGCATTTAAGGGTTGATCTCAATTTTTGTAATATTTTGTCTTCGTATGACTTAAGGGTTTTTTCGAGTTTCATTTTAATCGGCGCAAAATTATAAAAAATTTCGCTATCTTTTCCGGCGCTAGGGCAGAACGCCCAAGGGTGTAACGCCCAAAACCAAAAATGCCATAAGTCCCAAAAATTTTATTGCTTTGCCATTTGGGCTATATGATATTGAATTTGGGCGAAATATTTTTTCAAGTTATAGTCTAGGCCATAACACCCAAAAGAAAAACTGTCATAAGGCTCAAAAAAGTAAAAAAAAAATATATGAAATATCCGACAACAATTTTATTTTGCTTCTTTATGTACATACATACAAAAAAAATATAGCAAAAAAAAAAAGAAAATACAAAATTAATCTTACAAAAATACTTGAATAGAGTCTGCTACAACTTGTCTGCAGTATGGACATTTAGTGTTTGACTCAGACTGTGCTTGCAATTGTATAAACAATTCATTGCACATTTTCAAATGTTTGCATGGCAACACCACTATTTGGTTGCGCGTCTTGACATATAATACAAACACTATTATTATTTGAAGTTGATTCGCCTTCGTTGCTAGATGGATCTCCAGGACCATCTACGCAAGGCTCTTCAAAAATGTCGCTTATCGGCTCTTGTTCTACGCATATGTAATTTTTAGGATAAACTAATCTGTTTAAGTATGAGTAAACAGTTATTTTTCTATTTTCTAAGTCGTCGGCAGCTTCTTTTATTCGATCATCCCTATCTCTACTAAGTTCGCGCTTTTTCGGTGCTCCAAAAGATCCACCACTTTCCGTGAGAATGTTAAATTTACGACTTTTTTCAAATTCTTCCTTATTTAAAGCAAGGATAAATTTAAAAAAATGCCGTTCGGCTGTATAAATCGCCCCAACACGCCATTGTAAGCTTCCACAGAAGAAGTTGTACGGAATGACTCACTAATGTTATTTCCGTATTACCTTCTTTATCCACTGCGTCTCAAAATAGTTGAGAAAACCCGCAAAACTACAGTGTCCATCATGCTTATTTATTTTGCTTTTAATATTCTCGTAGACGTCCTTCATAGCGTGAGGTGGAACAAGTGGAAGTGCCATGATTTTATGGTAGCTTAAAGATGCCTTTTTGTTGTTACGAATAGTTGCTATCAGATCTTTCCAGTTTGTTGAAATATAACGTCTAACAGCCTGGCAGTAATGAAACCAACAGCCTTTTAACGAGGTTCGTGGGAAACATATTTTTAAACTCTTTCTGAGCCCTGTCTCAAAATCAAGAAGGAAGGATTTCGCTTCAAATTTAAAAATTGATTCGTTTATGTATTTAAATAAATGTGTATAACATTTAGCTGATTTATTCGTTGTCAAAATAAAGAAAAGTGGAAAAATTTAAAAAAAAAATTTAAATATATATATATTAATAATAGAATCTAAGAATTTATTTTTCATGATGAGTAACATTTATATAAATTCTCATATTATTCGAATGTGTATTCAAAGTCAAATTACAACTCTTAAAAAGCTTTTATACCTTAATAGTCTTATTCCTTTAATATTTTCCGGGAATAGAAAAGCTTTTAAAGAGTTGTAATTTGACTTTGAATACACATTCGAATAATATGAAAATTTATATATTTATAATATATAATTAGAAAATTGTTGCGTAGTAACGGATTGTAGCACCGCAGGCGAAAAATCGCGAGATGTATCTAAATATTGAATATAAATCACCAGCAATTGAGTGAAACAGCCTGCTGAAACCACTTTAAATGTTCCGTTAATCAAATACCGTCTCTGTCCTGCTGGTATATTTTCTCCGACAGAAAGATGCAATACAAAAATGCCGGCTCAGAAATGCACGCTTTATAAAATGGACGAGGATTAACTTGGTGCCTTGTTAAACCATATGTTTACCATATGTTTAAATTCGTGTTGGAATGATTCAACGACATCTAATGGAGTTCGGGGTGATTTCAAAAATATATTTGACGAGAGTCTTCCAAGTCTTCGTCTCATGCTAGTGAAAACTAGATTTTGGGAAGCACTCTGATTACTGCAGTTACAAAAAATATATATACATTTAAGAAATAAGTTCAAATATAGCAAAAAATTATATTGTATAGCGTTGGATAGGTAGCAGTGTGGTGGATAGCGCGCCGCGCCGCTCTGTTCGCGTCGGACGCGGACGCAACCCGCTCCCCTCCTCGCGCCGAGTAATATTCTAAGGCCCGTTTTCACGACTTAACGATAGCTAAATGTAGGAAGTTATCGAACAGATAATGAGTTTTTAATTATCACAAGTTCTCTTTAACCTTAAAGTGAAGGATAAGCTAAAGAGAGGAACGTTCTACCTTTAACTTTTGTCGTAAGGTTTAGATTTGAGATTGCCATATTATATTCACATATTTTTTATATATGGCAACTCCAATTATACGTACATTTTGTAAATGTAAAAAAAGTACGTAGTTGCCAGTTCGTATTTTTATTTTGGCAAAAATAATCGGTATTTTCTTTAGTATTGCCACTTTTTTAAAAATGTTAAGTTTATTTTATACATAAGTTGTGAAAACGAAAAATAGTTAAAGGTAACTTTATTCCTCACTAATGCTAAAGGTAGCGTTAACTATATCGAACTTTAAAGGTAAGTCGTGAAAACGGGCCTAAATCGACTTACCTCTCGCAAACTCTTTTTTTAAAAAACTTTTCTTAAACCACTCGCGGCATTGGTGTCGCTCAAAAGAACAGAAGGATTGCTACATTGTTTTTTAATGTCCTCAACTGCTTTCAATTCTTTGTAAATTTCATCCTGCTGGAGGTGATTTGTATGCGCGATTTTTTGTGATTTGACACACGTTCCATCCTCTAAAATTTCAGCACGTGCCTTGCAATTGGATTCATAACATGTATAAAATGTTTTGCCTTTATAATACGTTTTTTTTTTTTGTATAATTGTTTTTTTTTATTTTAATTAATTAATTTGGAATTACACCGCTTTCCGCTCACGAACTCCACACTTTCCGATTGCATTGTTTTATTTTTTACTAACCGCACTCTGTGAAAGCTAAATAATTGTGATTGTTTTTTTAAAGAAGTTTCAAAATCTTCAAGTAAACTAACTGTTTTTATTATACAGTTTCACTTAAATTAATAGAATTACTTAAAAATTCATATTTAAGAAAAAGTCACAACACCCAAATAAATCTGCTTACTTTTCAAAAAAATGTCACGAAGCCCAAACTTTGTTATTTGGGCGATATAACATAGCATTTGGGCACTTTGTCATTATTTTTTTTTGGGTTTTGGGCAACATAACAAGATTTGGGCGTTATGACATTTTTGGTTTTTGACGTTACGCCCTTGGGCGTTCTGCCCTTCTTAATTTTAAGGTTTATGTTTTCCGCTTTTAGTTAAACCTTTCTGAACAAGTTTTACATAAAATTCAAAGCCGTAAGAAAATTGGGCTCATTCACCAAAATATGGCCACGATACAATTTTGCAAATATGAAAAATAAAGCGCACCCTAATGTAGATATGTATGTTTACTGCATGACCATAATGGAAACTACACAGAAATACAAAAAGCATAAAATTTCTTTTGAAAAGCAAACTTAAGTCACTGTAGAAGCCACCAGTAGATTGCTTTACTCCTTGCTTTTTAAATTTTTATATACCCGATACGGTAATTTTTGCACAAAAAATTTGACAATCATTGCGAACTTTTCTTTTTGTCAACGTGCAAAAAACACACGTTGTTTCTTCTATTTTTTATGTGTTAATAAAAAATGACAAAGGACGAGTAAATTTTGTTCTCGTATATAAAAAATAAAAAAAAAACAATTTTATTGAAAATGTTCATCTTTAAAACCATGAATAGTAAAGAATAATTTAGGTGTCTTTATTTAGAAAGGAAAAAATGTTGTGAAAGTTTTTCTAGCATAAGAATTGTGTGTCTGCCTTAAAAAAAAGTGTGTGGTTAAAAGGTACATATGTAAGCAATAAATAACGAATTATTGGGTGCGATTAACAAGCTACCGTAAAAAAAAAAAATATAATTTCATTATACTGGAGGTTTTCTTAGAGTCAAGGAACTTAAAACTGCCTTCTATGACAGCTGCTTGAAGGTTTTTTGTTGTTTTGAGGTTAGTTTGGATAGGCAATTCATTGTAAAGAGACTTGCGCTGGAGAAACGTATGCAAATTGTTAAAGTTTATATTGAAAATCATGTACAAATTTCATTTAATATTTTTTTAAGTGATAAAGCACATTGGTGAAAAATCTGCCCTCAAAGCTATCCTCTTAAAAATCCCTTCCGCGATTTTGAGCAAACATCAAAGCCGCCATATCCCCGATGGGCATTCAGTCAATAGTCACTCTGAAACCATGCCAACGGTAGATTGCTGATCAGCCGCGATCAACCTCTTAGCACGAAAGAATATCTGCCAATTACAATTTGCCGGGCGGGGTATTGGCTACCCCAGTTTTTTCACGCTATAGTAATTTGCTTATTTTAACAAATATTGCGTTATCTTCTTTAGAAATGTAAAATAAAAATTCGACGAGCTTTTGGCGAAATACTTTACTTTAGGCGTGGTGTAGTATTCAAAGTACTTGCGTACATAATCAAGCACCTCAAGTTCGGTCCCTGGCAGAGCGCAACCACATTTTATCGTGGGATATTACATTTTCTTCTTTTACTTCTGTACTACTGCATGTGGTAGTTTTAAAATTTTCTATAATATTTAACTTAGAAAAATAAAATTATAGGTGCAAGGTCCTGAGTGAAGGAGAACCTATAACACGGTGCAACAAAAAAAACCAGCCTTACCATTTGTAACGCGAAATGAAAGTGTGCTACAAGTAGAGCAAGTTCCAAAAATATGGGCCCCCTAAAGTTTTTGAATTTTTTGAAAAGGCGTTTGGAATAAGTAAAAATAAAATATACTAAATGTACTTCTGAGCTTAAAATTAATTTGAGATGTCTTCCGTAGAATCGTATGGCGATTTTTTTCTAAGAGATTATTAACCCTCTAACTCTCATTTTAACCCTCTATAACTCAACATCTTAAAATTACAAATTTTCAATTGATTCACATAGAGGTTAACATTAAAAAAAATACATGTTTTTTAAAATTTAAAAAAAATTTTTTTTAAAGGAGTTATTTCATAAAAACGGAGTGTGTCCTACAGGCAACAACGAGCAACAAGGGAAAGCAAAAGTAAAAAAGTTATGAAAAAGCTTAACGTAAAAATTTAAAGCATTTCATATTTATGTTAATTAGATCAGATAAGACGAGTGAAAACTCTTGAAATAGTTTCTTGTTTTCGAGTAGCATAAATCTACGATGCATATTCTACACACTATGAGTACATTTTACATATGTATTTTGGATAGATGCGTCGAATTCTTTTTCGCCCATTAAGGTCAGTGATCGACTTGATTCTGGCGGACTACTTGCAGAGGCAAGTGTTGCAGAGGTTTTCTATTCGCTTTTGCTTGAATTTAACCATATAAAAGTCGGCGCGTAAGGGTGGGTTAAGTTCTCATCCTACATAGAGATTCGCTAACTTCTAGGCGGAAGTTTCTCGATAACATAATGGACCTTGATTTATTTGCATTCTCTCTTATAAATCAATGAAAATTTAGACATTGTAAAGTCTAAATAGTAATTCTCAACCAAAAAATAAAAAACAGCACTATAATAAATTTGCTGGAGGCTGTAAAAAATAGATTCCCTTTTCGCTCAATGTAGCCCACAAGACACAAACACTAAATTTCGTGTTTTACGCATATAAGTCAAAAATATTAAAAGTACTAGAGTAATGACTCATATTTGGACACTAACCTTACAGACTCTCACAAAAAAAAAACGAAGCAGCGGATATAAAAATATTTTTTTATTAATAATTTAATATAAAGCATTTTCACTTTTTTAAATTATAAAAATTAAATTGGGATCGCAATATTTAAAACAATAAGAAACAACCATCTTATGCTTTTTGCACTTGAGGTAAAGAACATATTGTATACTTAAGGTTACATTACTTGATAGGTCACAGTAACTATTACTATGGAAACTATTGAGAGATGACCAGTATGTTGCCTGTAGTATACTATATGTTACAGAGGGTTAAGGGGGCATTTTTAAACTTCCACACAAAAGTAAAAACGGCACTTTAGAGGTTTAAAATTTTCCACGAATATTTTCTGCATCAAATTTTACTAGGGGTCTTCTAAGACCAAAAAATCGTGCAAAGTATGTAAAACGGGTTTCCGAAAAATTTTAAAATTTCAAGGCCCAGAATTTTGGAAAATCCGTTTTACATACATTGCATGATTTTTTGGTCTTGGAAGAGGGTTAATATATTCTAAGAAAAGAATCGCGATACAATTCTACTTAAGATATCTAAAATAATCTTTTAGCTCAGAAGTACTACAACTACTAGTAGTCTACTTTCATTTCGCGTTGCATGTGCTGAGTCTGGCGGCGATGACCTGCATTTTGTTGCACTGTGTAAGATGAAAACTTCAACTGATACTTTTTGAATTTTGGTTTATATTGGGCCTTGAAACATAAAATTTAACAAGCATGGTTCTGAGTGAAAAAAATCTGTAAGATTTTAATACTTGTTTGTTGTACAACTGGTACTTTTTTATTTTCGTAATATTGCACCCAGGAACATAAAACTAAAATACTTTTTTTGCATTCAATTAGCACTTTATGATTTTTTATATATCACATATTGAACTTACAAAACTAAATTAAACATTCACGAGATTGAGTGGAAGATAATATGTGGACCGGAGATTGGTCCCTCGACAAATCGATCCATTTAGACGGAAAAAATAAATGCTCGAAACATGTTAATTCTTATGTATTATATGAATATTTTCTTTATATTTGCATAAATAATTATGGTCGAATTTTGACCACTATTCAAATACTAGTATAGGTTAATTACACTGGTTTACAGCCAAAAAATACCAAGAACGCCACATGTCTAGATAAGTTAATTGGGACCTCCTGAACACGAAAACGCTGTAATTTTTTTTCTATGTAATGTTTAGGAGGTCCCAATTAACTTATCTAGGCATGTGGCGTTCTTGGTATTTTTATAAATTAAAAATTTGTTAAGCAATGTAATTAAGAGAAATTAAACGGCGGCATGAAATAGCCCCCCACGAAATAAGTTCCCAAAACGAAAATGAAATAACTCCCCAAAAAAGTATATGGAAGGCAACAACAAATGAAATAAGTGCCTAAAAATATTTTGGGGACTTATTTCATTTTATAATTTATTCCAAAGTCGTCAAAAATGCAAATAATGTCCCGTTATAATATTTAAACAAAACTTGTTTTAATGAATGGTCATTAAAAATAATTGTTACTAGGCAGTTAGTTTTAGAAATAATTTTGCTGCATAAGATGCATTAATAAGAAAAAAAAAATATTAAAAATGAATTTTGGAAAATGCAAATTATGTCCCGTTGTAAAATGTAAACAAAACTTGTTTTGATGAATGGTCAAGACCATTCATTAAAAATAATAGTTACTAGGCATTAAGTTTTGAAATAATTTCGCGGTGTAAGGTGCATTAATAAGAAAAAAAAAATTATTAAAAATAAATTTTGAAATAATAAGTGGTTACAGAAAACATAGCAAATTGTTATACGTTGTAGATCAAGAAATGATCTATATTAAAAAATCAGTTTTTGGGGATTTATTTCATTTCAAGAATTGGGGACTTATTTCAAATGAAATAACTCCCCGATTTTTGTGGATTTCTTTCATTTTGATTTAGGGAGTTACTTCATTTCGTTGGGGTTTTATTTCATTTTAAAATTGGGGGTTTATTTCATATGAAATAAGACCCCAAAAATTGGGGAGTTATTTCATTTTCGCTTTGGGGACTTATTTCGTGGGGGGCTATTTCATGCCGCCAAATAAAACATCAAAAAAATACATTTGTATTAAAAATGTCGGTCTTGCAAATCAAATATCGCTGTATGTGCATAAAACACAAATTAAAAACTATAGCATACTTTTGGAAGCTAATTTATTTTAGCTCGCGAATTCCGTTGGCGTCTGATTTATATATCAAGTATACGCCTTGTATTACAGCAAACATAATATTTAATAATAACTATAGCATACTTTTTGCAGCTGACATATTTTAAGTGCATGTGCTCCGTTGGCGTATGATTAATAAAATTTTTTTTTTTTTTGTAATGTTCGGAATTTTTTAACTTTAACTTATTCTTAAAACAATATATATTTTCCTCAAAAATATATTTTTTCCTCAGTCCAATAACGACAAATAACAAACCTTAAAGTTTGACATTTTCGCTTTAAAAACTTTTTATGGTGGAAAAATGTGATAAATGTCACACTTGTACAATACAAATTGTCACTTGTCTCTTACGATGATTAGCGATTAGTTGCAAAAAGGCTAGGGGAGGGTACATCACCCCAAAACCCTAACATTTTCTTACGATTTATTAATACAACCACATGTGTAAATATTAAATTTGTATTTAGATTAAAAAAAATATCGATTAAGTGTAAAAGTAATTTTTGGGGTAAAAAATATTTTAAAAAGTTTTTGCTTGTTTTTATTTAATGAAAATTAAACACAAAAATAAATAATGATAATTTCAAATGAAGCTTATAAAAACATTAATATGTTGAATATATATGTATATGTGTATTTAGTAAATTGATCATTTTTTTAATTAATTGATGTAATTATATTGACATTAAATAATATTTACAGTATTTGCATTAAAATAAATAAATGTTTAATAATATGAAATATTAACTTTAACTGATAAGTATCGGCAAAAGTGTAACAGCAATTTTTTCTATATATGTGACGTTTTCCGAGAAAAGGGACCAAGTGTATGAAAATGAAGTTTTGAGAAAAACGCATTTAAAGTTTCGTAACGCATTCTCACTGTGAACACATCTTCAGTTGGGAGATGTTTTTATGGGGTAAATAAATTTTTATCAGAAATCTAACTAATGTCATCTTATTCTACACCCCCTTTTATGTACCAAAAATCCACTATTAAGTTCAAATCCGTTTTTTGACACAGTAGGTCCATTTTCTCTGTGAAGGTCACATATATAAATGTTATTTTTTTATTTTATCCAGCAACCAGCGCAACTTGTAAATTTTTTTATTGGATTATTAGATTAAGGAGAAGTTTGTGTTGCGTAAATTGTTTTTATATACAAAGTCCGTCCTCTATTTTTTACTTCAACATTGAAATACCCCACAGATAAAAAAAAGTTTTGTGCAAAATGGTTAATGGGATTTGGCAAGAGAGAGTTTGTTTAGTATTGAAACTTAAGTTAATTCATTTGACCTAAATCGCATTCGATATAAATCGCATAAAATTTTTTGCGAAATTAAAAGTTTTAAAGCCACAAGGGTAAAAAATCGAATGACTAGAGGCCCGTTATAACTACAAAATAAACTTTACAATTTCTGATATCGAAGAAGTTTTAAACCGGCAGATCTTAAATATAACATAAGTCCTTGGGGCCCTTTTAGGCTTTAGAATTGCTACTGACCAAGATGTTTTAGGGATCAGGAGATTGCTGTGGCTAGTACTTAATTAAATATCAGAAATATATATATTAAAAATGCAGGTAAAGGTGGAATTTTTACCCGTAGTCTAGGTGTTAAGATCACTATTAAATATGCCTGCAATTACAGGTACTCACAGGACAATTATTGTTATTTAATTTATAGACATGAGTTAATACAATGAAATCTCTTGTAAGTGGACACCGATAGCTGCACCAGCTATGTCCGCTAATGGGAGATATCCGTCTAGGGCATCGTGAAGTTAAATGTGTCAATATAAAATTTTAAAATAGTTATCTACGTCGTAGATGGATTTTTTCTTTCAGACATTTTACACATTTAAATTTACGCTTAAATAAAATAGACTATAAACTTTTTTTTTATATTATTTTACTGTTTGTTTAATTGTGCTCTTCTTTTTATTTATTGTTTAAAAACCCCGAGAATAAAAAAAAGAATATATAAAAACAAGAAATGTTTTTGCTTAAAATGTTTGTATGTATGTATATGTATGTGTGTGCATACATATACTTTTTTTTTAATTGTAATTTTTAATATTTTTATAATTAACGTTTATGTTCACTAATTAAGAATTATTTTAAGGCGTCCATTGGCTGATATATTATTTTTAAAAAAAAGTAATATTATAAATACTTATTTATATTAAAAGAAAAAAACCGTATGCCGAGTTAAAAAAAACACGTCTGCATTCAACGAGCACGAAACTGTGAACATCAACAAAAAGGAAATATGATGACATTTGGTACATAGGTTCTAATTGCCACTGCGTCCAAACTAGGGGTGCCAAGCAGGACAAGGTTTTTTGAAACCCGGGATTCGTGATTTTTAATTAAAAAAACTGGATCCCGGAACGGATCGGGATGTTTCGTGATTTCATATATATATTCATAAAGAAAATTAAACTCATTACAAAATAAAACAGTTTAATGTATTGTTTTAAAGTCATATGGAAAGCATAATAATTAAAACTTATATTTTAAAAAGCTTCTAAAACAAATTAATGACGTCTGATAATTGATACCTTATTTTATTGCAAACATATGCTGCCGATGAAACCAATGTTTGCATTGTAATCCCTTTTCTTAAAATCACAATAGCTACATATGTATGTACATGCTATATGACAATATTTAATTTATTTTATCTCAAATATATATGCAAGTATTAATATAATAAAAAAAACTTATAAATATGTGTCAAAAGGCCTTTCGTATAACCCCCTGAAGTTTTTAACACCTTTTTGCACAACAAGCATTTTGCGCGCGCAGTTCTATTATCATTCACAAAGAAACAATTTTATCTTCTGTTGTTGTTTCCTGTGGCTCAAAATGCATTGCTTGTAACATTTATTCACTTATGACTTCTTTTTGTAACCAGCTAGCAATTAGATTCATTATGACAGTATGACTTAGTATTCAATTTTTTAAGTTATTTTTAACAGAGCGACTTACGTTTATTTAAATATAGTTGTATTTGGTAAAAAAAATTAGCACATTATTACTAAACCCAAAATGTCATAAAAAATAACATAAAAATCCCGGGATTCGGGACTTAAATTTTTAGAATAATCCAGCGATTTCGGTATTCAGGATTTCGGGATTGCCATCCCTAGTCCAAGCCCATGTGCATACTTAAAGGTAAATAAATGTATCCGAATAATATGTAGAAAATTGTAGCCAAACACGTTCACAAACACAAAGCCCTTGTAAATAGTGCGAATCGGTCCATAATTAAAATTCTACATAGCGCCTTCTGGAAGAATATTTTAGGGTAGGTCGAACTTTTGTAATCCCTTTTCTTAAAATCACTTAAAGACGTAAACGTAATGACTCAAATAGGTCATAATATAATTTTGCTCTGTCCCTTTCAAAAAATTTTCTCTAAATAAAGGTTGGTTAAATTTAAAGGGCCGATGTTGAATGTGAACCGCACCTAAACGTCAAGTTTTTTTCTGCATTTCATTTGGCACTTCGCAATTTCAGACTAACTCAATTTAAACCATGAAAAGATACATAATCGTGCAACGCGTTAAAGTTATTCAGGATTATTATAAAAATGCATATCGTGCACTTTGTGATTTTTTCGGTCAATTTAGTCGTCAAAAAGTGCATACAATCGGAAAAATCGTACAAAAATTTGAGCAAACCGGGTCTGTAGGAGATGTGAAAATACCAGTGCATGCTCGTACAGCAGAAAATATTGCTGCCTCTCACGCTCGTCGTTGATGAACATTATGCATTAAGCCTTGCACTTACACGCTTACAAGGTGCAATTGACTCAAGAACAAAAGCCTCTTGACCATTCCAAACGTCGTCAATGGTCAGAATGGTGGCAAGAAATGGCAATACATTTTCGAAGAAAATCATCTTCAGTGATGAGACACATTTTCACCTCAGTTGAGTCGTCAATAAGCAGAATTGCCGCATTTGGGCGAATGATAATCCAAGAGTGATTGTCGAAAAACTAATGCACCCACAAAGAGTCTGTTTGGTGCAGCTTATGGGCTGGCGGCATCATCGACCGTTTTTTTTCCAAAATTAGGCCGGTCAGGCAGTTACTGTGAACGTTGTGCACTTTTTATGGCCCAAATTGGAAGATATGGATGTGGACGATATGTGGTTTCACAGGACGGTGCCACTTGCCACACAGCTAACGAAACGATGGCTCTTTTGCGCGACAAATTCACTGGCCGTGTTATCTCACGTGGTGGCGATGTCAATTAGCCGCCAACATCATGTGATTTGACACCGTTGGACGTCTTTCTTTGGGGTTATTTGAAAGAAAAGGTGTACGTCGATAAACCAACGAGGAATTTTGTTTTTTTTTTGGCATTAATTATTTAAGTGCGGCGTACTAGCACTGATTGGTATTGATACAAGAATTAATTTGAACATAGGAATTATTCCGAGTTTTATACATAATAAATGCTGATCAAGCACTTTCATGTACAGTGTAAGGTATAACGATTTGCTTGGAAATTACATACAATATCATAGCCAATCGTGCAATAGAAAGAGTGTTGATAGTATTTCTATTGAGCGAATGTGTGTCGATCGTACTGTTAGCAAAAGTATTGTATCCCATTGATATACACACGACACACAACACTCAAGTGTTTTATTCATATTGTATGAAATCTTAATGAAATTTTGTGTGCACTCATGGTTCGTACAAAAAAGCGACTGTACTTTTTACATGTTTGTTTTGTGCTTTTACTTCAAAACATATAAGGTATGTTTTAATGAAAATGAGATACACCAGTCAATTATTTTGCCTTCATAAAAATACCCCCATGCCATTAGACCTTACGCAGGTAATCGGACATAATGGTTGGCACCAAAATTTGGTAAAATAATTTCGGGGAGATTTTTTTTTGTTAAAAATATGCCAAATCATATACGTCTGTTTCCCGTGTAAGTATTTTTGGTACATTAGCAGCCATCATGGACGAATAACTGTTTATTGTCTCCCTTACCACTCCAACAACAAAAGTAGTTCTCTCTAAGAATGCTACAGAAATGTGTTTCATTAAATAAAAATATTATTTATAACTATTTATTTAGTATGACAAAAATCAGCATGTAACATTCTCCTACAATTCCAGCAATTTTTTTATAACTATTTTCACAGCAAAGCTGAACTAATTATAAAAAATTACATTAATATGGATTTATCACTGGTAAATTCTGTTTATATTGCAGAAATAAGTAAATGTTTATATGACCAAATGAGCAGTAAAATATAAAATAATATTTATTTATGGCTGTCACTAACAAACTTTGTTAACGTTGTTGGGAGAAATCAAAAGATTTTATTACATTTTATTATTATTATTATTATGTACTCAAATTATTAATAACATGATTTATACTTTTCCGTATAAATTTAATTGAAGTAAATATTTGTTGTAAGCAAACGAGCGAGGAAAATGTTGTAATTTATCTGTAATCAAGTAAAACTTATTAGCTTTTTTTCTTTTTTGAACTGGAATAAGTTTTTTTTATTATTTTTTAGTGGGAAAAGAAATTAATTTGGCTTAATTTTAAATAAAATTAAATTGCTGTTTCTCTTTAATTTAAAAGGAAAACAAATTTGAGTTTTAAGCTCAAGTCTTAAACATTGGCAATAAAAATAAAAATTATATGTATATGGGCATTAACCCTTAAGTGTATACCTGGGCATGGCCAGGCATTTTTAAACTTTTTTCCCAGATTTTTCCATATAACTCTTTAATATATTAGGACGAAACTTTATGTATTTCCTCAATTAAAGTTTTTTTTTTACAAGGAAATGAGAAAAAAGTGAAAATTTAAACACCGTGGGCGTGGCAATTGGCTAAATGAAAATTTTGTGCGTATTGTATCCACCTGTGATTGGCCAGGCACTGCCCTATTATAAATATACTGAAGTGAATAAGATCAAAACGAAACGTATAAAGAAGCATACGCAACATATAAAAATTATCTGTTTACTTTTTTCCTAAGAATTATTCTATTTGACAGCAAAATTTTCCTGCTATAGCCATAAAACTTCATACATATAAAAGAAGTCCCAACCAGGCCCAGGGGCTCGTTAGTGTGAGTTTTTGCGGTCCAATTAGACGTGACATAAACATTATATTTTTTTTTTTTTTTTTTTTTTGTTTTTTTTTTTTTTTAATTCCCTATGCAAATCCCCGCGAAGCTCTACGCTTGTCTGCAGGAATGAAGCCAGAGTCTCAGGCGGCAATCGAACCCGCAACCCCGGGCTTATAGACTAGCTTACTACTAGCTAGCCTACCGGGGCACTCAATGCCACAGCCGTAACGAAGACCGTAGAAACCAAAAAAAAAAAAATACTCATTAATTTAAGAGGAGTAATAATTATACTTTTACCATTCTTGTTTTACCTCTTCAGACTTTAAAAACTTGCAAGCAATTAAAAACAGAAGATGTAATTAAAATCTTAAGTCCACAATTTAATTATAAATCTGTGGCAATAAGGAAAAAGTATTTAAATCTGTATTTCTTTAGTTTTGTAAGAGAGAAATTTTAAATTTCAAAGGTGAATCTTGAAAACTTGCTCCGATTCTAATAAAATTATCACTTCTCTGTGGGTGAAGTCTTTTTAAGTTTTTATTCCTAAATATTCCTAATGTCACATATTGGAATTAAACGTGAGTTGTTATTATTAATGTTATTGCACATAAAAAAAAGATAAGCAGAAAATCATTTTGCTATAACTTCCAGAAAAATCGTACAAAATGGATTAAGCCTTACCCATGTGTACTTTTGTACGTAAAGATCTCAAAGGAACCTTAAACTTAGATTTTGCTTAAGTCAACTTAAGCACTTTTTCCTTTTTGCCACAGAAATTCTAAAAAGAATATGCCAACACAGAAACTAAACTTTTGTCTTCTTTTTTTATGCCAAAATCTTACTTGCTCTGTGTTTATTTTTTACAGCTGCAGGGACATAAAAGAAGTATTTTAATACTTTGTAAAGCATTTTTTAACAACACTTAGCAACAACGACAGCGTCAAACAATTTCACCAACAACCAACAACCACAAACATAATAAATAGAATATAATAGAAAAAATTCTAGCAACAAATTATATTCTTTAGAAAGAAAAAAATATATTTTTAACTTTTCACCTGTGGTTATAAAGTTTAAGACTCCTGTGTTAAAAAATATAAATATTATACGAGTGTTTGGGGTAAGAGTAGGGTTGCCAGACGGCCTGGAATGGCCTACAGTTTTTTATTTTAGGTGCACTCAAATGAGTGAAGAAAAAAAAGTTGCAATAAACTGATGATTACTTTTTTTAAATCAAACTATTTTTTTTTTTTGAGTGCAAAATTTTTTAACATCACTATCACTCATGTTTAGTGAGGCTGCAAATTTTCAATTCATCACTCAACATCAACAAAATGATTGCAATATTTTTGCACTATCACTAAGTAAAGGGTGGTTAAATTTCAAGGGCCGATGTTGATTTTGAATAAAACACAAACTATTAAGGAAATTATTGTAATTTTACTTTATTATGATATATTGGTATTACTCAATTATGTATGGAACAAATTATCGGCCAAATGGGCGCCGCGACCACGGCGGCACACCTCCATCCAATGGTCCAAATTTTCGATGACCCTGAGGCATAATGGAGGTTCTATGCCGTTAATGTGCCGAATTATCTCATCCTTTAGTTCTTGAATTGTTGCTGGCTTATCGACGTACATCTTTTCTTTCAAATAACCCCAAAGAAAAAAGTCCAACGGTGTCAAATCACATGATCTTGGCGGCCAATTGGCATCGCCATTACGTGAGATAACACGGCCATTGAATTTGTTGCGCAAAAGAGCCATTGTTTCGTTAGCTGTGTGGCAAGTGGCACCGTCCTGCTGAAACCACATATCGTCCACATCCATATCTTCCAATTCGGGCCATAAAAAGTTAGTTATCATCTCACGATAGCGAACACCATTCACAGTAACTGCCTGACCGGCCTCATTTTGGAAAAAATACGGCCCGATGATGCCGCCAGCCCATAAACCGCACCAAACAGTCACTCTTTGTGGGTGCATTGGTTTGTCGACACTCAATCTTGGATTATCATTCGCCCAAATGCGGCAATTCTGCTTATTGACGAATCCACTGAGGTGAAAAAGTGCCTCATCACTGAAGAAGAAAATTGATCATCCATTTTCATAATAAGTCTGGATAACTTTAACACGTTGTTGGATTGTGTATCTCTCCATGGTTCAAATTGAGTAAGTCTGAAATAGAGAAATGTCAAATAAAATTCGGAAAAAAACTTGGCGTTTAGGTGTGGTTCACATTCAACATCGGCCCTTACAATTTAACCACCCTTTATGAGTTGAAACTGATAATGAGTGCACTGCCCCATCTATCCTAATTATGTATTAAAAAAAATGTGTATTTTGCCCAAAGATATTCCAATTAATATACAAAAATGCTCTAAAAACAACTTACAAAATCAATATATATTTACTGTTTTCGTTTATATTTAACATACCAATTAGCAAGGCTTTTTGTAAAAGTACTTTAAATATTTTAAATAATATAAATTTTTCATATTATTCGAATGTGTATTCTATGTCAAATACAATCCTCAAAAGCTTTTATACTTTAATAGCCTCATTCCTTCAATATTTCACAGGAATATTTTCTATGCACTATCAGAATTTTTGTTTTTTTTTTTTTTTTTTTTTTTTTTTTTTTTTTTTTTTTTTTTTTTTTTTTTTTTTTTTTTTTTTGTATATTTCTGTTACGAAGCTTACCTTAGCTATCCTTTGGTTAGCAATGAAGTAAATTGTAAAGAAAATTTATACAACTATTAGATACCAGCAGAATGTAATGCATTTTCTGGCCCGCTACGGCCTTCGTCAGCATTCTTTGTATCTTATAACTGGATAGTGCCTATTGTAAATTTTATGTATTTAACTTAATTATTTTAACAAATAGAATCTGGGAATTTATTCCTCATGGTGAGTTACATTTATTATATAAATTTTTCATATTATTCGAATGTGTATTCTATGTCAAATACAATCCTCAAAAGCTTTTATACTTTAATAGCCTCATTCCTTCAATATTTCACAGGAATATTTTCTATGCACTATCAGAATTTTTGTTTTTTTTTTTTTTTTTTTTTTTTTTTGTATATTTCTGTTACGAAGCTTACCTTAGCTATCCTTTGGTTAGCAATGAAGTAAATTGTAAAGAAAATTTATACAACTATTAGATACCAGCAGAATGTAATGCATTTTCTGGCCCGCTACGGCCTTCGTCAGCATTCTTTGTATCTTATAACTGGATAGTGCCTATTGTAAATTTTATGTATTTAACTTAATTATTTTAACAAATAGAATCTGGGAATTTATTCTTCATGGTGAGTTACATTTATTATATAAATTTTTCATATTATTCGAATGTGTATTCTATGTCAAATACAATCCTCAAAAGCTTTTATACTTTAATAGCCTCATTCCTTCAATATTTCACAGGAATATTTTCTATGCACTATCAGAATTTTTGTTTTTTTTTTTTTTTTTTTTTTTTTTTTTTTTGTATATTTCTGTTACGAAGCTTACCTTAGCTATCCTTTGGTTAGCAATGAAGTAAATTGTAAAGAAAATTTATACAACTATTAGATACCAGCAGAATGTAATGCATTTTCTGGCCCGCTACGGCCTTCGTCAGCATTCTTTGTATCTTATAACTGGATAGTGCCTATTGTAAATTTTATGTATTTAACTTAATTATTTTAACAAATAGAATCTGGGAATTTATTCCTCATGGTGAGTTACATTTATTATATAAATTTTTCATATTATTCGAATGTGTATTCTATGTCAAATACAATCCTCAAAAGCTTTTATACTTTAATAGCCTCATTCCTTCAATATTTCACAGGAATATTTTCTATGCACTATCAGAATTTTTGTTTTTTTTTTTTTTTTTTTTTTTTTTTGTATATTTCTGTTACGAAGCTTACCTTAGCTATCCTTTGGTTAGCAATGAAGTAAATTGTAAAGAAAATTTATACAACTATTAGATACCAGCAGAATGTAATGCATTTTCTGGCCCGCTACGGCCTTCGTCAGCATTCTTTGTATCTTATAACTGGATAGTGCCTATTGTAAATTTTATGTATTTAACTTAATTATTTTAACAAATAGAATCTGGGAATTTATTCTTCATGGTGAGTTACATTTATTATATAAATTTTTCATATTATTCGAATGTGTATTCTATGTCAAATACAATCCTCAAAAGCTTTTATACTTTAATAGCCTCATTCCTTCAATATTTCACAGGAATATTTTCTATGCACTATCAGAATTTTTGTTTTTTTTTTTTTTTTTTTTTTTTTTTTTTTTGTATATTTCTGTTACGAAGCTTACCTTAGCTATCCTTTGGTTAGCAATGAAGTAAATTGTAAAGAAAATTTATACAACTATTAGATACCAGCAGAATGTAATGCATTTTCTGGCCCGCTACGGCCTTCGTCAGCATTCTTTGTATCTTATAACTGGATAGTGCCTATTGTAAATTTTATGTATTTAACTTAATTATTTTAACAAATAGAATCTGGGAATTTATTCCTCATGGTGAGTTACATTTATTATATAAATTTTTCATATTA
Organism: Pollenia griseotomentosa; assembly: GCA_963931875.1. Classification (NCBI taxonomy): domain Eukaryota; kingdom Metazoa; phylum Arthropoda; class Insecta; order Diptera; family Polleniidae; genus Pollenia; species Pollenia griseotomentosa. The sequence continues at coordinate 94,507,747 of OZ007562.1, forward strand.
TTCGAATGTGTATTCTATGTCAAATACAATCCTCAAAAGCTTTTATACTTTAATAGCCTCATTCCTTCAATATTTCACAGGAATATTTTCTATGCACTATCAGAATTTTTGTTTTTTTTTTTTTTTGTATATTTCTGTTACGAAGCTTACCTTAGCTATCCTTTGGTTAGCAATGAAGTAAATTGTAAAGAAAATTTATACAACTATTAGATACCAGCAGAATGTAATGCAAAAAAAAAAAAAAAACAAAAATTCTGATAGTGCATAGAAAATATTCCTGTGAAATATTGAAGGAATGAGGCTATTAAAGTATAAAAGCTTTTGAGGATTGTATTTGACATAGAATACACATTCGAATAATATGAAAAATTTATATAATAAATGTAACTCACCATGAGGAATAAATTCCCAGATTCTATTTGTTAAAATAATTAAGTTAAATACATAAAATTTACAATAGGCACTATCCAGTTATAAGATACAAAGAATGCTGACGAAGGCCGTAGCGGGCCAGAAAATGCATTACATTCTGCTGGTATCTAATAGTTGTATAAATTTTCTTTACAATTTACTTCATTGCTAACCAAAGGATAGCTAAGGTAAGCTTCGTAACAGAAATATACAAAAAAAAAAAAAAAAAAAAAAAACAAAAATTCTGATAGTGCATAGAAAATATTCCTGTGAAATATTGAAGGAATGAGGCTATTAAAGTATAAAAGCTTTTGAGGATTGTATTTGACATAGAATACACATTCGAATAATATGAAAAATTTATATAATAAATGTAACTCACCATGAGGAATAAATTCCCAGATTCTATTTGTTAAAATAATTAAGTTAAATACATAAAATTTACAATAGGCACTATCCAGTTATAAGATACAAAGAATGCTGACGAAGGCCGTAGCGGGCCAGAAAATGCATTACATTCTGCTGGTATCTAATAGTTGTATAAATTTTCTTTACAATTTACTTCATTGCTAACCAAAGGATAGCTAAGGTAAGCTTCGTAACAGAAATATACAAAAAAAAAAAAAAAAAAAAAAAAAAAAAAAAAAAAAAAAAAAACAAAAATTCTGATAGTGCATAGAAAATATTCCTGTGAAATATTGAAGGAATGAGGCTATTAAAGTATAAAAGCTTTTGAGGATTGTATTTGACATAGAATACACATTCGAATAATATGAAAAATTTATATAATAAATGTAACTCACCATGAGGAATAAATTCCCAGATTCTATTTATTTTAAATAATCTTAACTCACAAGAAAAGAACAGAATATAATTTCGAAATAGATCGACCCTTCTTGCGAAATGGTTGTAAGCGACGTTTAAAAAAAAATTATAATTGAAATTAAAACTTTATGGACCTACCAAAAATGTTCTTATCAACAAAATGTCAAAACTCCTAATAATATTAAATTTGTAAGGTGTTCGATTTGATCGTAAGTTATTTAGACAATTTTTCGTTATACCGATTGATCATAAGCGACTGTATTTTAAGATAATTAAAAAAAATATTCTCCTGTAACTTTCGTGGTTTGGCGCTTACGATCATTTCGCAAAAAAAGTCAGTTAAGAATTTGTTTGTTATTTATGCCCTTTTGGGTTTTAGGTGACAAAATGTAATATGACGTAAGACTGAATTTTAATTGTTACTTTTTTTTTGTTTTTTTTAAGGTTTTTGTAAAAAAAAATCTTATAAAACTTAAATTTTTTGAACATTTTAAATTGTCCAGTTATTTTTAAAAAATCCAGGTGAATTTTTTACATTGTCCAGTTATTTGAATTTTGGTTCCTGGCAACCCTAGGTAAGAGTATATACCTTGAATAAGAAGTCAAAATGAATGAAGTTTCTTAAATTATAATTTAGCGACAACCATACACAAAAACTTTGAGACAGCTTTTATATTAAACAAAATATTTAGTTAAAAAATAATGAACTGAGAATGAAAGTTTGCTATAAAAAAAACTAATTTAGTTTTATGTTAAGTTAAAAAAATTCAAACTGGAAAAATAAAATTTAAAGTTACTGAATAGTTAAGCTTCGAATATTAAGACTTAACTTATAGCCGTCTGCAAAAATTAAAATCGAACAACTTAATGCTTAACTCGGAGATATAGACGACAATGTCTTGAATGAAAAAACTAGGAAATTTTTGTTTTGATTTATTAATTAAGAGAGCCAAAAATTAAACAACAAAATTAAAATCAAATATTTTTCTTGACATAAAATAATGATGATAATATTTAAATGTATTCTTTTACTTGTATAATAAAAGTATTATATACATACATACATAACATATGTATGTTCACCAATTGGACACGACGCGACATTAGCTCCCTATCGATAAGGAGGAAAATCAATTTCGACTCAATCAGCCTAAATGGCATTTTCAGCTGCTTAAGGCTGTCATATTGCTTAAAAGATGCATATGTGACCTTCTCCGAGAAAAGGCACCTAGTGTGTTAAAAAATCGGGTTTGGTCTTAAGAGTGGATTCTGGTACCTAAAAGGGTGTAGAATAAAATGAAATGAGTTAGATTTCTGATAAAAATGCATTTACCCCATAAAAACGTACAAAACGAACTTGGGAAAGTCGTTAAAAATGAGAAAAACATTAAAATTTTACTTATTTTGATTTTTTTGTTTTAAATTGTTTTTTTCGTCAGTCTTCGAATTTTTTTGGAGCTTGGATTTTTTTCGTTTCTGTGAATCAGTACATATGACCCTGACATTTTCATACTAATACCATTTGCGATCAACCGATAAACCGCTTGGTGGAATGAGCGGAGGTAATTCGTTTGATAGCTCAGCCGTTAATCGCAGATTAAATCTTTCTTCTTCCAAGTCCACAAGTTCTTTGCATACAATTTCGTTTTTTTTTAAGTAAAAGTGGTGATACTTGGCAATACCTAAAATGCAAACGTTTACAAAATTAATTTAAATGAATTTGAAAAATTAAAATCACAAAATCGCAACAGTTTACATGGTAATCTTTTGTAATATCCTTCGAAATGAGTATTCCATGTTCGCCACTCTTCTTCACTTTCATTCACAGCGTTGTTAAATTTATTACTGCTAGATAACAGCTTGGTAGTAACACTTGGTAGTAATCTACATTTGAGCGACTTTCATTAATCCGAAAAAGCGATCCGATCGGGACGCAACTTGGTGGGGCCAGTTAGGAGGAAATTTAATAATATCGATTCGTTTAAGCCAAAATCCACTCGCCAGGTAAAATAATGCATCATTGCATTATTTTAATTCTGTGCTACGCAGTTATCACAAAATAAAACTAAATTTTGAACGGCATTATTCGTGAACAGCATTAGGACCTTTTCCTATTTCGAACTCTTCGTCTAATAAATAGTTCGACTGAACGTAAGTGAATTCATTATGAATACCAAAAATGGAACATTTACGAACTGTTTTGAAATATGCCGTTTCGACTTGCTGTGGACTGGATGGATAAGATATATTTTGTGCATAGTCGAAACACACTACAAGAGTAAAATAAGCATCACTCATCTTGCAGCATTGTTGGTAGAATTCACGCTGGCGTTTCGCATGGTCCAGGTGAGTAACAGCCATTCGTAATTTTGCTTCTTTTGTATCTGAATCAGATTCTTCCAAAACACGTCGAAGCATCAAGGTATTCCAATGACAAACGTCACAAAGATCAGTTTTCGGTTTCATAGGCGAGATGTAAGGGCAGTACATCATCCAAATTTTGTAAAAAGTTTTAATTGCGATTTTATCTTCAGTAAGAGAAACTTTCTCAAAACAACGATAAACAGCACTTTTTGTTTCACTGGATGGTAGCAGCATTACTTTACAGTCTTTTTTGTATGTTATTCTACCAGTAAGAGGTATGTATTGCGAATTTTTCAGCAAAATTGTGGATAAATTTAACGATACGAGTAATTAATTCGGGTGATAACACACGCTATTGCCGTTTGGATTGAACTTGACTCATATACATTTTGAGTCTTCGATGAATATTAAAAAAAGTTTCAAACGGAATTGCAAATTAAGTATACCGTCGCTCACCACTACTGGTGGTGGGTATTAAAGTAAAATGAACTTGTTTAATTAAAGGTTAAATTATAGCTTGTGGCTTGCAAAAAAAACGTAACATCTAAAAACGTATTTAAGGGTTCACCAAAAGAAAATGCAATTATCGCTGCATGGCTTATGTTGTATTGTGGGAGAAGGGTCTTATTTCATGGAATTAAAAAAATTAAAAATAAAATTGTACAGTAGAAGCAAGTAGGAAAAACATGCATAGATAAGTCAGTCATACATGACGTTCTTCAAACAATTTTCAAAGAAACCCATTTGATTATATTTTTGTTAGAAAAAAAAATGTGTAATTTTGTCGTTTTGTATGTACCCAGTAAAAACTTCGCCTACAAAATAATGTGTTGAGTAATCAGAAAAACATAAGAGCACTACTTACAATTCTACTGAAAGAACCAATGAATTTTACATGGGATGTCCCAAAATGAATGCATTCAAAAGCAAGTCATTATTTTTTTTACTTTAATACATCCAGAAAAAAGTAGTTTTAGAAGTTGTTAAAGATGTAGTTATAGTAAAAAGCTACTAAATAATGAGTTAAAGAAGCTATTCATTTTGAAAAAGTAAGCGAAGTTTTTACTGGGTATCAAGTAAACACACTTGTAGTTACGTCCCTTTGTTTTTGTTATTAAAAGTGCCATTTTTGACCGCAGAAATGTTAGATTTTGCCAAGGCATGTAGTTTAATGGCATTCATAATAATCAATCAAAACCTGAATTTTGAATTTTTTGTTAGTACAACTTTTTTGATTTTAGCTAACGAATATACCGTGTATTATACACTTTAACTGATAATTTGAGGAATTTAAGAACGTAATCGAGTTGAATATCTTTTATAAATCTATCTATTTATCAATTTTGGCAAAGAAGGCAACAGGTATTAGAAATGCGTTATTAATAAGAAACAGTTGAGTTGAGAAGAAGTCGTGTAGCATAACACGATACATAAGTATATTATAAAATAAAAATGTTTTAAAATAAAACAAGTTAGAGTGTTATATTCGGCTGTGCCGAATCTTTGATACCCTCCACCGACAATTTGAATATTTCAGGAGTTATATATAAATGATGTATATTTATTATTAATTTATCTGTATAAAAAACGACATCAGCATTAAAATTGGTTGCGGCTTAGACCTATATGAAATTATTGTCCGACAAATGCTATTATGATAGCATTATTTATTATGGTTTTAGGCGTACTAAACTCTTTTCCGGGAGAAGGGTTAATATGGGGCCTAGGGTAATTTATGAACCGATCTTCATATCATTTCGTGCATTGTTCTATCATTTATGTTAGTTTTTGTAACAAAATTATCAATTATTTTTAGGTAGTGGTTCCACATTTTGATTCATAGCTCTGATCCTACAGAAACGATTTGCCTGGATTTCAATCCCAAACTGCTTAGGATAACTTGAAGCAATTTGACACCCAGTTTTTTTATTTCTTTTGAGTTTTTCGAAAGTGAGCGTGTTTTCAACAGACGGACAGACGGATAGACAGATGGACATGGCTAAATCGACTTAGGCCGAGGCCACGCAATGAGCGGCTAAGCGTCAAGCGTCTGAGCGATGAGCGTCAAAAAATTAAAACATATGAAATACTATTGAAGTGGCCACGAAATGAGCGGCAAGCGAGCGAAATTTTTGAGCGGCTAAGCGTCGTCGCTCAGGAATAAAACTTGTTCTAATTTTTAGTTGTTTTCTGAGCGTCAAAAAATAAACATGGCAAAAGTGAATGTGGAGGTTACAATTTCATCTGTACAAAGCCGACCGCTATTATGGCAAGACAGATTACCAAATTTTAAAAATAAAAATATAACCGAAAATTAATTTTTTGGTTTTGTCAATCTAGTGTTATCTACTTGCAATAGCAAATCAATGCACTCAAAATATTATGTAGTTAAATTCAAACGAAAATTCATTTTAAACAACTTAAAATTCATTTAAAAACGGATCATTTACATTTCATTTAAAACAAATGATTTTTACATTCATTTTAAATTTTTTTATTTATTAAACTGCATATTCCTTTAAATTGAATAGTTTTTACTTTCAAAAAATATATTTTAACCGACAAAAATCAAACTAAATAACAAAATAAATACGGAAAAACATTATTTTTTGGAAGTTTGTTTTTTGAATAACAAACATAAAAGTTAAAAAATAAAATTATTTGTAAAATAACTATATTTTTATTAAATTTTAACAGTACGGAAAACGAATTTAATAACTCACAATCAGTTACTGTAATAATTTTATAAGTGTGGATTTCACATTTGGGTAGATTTGTATATATATGGTTAATGATGAACACCAAGGCCTGTTCGTCGATTTCGATTAATATACATATATATATTATAATTTGTTATTATAATTTGTTTTTGTTTTAAATGTAAGTTAAGCGAACGAAGTCTTCGCTCGAAATCGACGAACATGCCGCAAATTGTTTTTTTTTCTTAATAAACGCATTAAATTCATATGAATACGATTTTCGCGTAATAACATTAAACAAGCCACTCTTTACAATAGCATTTTAACAACTAACCGCTCAGAACTGACGCTCAGTAATAAGCCACTTGCCGCTCAAACTTGACGCTTTGACGCTCATCGCTCAGACGCTTGACGCTTAGCCGCTCATTGCGTGGCCTCGGCCTTAGAATTACTCAAGGAGCCAGAATATATATACGTTATGGGGTCTGAGGTGAATAATAAAAAAGTTTCACACGGAATGACAAACTTAGTATGCCCTCTTCACAACTTATTGTGGTGGAGGGTATAAAAAAGTCGTTTAACATGACAAAATATATTACAAAATACTTACTTACTTTAAGCATTAATATATTTATATTCTAACGTTA